>CM017194.1:6644499-7244499 GCA_004837865.1 Musa balbisiana
CACTCGTTTACTATTTAGGTGTTCTAGAAGTCATATTGTCTTCATTAATTGTACCAAGGCTCCTAAACCTCGGAGCTTGTCAATGGATCAAATATTTTATATTTGAATAAAAAGAATTGCATCTTCTCTCTTATAGTCTCTTTCTTTACTCTCTAATCTCATTCCTCTCTCTCTTCTCTTTAATCTCTAATCTCACTCCTCTTTTACTCTCTCTCTACCTTGTTCTACATCAATCAGTTTTATGGAGGGCCAGTCTAGGCGCTAAGTTAAGATTGCCACTTCACAATCTGGTTGACTAGCATTGGGCGACAAAAAGTCTTTCTACTTTGCAGATGTAAGACTGCTAACATTGACTCTCCTTAGACATTGCATTGGCAGTTCTTCAAGCATTGAGCCACCTTCTCTATCACTATCAGTTGTATTAATGCTAATATTTTAGTTGAACAACACTGATTATGCTAATGGAGTTGTAGTTTGGAGAAGTGATTAAATGATGGAAATTATTTTATCATACTATACTACAAAATATGTGAGAAATTGCATCAAGGAATCTCATTTGTCTGCAGATCTGGCATTTGTGATAAATTTTAGACTATTTACTTATTCAGGCTTCCATCTTCACTGTGATTGATTATGTTGTATTTCTTTACTGCATTTAAACCTGACTACTCTGGTTTTGAAGGAGTGTCAAATGAAGGTAGCGCAATGTACAAGAGTAATTGTTGTTATCAACTTATGATGCAACAGCTTCTTATATCTATTAAGTTTTTTGGTCCATCTGGCATTTATCAGTCGAAGATGTTTGAAATGTACAAGAGTAATTGTTGTTATCAACTTATGATGCAACAGCTTCTTATATCTATTAAGTTTTTTGGTCCATCTGGCATTTATCAGTCGAAGATGTTTGAAAGCTTATGCACAAGATCCAAGGGTTCATCATATTGAATTTCCACTTAAGCTTTTCTATTTTTATGAAAGACAACAGAAATTTTTAACCTTATTCCAAGTGGTGAATACATTTCATTGTGTGTTAGTCCAATCAGTAAGAGATATGCTGCGATAACATAGATAAGACTAATGAATTAAGTTTGAGCAGTGTGATTCTCATGGCTTCTACAGCCTTGAATAACTTCACTGTTGTTAATTATTTCCCATATAGGGGTACACTGTAAAATATGCTTGAAATGCAAATTCAATTACTAGGTGATACATCTAACGGACGGAGTTATTGCCATGTTAAAATAAGAAAAATGCTTTCATGTTTAGGAGAATTCGGCAGGTGCATCTTGACTCTAAGCAGATGGTCTTACTCATCAATTGTCCACTAGGTTTTAAAGAAAAACAAAGACCTTTTTGCCTGATCTGGGAGTGTGTTAGTTTTGACACTAGCATCTAAAGGCTTCAGCTCCACAACTTGTCATAAATTTCAGCTATCGACTGTGCCACTTAATTTTTTCCTTGCCAAACAAAATTTGCATAAAGATGATCATGATGATAGTGTTTGTTGCCAAACAAATAGTATTAGCAACATAGGGACTCATAATAGTTATCGAAGATCCTAATCTTGGTCATTTTGTCAGAGTATTACATAATAGCTTTAGGTTTATTATATATCTGTTAAGTTTTATCAGGAACTAATGTCTCAGTTGGTACTTTGTGCAGATTAGCTCCCAAAAGAAAAAAACTGGTGTTATTGCTCCAAAGCGCTTTGTGCAGAGAGTGAAGAAACAGAATGAGTACTTCCGCAGCTACATGCACCAGGTAATTTAATTTTACTTGATAATTTGTTAATATGGAAACAATAATTGGATAGTTGGATATCGTAGTTGATTCAGGTCTATATATCCAATCAACAACCTTAGCATGGATGTTTTTTATTCTAGCATACAGAGCACAGATCATGTTTGATTCTTTATTTTGTATTATCCTAGCCACAGTGAATACAGTTTCATTTGAAGTGAAATTCAAATTGAAACAAACTAAAGTTGTCAAGATGAATTGCTAATCGTTGCCCTTTTTTTCCTCATCAATTTCATTGTCCAAATGCTCCACGACCAAGCAATGCCTAGCTATGAACTGTAGCATTGTCATTATTGCATCTGTTACTTTAGTTCATTATACAAAATGTTTCTGTTGTTTATTTGATGTGTAGAACAAGCCATCTGTATTCTGTTATTTTTCTCCGTGTGTTGTCTTCTTTCAGTCAATGGGTCATAAGTTCTATCATCTGGATGGTGTTTGTAGGTAAAATACTCCTTTGAAATGCCATCTCATCCTCCCTATATGAAGTTCTTGGAAGATTTCCTACTATTGTGCTTTGAGTCACCAGTCACCACATTCATATTATATAAAGTTGATGCACACCGCAGCTCTTATTCTACATCTTTTTGGCATTGTGATTTTGCTAGCTAATCTCATATGAAATGACTATTGTCCTGTGGCTTTTGTAGGATGCTCATGAGTTTTTGAATTTCTTGCTGAATGAGCTTGCTGATATTCTTGAAAAAGAGTCTGATGCTGCAAAAGATTCCATCGAAACCTCATCACCATCTGAAAAACTTGCCAATGGACCAAACCATTCTTTGCCAAATGGGGTGCCCAAAGAGCCACTTTTGACGTGGGTTCACAAGAACTTTCAGGTGAATCAATTACCCTAACTTGTTAGGCATCTTTTATTAAATGTAACACGCATAATGCTAATTAAGTGATACTTCTTGTTGCCAACGTAAACTTACATTTGTTGATGGCAGGGCATATTGACCAATGAAACAAGATGCTTACGCTGTGAAACTGTCACTGCAAGGGATGAGACGTTTCTCGATTTGAGCCTTGATATCGAGCAGAACAGTTCTATAACAAGCTGCCTCAAAAACTTCAGTTCAACAGAGACTCTAAATGCCGAGGACAAGTTCTTCTGTGATAAGTGCTGCAGGTGTCTCATCAGCTTATATTGTCGTTCTTAATCTTGTTGCCAGTAAAGTATTTTTTTTCTTAGGAGAATCATATCACCATGTGCATATCTACACGCATCATAAATTGCATCTCTTTCCTAAACAAGTTTTAATTTTCAGCTAGTTATGATCATGTGTGTAATTCTTAATATGCTTCTTGAACAATTTGGGAAAATGTTAATTATTTCTGCAACTCAGAGGTGACAACTTAAGTCAATAGTAAGTGCTGTGGTCACGGGCAGGTGGTTCAAATTTTTGAGATCATTGGCACGAATCATGAGCGACATTGTGTTTTACTTGAATAAGTTTCCTTGCTACCTTGTGATGGATTGTCTTTTGCTAACTGTTTCTCAAGTACAAGAGTTTTGTTTCTCTATGCAGTTTGCAGGAAGCACAGAAGAGAATGAAGATCAAGAAGCCACCACATATTCTTGTGATCCACCTCAAACGCTTCAAGTATGTCGAGCAGCTCGGCCGGTACAAGAAGCTATCGTACCGTGTTGTGTTCCCCATGGAGCTGAAGCTTAATAACACAGTCGAAGACATAGACTCTGAGTACTCTCTCTTTGCGGTTGTGGTTCATGTGGGGAGCGGTCCCAACCATGGTCACTATGTTAGCCTTGTCAAAAGCCACAACCACTGGTTGTTATTTGATGATGAAAACGTGGAGATGATCGATGAATCGATGGTGCAGACATTCTTTGGTTCCTCTCAGGAGTATTCAGGCAACACAGATAACGGGTACATCTTATTCTATGAGAGTCTTGGTGGAAAGAGCTAAAAAAACCTTGCTCGTTACTTTCTGGCCTTTCTTCCTTCTTATCACCTCTTCCCAATTCATACATACTCCATGTAACACGATCAGAAGCTCTTGGGCTTCTGTGAGACGAATGAGAAGATGTCATACTTTGGATGGGTGCAGTGTACAGTGGATGGTGGAAGCATACAGTCCTTTTGTTTAAGAATAAATTAAAATTTACGTGGCTGATAAGAACTTTGGGGATCATTTTATAAACAGAAAGTGCAATTCTCCCACTACATGCACTGAGTAGCTCCAGGATTTACATGGTGGAAGAATTTAATGATTTTTTGCTTGATTTTTCAGAGAGTTTCTATCTCCAGGGTAATAGCAGGGAGGCAAAGGCAATGTTGAAAGCTTGTAAAAGCGTACATCATGATTCAGGAATGAAGGGGGTAAAGAATCTGTATATATAATGTTCGAGGCCTACCTACAAGTATCAAACTTTACTTGCGTCATTGCTTGTACGACACTAGCAAACTTTTGTGCTACTTCTGTAAGACGGAGCTGAAAAGCAAATGATGACAACAAATTGTTTTAGATGTTGAATTTTTTTTCTTCCCTAAAACAGACTTCCTTTAGTATGTATTTCAATTGGCGTTGACCTCCTCGACCTAAATTAGAGAATTTAAGTGAATTTTTTGGTGAAACATTTTGGGTTGTTCTCGAATTATCCTTTCCTTTTCGTCTTTTCTGCATAACGTCTTCTTTTTCACTTTTGATTTCATTCTCTCACATACAGTGTTTCTAAGCTGAGGCACTGAAACAGGAACATACGGTGTAGTTTATTCCATGTGAAACATTAATTATTTAACAGGAGACAATTCTTTGATGGAGATCTCTTCTTTTTCTTTTTTTTTTGTTTTAAGAAAATAAATCAGATGATCTCAAAATTTCATGATTTATAATACCCTTACAATTTAATTGTTGTATATATACAAAGACATCAAATCATTGAGAATTCCATTAAAAGACCAAAAATATTCTGATTTCTCATTGATTGATGATACAATTTCTGGGTTGATGTGGCAATTCCACTGTTTGGTATCGTCATTGATACCAACCAACATGTGAACCTGGTTAAGCATGATGAGGTACCTGATGGAGCCTGCTGGGTATGTATGGGTAAGTAGCTACTTCGTTCAGCTTGTGGCCCATTTTCCAGCTATAAATTTGTTGGTGGTTGAGAGAATGGTGGAGACTTTTAATTACGTAATTTTTTCCCTTTTTTTTGTTTGTTACATTTTTCAAAATGAATAATATGGATTTCCATTTTATTTGGCAATTCTGAAGTAAAAGATATTTTGCATCTTCATTTGAGTTCATTTCTAGATTTATAATATACTTAACTTATATAGTTTGTCAGATAAAATAAGCAAAATATGTGCTGCATTTCATGCCCATCACATCTGGTCAAATGCTCATTGCATGACCTAATAATCTCTTACATAATAATGTCCTCTTGTTTGCATCTAATCTCTCTCTCCTCCTTAATGTATTTTTAACACCAACATCGAATCACGTGGGAACTGTCATTGCATACCATTGTTGACTTCTCTCAAAAGCAACATAAGAAAAACAGTGTCATCATAATATCATTACAACACTTTCTTTATCTGTATTATCATACCACATTGAGGCAGGAAAACACATCATGCATAATCCAAGTCAACGAGTGCTTAGTTTAAGTCATTCCCAATGTCAATACATGCCTGGGAATTGCCTTCTTCCCTCTCCCTTTGTGTTCTCATGTGCAAACGAGGTCCTTTTACCCACTGCAACCACAGCATACATGACACTGGTGATGTCCACACGGTTCCTTTGACGCACCAGCCTTGCTATTATGTTATACCAACGTGTTCCTCGTTCTCCCGTTCTGCTGCCCACCATATATGTACGTACTGTCTCCGAGGCCGTCGACATCACAGCACACGTCGAGCTGCTACGGCCGAAACCAGAGATGGCCTTGGGACCTCAACTCGTTCCGCAAGCCGCACGGCAGCAGGGAGAGGGAGATGCGACGACGGTGATGTTGGTCCCGGGTGCCAAAGTAGGCCGGCCTATCGACCTGTCGGCTTGGAACGACGAGGAGAGGATGAAGAAGGAGCTGGTGGCTTGGGCGAAGGCGGTGGCCGCCATGGCGATCCGCTCGTTCCAGCATATGCAGAGCGAGGACTGTGGGAGAACGTAGATTGATCGTATCACGAAGACACTCCTCCTTTTTTCCCCGTGTGGCGCTCGAGACTCCCACTGCTGCTTTCCCAGTGTTTTCGTCAGCGGCATGCCTGGTTTCGGAGGAAGGAGACTACAGATATCTGTTGCTTGTGTTGTAGATCCATTTTTTCGAGCTGCGTTTTGTATTGGAACGGAATGATATCTACAGAGATTACGATTTCGAGTCCAGACATGAAGTCTCCGTGCATAAATAGCCTCAACTGACCGATCTTTAATTTCTTTTCATTTATATGCATCAGACATCCAATGAGAAACACAGAGAAGAAAGCACAACAATTATATTCGTCCTGTCACAAATAACATAAACAATGGAGGAAAGAACAATTTAATTTGGTATTATAGGTCAGAATGATCTTATCTTATAGAAGTTTTCAGGTTGCTAGAATCTCGTGCCAGAATTGAACGACGACAAATGTTTCTTCTTTGTTTCTTCCAAGTGAAGAACAAGTACTGCTCTTTGTATTGCAGACAGATTCATCCTCAACAGGAACTTACCAAGTCTTTTCAATCCTAAATAAATAAAAGACTGTGATTTCCTCCTAAATAAAAAAATATCTAGAGATCAATAATCATTAGCATATCTACGTAAGATTAATATGATTCGATAAATCTGATTTAGAAACTAAATCCTTGGAGATAAATTATAATACTAAATTATCTCCACTCAAGCATAGGTTTTTATATTAATTCTAAAGAATTTATATCAATTTTTTATTTCTTCTAGAAATCATAGAGAATACCTTAGTGAGTACTTTTTCTAAGTAATTTAGAGAGAAACCCAAAAGCATCAAAGGCATTCCTCATATCCTGTCTTCTCCCAATTTATTTTCTTCATGAGAATTTTTTCTTATATTATATTACTTATCCAATGAGACACCGACTTTAGAAATCTCAAAATACTTATCAATTTTAATAGATTATAATCTATCAAATCTTAAAAATTCTAAGATGATTTTCCTAGAAAAGATGCTTCTTTTGAGTTTCTTCCACAACAGTATCCTCTTTTGGTTTTATCAAATAGTATCAGTAATTTAAAAAAGAAATCTAAAATACCTCTCATCAAATTTTCAATTAATAATATTTATAGTATCTTTATCGAGGTATTAAAAAGATTAAAAATATAATGCAAAACATTATAAGTGAGATTCTTTGATTGTCATTAGTCATAGATTATTATGATATTATATTTATAGGTGTATAGTTGGTTTGATTGAAGTTAGGTATCTATCTATTTGAGGATGTTCAAATCATTATAACAAGCTAATTCTTTATTTTTATTTTGATAAAAAATTTCTAAACTATTATAAATATTTATTTAAAATGATATTACTATATTTTCAAGTAGGTTTTATAATTTTTATTTTTTGATGATCAAAATAGAAAAATTCATTACCTTTTTTTTAGGGACCATTTGAGTATTTTTTAATTAAATTATACTATTTAGAAAAAAAACAAATCAAAGATCTTTTCTAAAGAAATCGCCCCAAATTTTATTACTGTGCTTATTATTAAAGCACTCAAAAACACATATTTTACCGAATAAATATCTCCTTTTACTCATCCGACTCCTCCAAAAAATTTAAGTTCCGTAACGGATCGACGAGCCGATGGCTGGTCGGAGTTTTCGGTAGCAGGAAAGCACGTTATAAACCAAACATCGTCACATTCATGCGTTGACTTTTGTGGAATGTCTGTTGACTAAATGGAGTTGAGTTGTTTGATCGTCAAAGTACCGTAACCATTACTGGCCTCCTCAGACATCGTCGACCGTGTGGCCACACACACGTCGATAGATCCAGCACGAGTTGGAGCCGTAGCTGTTGCCGCTGCTCTTCGTCTCCTCTCCTCTCCTCTCCTCCCTCTTTTCTCCCACCTGTTTAGTGTTCGAATAAATTAGAAATTAGGCATTAGGAAAAGAAAAAAAAATCCTAAAATAGAAATTAGGGCTCGCGCTCTTCTCCCGTTCTGCCGCCGCCGCGTTGCTGCTTCTTCTTCTTCCCAGGTATTCTTCTCCTCCTCTTCTTCTTCTTTCTTCCTTCTTCCTTCTTCCTTCTCCTCCTCCTCCTCCGCAGCTCCCTCTTCTTCGTCCACCGCCCCTTCCTCTTCTCTCTCTTTTAGGCACTTTATGAGCCCTCTGATGACTTCTAAAACAGTAAAAGCTTAAGATGCTTGATCTAAGGCATAGTTATAGTCTGTGATTTCACTTCGTGTTGTTCATTAATGTTGGACTTGTGCTCTTTTCTTCTTTTCATCAAACCATGTGAATTGCCATTGCTATATTTCCATCCATGCATTTTTCTGCTTGATTTCTTCTTTTGTTTTCCTTTTTTTTCCATTTTAAGTAGAATTACGTGTTCCTGGTTCGAAATCCTTGTGTTTGTATAATTCCGATCCCGACATAGCGACGGCGGTTGAAAGACTGGTTAGATGAAATAAGTGCTTAACCATGTAACTATCAATCGAAGTTCATGAAAGCAAAGAAGAGCGGAACAGTATACGCAGCCTTACCATTCCAAACAGAGAGGCTTTTTCTGTACTTTAATTTATAGAAAAAAAGAAAAGAAAATATTTTGGGGTTTTAGCTTCTTCTAAATCAATGTTTTTTGACTACAGGATGGCAACATACAATGAGGAATACTCACAGATTGGTGTGTCTCGAGAGGTACACGAGAGATTGCTCCTCTTTGTTCATGTTTCTTCCTTGTTCTAAGAGGCCTATGGCAAGCTACTGATGATGCATTTTGCGACAGGAAAAAGACAAGTTGGTTGGAGAAGTGATCCGCTTTGTACTTTTCAAGACTCACCAAAACTCTGGATGCCCCATAAAGAGGGAAGAATTGACACAACTAATAACAAAAAATTACCGTCAGCGCTCCCTTCCAGCCCTTGTCATAAACGAAGCCAGAGAAAAAATCTCAAACATTTTTGGGTATGAGATGAAGGAATTGCAGCGTTCCCGTCCTTCCTCGAACAAGCAGGGCCGTGCTCCTCAGCAAAGTGCGTTTCCTTTTATGTTTCTAATATCTTCTGTTTTGTGTCCTGTTAGACTTCGTTTCATTTGTAGCCTTAAATTTGTCGAAATATGCTATTATCTCGTGCATGTTGCAAGTCTTGCTGAATGATGATATCATACAATGCCAAATGTATTCAGATGTCTAGTCAAGAAATCCCTAGGTGGTCACCACCTTCACATAGACTAAACTATGGGGGAATTATTTAGGTCAAAATAACTGGACATCACTTTCACAAGGATTCTAATCAGGACTTCCCCAAGGTGAAAAATAAGCAACCATTTACCAAGCTAGGAATTCGTTGGTTTTTTATATGAATAATTTTATATCCTTTAAACCTAATTCAGGAATGCTGTCTTTGTACTCCTCTTTTAGACAGCTAACACATGCAATATTTATAGGTGCCGTTGAAGCAAAATCATATATTGTTTTGAGTCAGCTACCAGCTGATATTTATAGTAAATATATTGAGGATAAAAAGACTTCACACATGACTGGTTTCACTTTTGTCGTCATCAGCATCGTACATCTTGCAGGAGGTAAAATCTCGGAAGGTATATTATGTTAAAATTCTATTCCAATGTGATTTTTTTTTCCGTATTCCTGTTAGCTGATATCTTCTAAACCGTCATAGAGAATCTCTGGCATCATTTGAGGAGGCTGGGTTTAAACGAGAGTGATGAAAACAATGCCGTCTTTGGTAACACTAAGCAAACACTTGAGATGCTTGTACATCAAAGGTAAAGGCATAAAATAATTCTATCCATTCCATACAACACTACACTTTTCATCCTTGTAGTTCTATCTTTTGGTCATGCTTTCTTGTAGGTACCTGCAAAAGGAGAAAGTTAATGGTCCTGAAGGCAATATCATCATGTATGAACTTGCAGAAAGAGCTTTGGATGAATCTATTGCAGAAAAGTTAAAAGATTACATTGGCCAGGTACAGAAATTTGGAACCATAAATCCTTAGAGCTTATCATGAATAACTAATTTGGTGGTGTTTCGAAATGCAACTATTATAATATATAAACATTATTTTGGAATTAACAGTTTAAACAACATCTGCATACCAGTTTGTTTTTCGTAATTGTTGTCAATGCAGGTTGTTAGTAATGATACCGCTGCTGAGGCTGATTAATATGGCTGAATGATAATCGTCCAGCAAGCTCAGGTAGACACTTGATAATTTACTTTGCCAACCATTTTCCATGCATAATTTTGTTTAGTGTTTTGAATAAAACCATCATTTTGCTTTGCTGACGGCTATGTCTCAAGTATGTTACGAGCAAGCTCTTTGCAACAGAAGTCAAATCATTTACATCAAGATGTTTTATTTAGGCCTTTGCTTTCCCTATTTAGATTGTTCGTGAGCATGTAATTCGCATATCCAGTAAAAGGATATTGCAAACTCTTTGGTAAACATTTGCACCTCCTGCTATACATATTAGTTTTTTGGTGCCCACTTTGCTCCATATTAATTTTTTCCTACATGGTGACATGCTCGGCGTTTGGCACTATTTGATTTATTTGAAAAGGTATCACATTTATATTGTTCATATAAACCTCAAGAAGTTCATGTTCCACTCTCTAGAAGTCTGAAGCTTACGGAGGATAATCTGTCGTGGGAGTCGATGGAGCACAGATAGCTTAGACCTACAGGTGGTAAAATTTGAGAAGGATAATCTAGTCTTCTCAGCATGTAGGGTATGATTCCATCAAATGGACACAGAATATATAAGCTATGTTATGGAAAACTATCCACAAATAGGATACATCAGGTCTTTCCACTTCTGTAAGCAATCTGCTGTCTTCATTGATTAAAATTTAGAGTTGTTTCTGATGGTGCCTGAGAAATACATAGGAGCATCTGCACTGCATCGAAAGATCACTTTTGTAATCTGACAGTGCAAGCACTCTTTTTTCGTTATTTGAAACTTGGAAGTAGTTTGATCTTTTGGCAACAAAAGAAGTAACATATTAATCATGAGTAGCAAGTTTCCAAGTAAACCTCTACTAACATTTCTCTCGCATTTTTTACTTGTGTGATGCAGGCCGACTGACAGGAACGATCTCAATGGCAAGGTTATTAGCCATTTTGATGAGATAAACCTGAATCCTTGATCAAGCTTCTATGTTCCACCAGTTTGATGGCCAACATTTTGCACCTCCTTTTGCCAAATTCCAAATTCAGCAGGCAACTCCATTAATCCAAATTGCTGCAGCTGACTTCTGATTACTGCAGACCGTAGGAGGACGACTTTTCCGTTTGGGAAATCTGATGAAGCAGATGAAAACTGTAATTGTAGCACTCAGTGGTCTCCTTATAAGGAGACTGCTGCAACAACTAATGCCAACCCAGAAAGAGTTGGAAGGTTATCTGATTACATTTAAACTTGTGGAGTATATTGGACGTGATCGAGTGTTAATGGCTGCGGCAAGCCTTCACTCCTTTGTCCTTTCTGTGATCATCATCATTATTATTATTATTAAAGAACAAATGATGAAGATCTTATTATAAACTATCAAAATCTTTATAATTGACACCTTCTACTTCTCAACCTTTGCATTTCTGATTCTGATTCTGATTCGGCTCGTGGATAAAGCTGATCAAATCATCAACACCATAATAAATTCCTAGTATGAAGTTTGTGGAAATGTTGTCATGATGCAACACTATTTACCATTGGATTTGAGAGCAGATCACCCATTCCAAATCCAAGAAGAGTCGACAAGGATTCCCTCTGAATTTGTTAGTGTCATATTGTAGTGTATTATTTATTCATCAAAAAGGACTACAGTATCTCATGTTCGCAGACTAACAAATTCCATTATGCAGGCGTATCTCCGCTGTCAAAACCCCACGGGGCCCTTTATTACCATAGCAGACATCAAAACATTTCCATGTAAGCTGAAAAGCTCTTAAAACCAACCACGGACATGAAGATTCTATAACATATAACAGGACATATAGTGAACATTTGAGCTTCTAATTCAACTGGCAAAATAGTGAACCAGATTTGAAAATAATCTCTTCTTTTTTACCATTTCCGAAAAAATGACTAACACCGTAGATGTTCTTGTAAGGAACCAACCTAGATCAAGACATGGGGTACATTACAATAGATCACTTGTACTGGCTTTTTGATCATAGTCGGTGAAAAGAAGGACAGTAACTATGCTTTGCTCTGCTCTGCTCTTCTGGTAAGCAAGTCAGTATTCATATCTGTTAGCCAGATGAACTGTTGCTCAGAACACTGAGATGACCTGAAATTTTCGCTTTGCATGCAGGACAAATGAAGCCAAGAGTATCAGATTCTTCTTCCGCGTTAGTAGCTATGTGGCTGAATTCTCTGCTGCACCACACACAAACAGATGTCAGCTCGAATGCATTGCTCTGCAACGAAATATTCCACCCTAACTGAACACTCTCGTTGTCGAGTTCGGCCACGTAACTCAATCCAATGGTTGGCTCACATACAGTGATAGAATCTTGACCATTCAATTGAACATACTCAGAAGATTCAACTGCATCCAATGTCAGCTGATCAAAACCAGACAGCTTATCCTTCTGGCTAACAGCGATGGCATTGTCTTCATACTGCTGCAAAAATGGCACGTATCTATATAAATAGAACAATAGAAAATGCTATAGTTTACAGAGAAGTAAAGACAAGGAGGCAAGTGGAGAACATGATTTTTATAATTTTACTGTTTTGTTTTGATTAAGCACTTGTGCTTATGAAAGAGGACAGAACTACTATGAACATCAGTCGCTGACCATTGAGAACAACATACACTAACATATCCAAGAAGTCACATAGGTCACCTCAACTGTTAAAAAATCATCCTTAGGACAGATAATCAATTCGATCGGGTCGTGATGAGCCCCACAAATACCAAGACCTGATTCAACAGTTGAATATATTAAATTGGAAAATACCTACTATATGCAAATTATGGATAGGACTCCTCTTACCTTATTTTGAAAGACTAGCAGCAAACAAAAGAGGCGTGAATCATGTGATATATGCAGGATTCCAAGTTGAACACTGTGTCATAATGGCAATGCAACATAGGACAGAACATTGCATACAGAAGTGCATGATTAATGATTTCTAACATTTAATTCTCTGCTACTTATTGAATTTCCTAAAAACATGGTCATAATGGGAAGGTAAGTAATCTCATGACTTTAGTTAAGAGAGCTTCTTCTATCTTGCTTCTTAGCCAACCTAAATCTTTCTCATTTTGTTCATAGCATTTGTGTGTTCTATTCTAGTGTTACAGAAATTTGTAGTGTGTATGTTTTGTCTTTTCCAAAATGTATCAAGTATGCCAATAATCTAACCTAAAGAATATATTGAATGATGGTAAAAGCCACATTCAACATTAAGTACAATGAAGTGGTTTTGAAAGAACAGTACAAGGTTCCAGGATCTTGCAGAGACATAATTAAATGTAAACTCTGGTAAATAGAGCACAGCAAGAGCCAAGTAAGTTCCTTTCTTCTAAGGTTACCTATTCCACTCTAGGTAAGTACCATCACATAGACTTGATAGCAATTTTTACCTGATCAGGGATCATACCAACAATAGGGATATCAGAAGAAGGTAGCCACGGAGAACCGAGATTGACATCAACCTCCAAAGAATTTCCTTTGGTATCCTGAGCAGCATCACATGTAACTACCCCTTCATCTCCATCACTTGAGCCATTAAAACACCTATGCAGCTCAACACCAGGTACATTCATCTTACCGAGCACAGATTCATTCATGTCGATATCAAACATACAATCTCTGTTTCTTTCAGCACAGCTAGCGTGTCCACCAACATATGGTAAATTGATACAATTGGCATTGAGTTGCATGGATAGAATGCTTTCAGAAACAATATCTTCACTACAAAATGAACCAGAACTGGCCAAGTCAATTTTTCTGCTAGATTTCTCCATTTCGACAAGGACATTCTCTTCCATGTTGCTAGTAAAAGTATCATCAACACCAATTCCAATGACATAACTGGAATTATTACCTGACAGATTAATCAAATGGTTTTCTGGGTCTAACTTCTGCTCTATGTCATTATTTTCAATTTCTGAAATGGCCGCACAAGAAGATCCATCTAGCTCATTAGAATTTTCAAGGACAACATTATCCATATTGATGAAAGCTGTGGAGATTGACTTGATGGAATCATTGGCATGTATGCTCAGGCTGTTATTAGTCTCAACAATTTCATCTGGTTCATAGCCAGTCACATTACAGTCACTAATGGTGCATTCAATGGACATGCTTTTGGGGAAAATTTCTTCCACTTCAGTACCCATTCCACAGGGTGTGTTAGTCATATCAAGAGGTGCAATAGATGTCATATCCAAGCATGGGCTACAATGGATGTCTTTGGCAGTATTAGGAACTATTTCAGAGTTATAACCATTGGTACCATGATAATCAACCTGGACACTGTTAGGTTCAATGTTCTTGGAATTCCTTGTATCGACGTTCTTGAACGCAGTAGCTTCACCTTTCTTGGCATCACTGACTTTGATGTTTTTAACATTGCTAGCCTCAGTAGTTTCTTTAGGTTTGTGAAAACAATTATCAACCTGATCATCAGCAGATGTTGTAGAGGTTTCTTGAGCAATCTTCACATGAGTAACATTAACAACAGGTAGCACTACAGCATCCACACTGCTTGTGCATGAACTAAATTGTTCATCTGTGATATTGCTAGCATGAGCAGTCTCTTTAGGATTGCAATGATCAACACTGCGAAGATTAACAGGGACATCAACAATTTTGCTTCTAAAGGGTATTTTAGTAGTTAAAGTTCCCATACAATCATGATCAGTTTCGTGATTCTCCCTTGAATGCTGCAAACTTGTAGAAGCAAGATGAAGTTCAGCAACAGATTTTAGGGTAGAATTCTCCTCCTTTATTTCAGCCAGAGAGAGCTCATACGGTACTGCAGCTAATGGAGCTGGGTTGTAGAGTTCTCTTGAGCCAACCTCATCTGGTAGTGCTTCAGAACTCAGACCTTGACACCTCACATGAACTCCAACATGGCCATTGTAGCAATCTATTTCAGTAAACATCTTGTGACAAAATTGGCATTCAAAGTTTCCATCTTTTACCATGACACTCTCATCAATTAATTTACCAAGTTTCCGTCGCTTTGCACTCCTTTGCTGGGACGACAACTGTTGCTGCATTTTAACATGCTTATCACCAGCAACATTTGATTTGTAACACAGTAACACTACAGAAGTTCAAGGATTTCAGCCAATACCTGGTTCTCAGAATTATACAACACAATTTGCTTCTCACAGTCAGCAGGTGAAGGGGAGAAAGATACAACTGTAGAGCAACTAGGTATGTCATTTGCATAATTATCTTGAACAGAAGGACCTGCAGCCTGTTCCATATCCTATTATCAAATACAAGTAGATGCACTAGCACAATTTAATTAGATGTCCATATCACACTTACATAGTCAGTATTTAACTTTTCGATCCTTGGTGTACTTGCATTATTCTCAATAGGAGCTAGTAGCAGAGCATTTGGATCGCCAAGAAGAGCGAGTATATATGAAGATACCTCTTTGCAGGAAACAAAATGTTTTCCACATGGGCTGGGAAACAGGGAAAAAAAGAAGTGCAAAACTATAAATACTGCATGAATGCTATGGAGCTAAAGCCAATAGGTTATGTGTTACCATTGTACCCGATCAACATCATAAACTTATTGGTAAATGACAAAACATACAGAACAAATATATAAAATAATAAGCACATGTGCAACCAATTGACAAAATGCTAGCAGAGTAAGCTAAAGTTCATATCTAATATGAAAAAGGTTATAACACAAGATTCTTTCAGTGTATTCAAACGACTAAAAAAAGCTTAATAGGAAATTCAAGGCAAGTTTCTCTTTTTTTCTTCACAACTGACATTAACAGTCCAGAAGCACAACAATTCTTATGCAGAAATAAAATAACTTGTTATGTAGATTTAGGCCATGATCCCCAATCTGTATTTTTATAAATGACTAGAAGAAATTTATGTTAATATTTATATATGTACCACAACATTAACCAGACTAGTTTATTACGTTAAGGCATCTTTGTAAACCACTAACGATGATGGCTATATGCTACTTGTTTTCTCTTGAATTCTTTGTGCTCTTCCTCAATTTTCTACCAATTTGTGCTAAATATACATAGTATACGGCAAAACAAGGGCCAAAAGGAGAAGGCGATAACATTTAGATGGCCTATCCAAGTTGATTTCTATGGTTGGCCAATGTAGACCAATTTGATTCTTCAAATGAGTTGAAGAAAATCAATTTAAGTTGCAGGAAAGGCAATTATAATCAACTGCTTTTCAAAACCCCTATAAAGAAGTTTCTTAGGGTCACTGCAAGAAATTTTTGTTGTGGATATAGAATCAAAATTCATATAACTTTGTATAATCACCAGTTCTTATCCCACTACCTTGACATTCATCATAAGTTATTAAAGTGCCTTTTGCATTCTTCATCCCCCCACCCCCACCATTAAAGATGTTCAAACACTTTCATCAGTTTTCATGTTTAGACAACCTCATACAAAGATTGCAAAGCATTTTTGCATTACAAATTATCAAGTTAAAAATACATATGTATCTATCTGACTCTGATACAGCAAATTTTTTTTGCAAAATCTGATCCACAAAGGCATCATCCAATGACATAATTTGGTTGCCATAAGCAAATGATACCCAAGGATAAGTATATTTCACAAGTAATTACTTAAATCATTCATCTCCATGGTTTTCCACAGGGAACAAACAAAGAAGGTAAAGTGAGGAGGCAAACCTAATGTATCGCCGGCAATACACCCAAACATCACCTTCCTTCCTCTTGAGACCAAGCAGCAGCTTCCATCCTCTCGGCAAGTGATCCCCAAACCCCGAAGCATCCACGATCCTCCTCCTCCTCCTCCGGCTTGCCCACTGACCATCCAATCCACTCATGAAGCTCAGAAGCTGTTCCTCCATCGTCAACCCTACCGTCCTCCGCCTAAGCTCCTCGGAAAATGGATCCACCTTCTGCCCTAATGCAATTAGATCAACAGTCTGACCATTTCTATTCAAGACCTCCCGATCCCCATCCTCCACCACAACCAATGCCAACTCCGCCCTCCCAGGCTCCTGCAGGCCGTTTCCATTTGTTTGATTAGGAATTCCCTGGGCTGGGGTGGAGTAAGATACGTTTAGGGTTTGGGAAGCGTTCTCCTCCCGAGCGAAGAGCTGGCGGAGGTAGAAAACGATCTGGAGGTTCTCGCGGCGACCAGGATCGTCATCGCTAGCGTTGCTAGCTTGGGGGAGAGATGAATCGATGGGGACGGTGGCGGAGGAGGAGGAAGGGGACGGGGAAAAGAGGCCTCGGGGGCGGCGGCTGGCGACGGTGGAGGGGGCGGCGGGGTCGGGCTTGTGGGGGGCGAGGCGGAGGCGTGAGTAAGTCTGCTTGCGGCTTCCGGCACTCTCATTGAAGACAGAGCGGTCGATTTTGGGGACGACGACGTCGTCGCAGCGGCGGAGGTCAAAGGCGTTGGGACACGTGAGGGAGAGGGAGTTGATCTCCACCTGGGAGAGTAGGCGGAGGTCCACCACCGGGATCACCTCCGACGCTGGCGCCGCCATGGGAGGGGAACGATCAAGCCTATGCGACAGAAATCAGTTGCATTTTTTGTTTCAAGAATATGTTCTAATAATGTCGCAAACGGCAACGAAAGGCCAAAGAAAAAGAATAGCACATTATACCATATATATATATATATATATTATATATATATATATATATATATATATATGGGCGATTTTGCTAAAAAATACCTGTGAATTTGAATATTTTCCAAACAGTATCCCCTTTTTTGAATTTTCATCAAGTATTCCTAATTCAAAAATTACACAAACCACCGCTTCTCCCTTACTGCCCCCTCCCCCTCCCCAACAGTTGTCGTCACCATTGTCATATCGCAATCATCTACGTTCTTCATTATCGTTGCCTTTTGCTCCCACCATGAGGTCTTGCTATCGATGGAGAGAGAGGAGAGGGCAGGCAGGGGGAAGAAAATGGATTGGAGGAGAGGGTGGGCGGTGGCACAAAAGGAGAAGAGAGGAGGAGAGGGAGAGCAGCAGGAAAGAAGAGGAGAGGATGAGCGACGGGGAAGGAAGGGAGAGGAGGAGAATGAGAGGGTGGGCAACAGGAAAGAAGGGGGAGGAGGGAGGAGAAGAAAAGGGTAGACGAAAGGGAAGAAGGTGAGAGGAGGCGGTGGTGGAACGCAGAAGGATGGACTACTGTTTGGATAGTCTTTGAATTAGGAATAAGTTTGAAAAAAAAAACCAAAAAAAATACTATTTGAAAAATATCAAAAATGTTAGTCTCTATATATATATATATATATATATATATATATATTGCAGTACTTGACTACCATTTGACTTACTGTAAATAACATTGACATCTTTAAAATATTAATATAATTGTACGAATATTAAGATATTTAAATATTATTTTAAATATTTAATATTACAAGTTTCTGGACTGCCTCACCGCTTATCCTTCGTAAAAAAAAACCGAAAAAAAATCATTCATGAATGACGATGACTTACCACTGAAAGGCGAACGGAAAGCCTTCTCATGTCCTCGACTGCTACTCCAAAGGGCGAATTCCTCTGCCTCGTGCTTCCCCCGCCACAACGAGTTCCTCGCGGACGCCGCCCGCGGCAAGGCGTTTCTCCTCCAAGGTGGCGACTCCGGCGAGAGCTTCGAGGAGTTCAACTCCAACACTATCATCCTCTTCCGGATGCCCATCATCAGGGTACGTTTCCGTCGGAGGAAGCCCTAGATCATCTCCGATCGCGCCATTGACACATGCATCCTTGTTTTCAAGACAAATGTTACTCGAGATCACCGAGTGTTGCAATCCCCATTGGCGCAATACCACATCGAGGTCTGAATTGATGAACACTGTCACAAAGCTATAGAACTGTCCCTGCAAAACCTTCATGGCTTGAACCATTCAATGTCACAAAAAATTCAGATTCAAATAACTAATTGATGAATGTTGCAGTAGCAAATTTATATCTTACAAGTTTAACAACATAATGGAATACATATCTTAGAGCGCATTGTGTGCAAGTGGCAAAAGTCTCACGGACTCTTGAAACTGTGTGGTTAATTGCAATAGCCTTGTTGTGCCTAAAACATGCAAAACTCAGCCATTAGTGGAACAGGAGTCAGTTTTGCTTAATCCACAGTAATCTGCTGCTTCAACGCTCCAGGCATCTCCATTGTCCTGTTAGGAAGCAATGTCGTCATCAACTGCATCATAATCCTTCATACTTCCAGTGCTCAAGTTCTCCACTTCATCAATTTCGATATCGGCAACCTCATGTTGTTCGGACAAAGTGCTTGGCCAGCTTCCGAAACGCACTGCGAGTCTTTCAAGAAGTTCTTGACCATCGGCCGGGGAGAGCAAGATGCTCAGGTTTGTCTTGCCTTTCCAGCAAATTATAGCAATCGTCGAGGCATCTACCACAATGTCATCAGTACTTCGATCGCCTGTAACCAGAGGATGCAATAGTAGTATAAGACTGGGGTGGGGGGGGGGCATGTACAGGAACAAGAATAGAAGATCAGTTCATTAAAGGATTACCTTCTTTCAGAATTATGACACAGCACCCTAACATCAAACTTGATGCCTTGTCACCAAAACCAGGATCTACAAAATCTGCAAATTTTATGGTCCGGTACTGTAGAAGGTGCTGGAAGTCAGCTAAAGATGCACATAAGATCTGTTTGCTGATATATGGAAGCAGCAACGGCAATCCTTCTGATGACAACCGGAAAGAACAAGGTGATGATGCATCATTTAACTTTTGTCGCTCCTGTATTGGTGGTAAGACAGAAAACCATGTAACATATGCTATAAGCATTACAAGGAACTTTAATATTAATACTTGATCAAACTAATGAAGCAAATATGTACATGTAGTAAAGTTACTCATGAGTTTAAACTTTATTCTCAACACTTATGCGTTGCCCCTGTTGGACCTACTCTCTAGATAGAGGAACTAGACTAATTACTGGAGCTCAGATCAGGATTAAGTTGGATGGAGCAAAGATCAGGATTAAGTTGGCTTCGTAGCTTCTCTATCAGATAGCAGCTACATGTGCATGTTAACACAAACTAATGGTGATATAAGAATAGTCACAGACTAAACTGAACTCATACAAAGAAAGCCAAAACTCTTTCTAACCAAGAAACCAGTACCAGGGCAAACACACTGCACTACAACGTGGTACAAAAAAATCATAAACATGAAGCAAGAATCATCTTCAAAATGACACACGGTGGCAAATTTATGCAGGCTTGCAAGTAAGTGTGAGTGCCTATATGAACAGGCAAAATTCATAATTAAGTAATCTCAATATGTTAATGCAACATCTCATGCACACTAACACTGGTTGCTCTGGAGTATATAAACAAAATAGACAATTCACAAAGGGAAAAGGATCAAATTAGACATTTAGCGAATTAATCAGTATTTCTGAAATGTCATGAAGAATTTATTATATATGTAATTCTAAAAGGAACAAAAGCATCTAAAAAGAATAGCACTTACAAAAATCTTAAGGCCAACAGATGTTATCTTTAGTCGCTCTCCAATTTGGATATTTAGCTGTAGAATATTGTGAACTGACTTTGATATATAGTATATCCTCTTCACATGATTAGAATCACTATTCCGAGTCACAAGATGACCTTCAAGTGGAAATGATTCTGAGATGCCATAGAATGATCTTATACTATTAATAATTGTTTGATTTTTGAAGAATACGACAGGATCAATTCCTCTCCATTTGCCTTGAGTTTGTAACTTTCCCTTTACGTCCTTTATTTCAGCTGGGGCAATCTCCTTATTGTTTGACACTCCTGCTTCAACGAAGCCTTCATCTTTGGTACATACAGCATCATTTACTGATATATCCGTAGATTGCTTGACTGCTATACCAACAGTAGAACCTGCTAAAGCAGCAGCATTGTTGTGCTCATCTTGAACATCATTAGATAAATTTATTTCTTGTTTAGGTTCATCATCGAGATTCTCACTGATCTTTGCTGAGGAATGGTGTCTACTTTCAGTTGATTGTCTTACAAGGTTAATCGGAAACACTGCAAGAAGAAACATTACTTCATTAAGCAATTTTTGAATAGCAATAAAGTGACAACAAAAAAAGGGAAGCACTAGCAATATTTTTTTGTACATAATGTGAAGCATAAGCAAATGCCAAAGCTTCAGATCCTTAGTTACCCTGCAATGGAGAAAGCTTCTGGAAAACAGCAATGAAAAAGGCTCCAGTATTTTGATCATGAGGCAGTATTCTCATGCAGTTTTCAAGTGGAAATCCAGAAATTTCTTCAGAATCACCATCAAGTTTTTCACTGGAGACGATTTTGCTGGAAACTTCCTCTGGTTTACTTTCAGCTTGGTAAGTGTCAGTTGGTGCTGCAATTTTTTCCAAATTTTCACACATGGGTTGGCACTGTGTACCTACATTTTCTGGATGACTCGTTCTCTCACCTTTCTCTTCCCCAGGGTTACTTCCAACAATCTCAGTCTTCTTTTGAAGATCACCAGATATAACAGTCTCCCCATAACTTTGTCCAGAAGGAAACATACTTGGTAAAATCACACTCCTCCTGTACTTGGGTACATCTTTATAAGAAGCTAGCCAAAGACCTTTATCTTTTATCTGTAAACTTAGATGGAAAAAATGTCTAATCTAAGAAGTTTTCAGCCAGCATAGCAAAACAATTATTCAAAATCTTACAAAAAGTTTATCCAAAGCAAAAAATGGAACTTAAAATGACAAAAATAATTGAGAAGAAAAATATTTATAACAGGAATCATGAATTTAAAAAAAAATCAAGTGGAGGCAATAAAAATATGAAATAGTCTGGTTTAGTAGGAATTACCATTAGGTAATTATGCCTATGAAAAATATATATGCACAATTGCTAGAAATACAAGACCATAGAAGATTGTAACAAGCAGGACTATTGACAACATTTTCCATTAGCTGAAAAAAAACCCAGTTTGTCCATTCAAATCATGGTGTTAAATACTCCCAACACAATTTTCCCATTCATATCTTCTTTAGATTTTCCATGTATGTTTTATATGATTGTTTTGTCTCCAGTGTCAAGCACCATCACTATTAAATTGTTTTATAGGTTTCTGATTGCATATTTATGTCTATACAGCATCTACAAAGTAAAACTTTCTAAACATCACTCCAGAAGATCACATACATATCCTCATTCTTCCATATGTTCGAAATGTTTAGCCATTTTACTAATTTAACATGACCAATGTTACGAACCTCCTTCACATTAACATAATCAAAATTCAATGACTCCATTTACAGAAATTTTCTAAATTTTCAGTGCAAAGCTAACCTTCCATGTTTTAAGACCAGGACGGCGGACCAACTCAGCTAGCTCATTGGAGACATTAAGAAGCTTAACTGATCCTCTACTCCTCCGAAGAACCTACATGGATATGAGAGGCAAATTTTCATATTTGGAATTTACAAGATGCAGTGCTAAATGAAACCAACATCATCAAAGCAATATCTAGACTTATTGGAATGAGATGCATGCAAATAAACAAGTATTGCAAGATATTGAACTTGTTCATAAAGTACAGATACTTCTCACGAAATTATGATTCAGGCATTGAACAGATAGACTCCAGCCAGTTCCCACACCAACAAAGAAGGATGATAAAGTAAGTGTTCACCATTATTAAGAGGCAAATCAAAAGGCATCATAGAGTACATCATGTGTTCTAAATACCCCTGCAATTGGTACCAGGAAAGGCAGGTGCAGCTATGCACAGGATTGTGCCCTATGGCCCCAGGGATATCACACATATTAGTACTCCTTAATCTTAGACTAGTCAAGTATTAATTACCAAAAAGGAAGTATAGAATGCTCAAAAAAATTATTGAAGAAAATGATCTTAGAATAGGGTGTGAAAGATTTAATGCATAGAGGAAGAAAAAAAATCTAAACCAGGTTCTGACCACGTCCCTTGTCTAACTTCTCACTCGTACATCAAAATGAAAGGAATTCCTTAGTTTTTGACAATAAGAAAAATTGTCGCTGTAATTAGTATTTCAGTTTCTACACATGCAAATTTCTGTAATGATCATTATGGTACATGTTATATCCAAGAAA
This sequence comes from Musa balbisiana, assembly GCA_004837865.1. Lineage (NCBI taxonomy): Eukaryota > Viridiplantae > Streptophyta > Magnoliopsida > Zingiberales > Musaceae > Musa > Musa balbisiana. The sequence goes on from CM017194.1 coordinate 6,667,790, forward strand.
CATAGTTGCTTCAAAGATGTTAAATACCGGTCTAATACTATTGTATCAGTATGGTACTGAGATATCGTGTAGCAGACCAACATGTAACACTTAGTATTGCTGAATAAAATAATAAAAACTTAAAAAGAATGGCAGACAAATTTCTGCCAAACTGGTTTGTTACCCATACTTGATCAGATCGATAGACACTAGTTGGTAAATATGGTCCAACTGGTAGTTCAAACCATGATTGATTCTTTAATGATTGTAAATAAATAAAATTTCATGATTGCAAATAAATAAAACACCATCAATATACATGAGCAAAGATAAACACTACCTTCCTGTAAGTTAAAAAACCTGACTAATGAACATATGCAATATGATAAGACACAAAGGTGGATAACTTAAAATCACTAATAATATATATCAAATAACCTCCGCTACAACGGCCTCATTTTCAACTGGATTCATTGAGCAGGTAGAATAAACCATTTTTCCACCCACTTTAAGTAAAGCTATGCCTGCAATGAAAAACAGAATAGTTCCATAAGCCTATTAAATGATTTTGAGAAATCTCTAGTCTAGTGAAAGGCTGTCAATCTTTGTACCAAATTATAGATCTCTTACAATGAATAACCATTGTATGTACAAAAGTATTACAAGAATGAAAAGCTCAAGATAATTGCAAATTCAAAGCATGATTGGACAGTAAGCTAAATGAGTTACAGAAAGTAGATTAAAGCAGAGAAATTCATATATATCATCTTAGTACTAGTGTATAATATGCTGAATAAGAAAAATCCAAGTTTGAAAGAAGTCACTAGTGTTGCTAGAAACCAAGGTTATAAATTTTGAATGATACCACTCGTACCGAGCGGTACATACCAGTCCGCCACTAGACTAGTATGTGGACCGCCCATTACCGAGCGGAACGCTTGATATAACCCCATATCGGGCGGTAATGGTCGAAATTTCGACCGTTACTGCTCGAAACATGTCAGTAACGATCGATTTCGACCGTGACCACCAGCTACCGGGCAATATCAGCCTGGCTGCGGCGAGGGAAGAAGAAACGTCAAGGGAGAAGGAAGAAGAATGAGAGAGTATTCAAAGAAGAGGGAGAATCGGGAGAACCTCGAGTGTCCCGATCCGGCACCGCCCTCCCTCGATGATCCCGATCTAGAAGGTAATGACCAGGCACACGACTAGAGCAGCGGAAGAGGTGGTCTCCTTCGTCGCCTCGTCTACGATTCTACGGCTTCTTTGCCGCGTTCTTCGTTGAAGGCCGGAGACGTCTGCGGCCTTTGATGTCTTCAACGCCTTCTTCGTCTAACGTCGTTGATGAGGAGATACAGGAGACCGCATTCTTCTCCTCGTCTGAGGCGACGAGGATAAGAGGAGGCGACGTCGCCGAGGTAACATACACCTCCTTTTTAGATTTTTATATTATTTTTATATTAAAAATATTATATATATATATATATATATGTACTGTACCGAGCAAAGCTCGATACACCGGTACTTCCGTACCATACCGAGCAAAGCTCGATACTCCGGTATGATATAAAATTTCAATCCTTGCTAGAAACTATCTTATAACGAAAGTGGGTCTCCGATCACTTTTAAGAGGAGGGCAAAGAGGTTAAAAGCATTCATCCATCAGATGTCTGATGTTGCATGGCTCCTCTAATAGAAATGTTATCTCCTTTCTGAAAAAAATTTCATAATTGACTGAAAACATTTGATACATGCATAATAAAAGAACTCAATTACATGAACCAATCTCAAATTTGCAGCACACAACTCCAAAGGTTTGAAATCACTTCAAATATGCCTATGTTTTACATTTAAACTACAGAAATCAACAGGCATTGACACCCCCTCCTGATAGAAGCTATACAAGCAAAGGAAAGAGAACCAATCATCCTTGATCTGGGTATTCTAATCTCTTTCGTTCAGAAGGTTACCTATCCTGACAAAAATGATATATTCCAACAATTGAAACTATTGATATTTGCATTTTACAAACATAGGCAGGCAGATGAATATAGAAAGAAAGATTGAGAGTTCTAACACACATCAAGAACATGCTAATATCTAAAATAATAAATAATAATATCTACATACAAAATAACAGTTGTAATTTATCACCAGTAAGTCCAACAATAGTAGATCAAAACTAAACAAAATCCACAACACATAATTTTGAACGCTCACTTAATAAGACAAATTGACACAATAAATTTATTGTTATAGGGTTGTTACCACGCATTGCAATCTCCACTTGAAGGCGATGAAGCCCAGAACCCATTCCTGCATTCCTGTATGTACCCATGCCTAATAAAGAAACTGGAAGAACAATCAAATACTGAGGAAAAAAATTCAGATCTGACCATTTCCTCCAGATATCAGGAGCCTTCCTAAGCGTGCCATCGCCACTGCATGGAACATCACACAAAACACGATCGAACTGCAAATTACTTTTACTAAGTTCTTCCTCTCCTTTAAAAGGCTCCTCGTGGTGCTTCATGAAAGAACAAGTAGGGAAATGTTGTGCTTCATGATTTGTTACTACCAAGTTGGCAGTGCACATCCTTTTTGTTTGATGGATAAGAAGATTGCATCTTTGAACATCAACGTCATTAGCTATCACCTGTATTATCAAGCAAAGGTGATTCTGATCAGCATAGGTATCCAAACATCGAATTCAATATGGCTATTTATTAAAAAAATAAAGAAAAAATAAATAGGCAAGAGGTATTGGAAACTACCAGTCCATTTGGAAGTAGTCCAGGTTTGATTGATTGGTGTATCATTTCAAGTAACTGGAAAGTTTTAGATCCCGGAGCTGCACACACTGCACCATGCAAAAAGTAAAGAAAATGCTAAGCTGGCCGCATTAAGCAAGCTGAATTAGAAGTACATAATATTTCAAAATAGAAACTTGATGATGACTACCATCAGACTGAAAAACATAATTTAAGTTCTGACAGAAAATTTTACAAGCCCAAGATATCAGAGAGACAGACTGGATATATTTTCAGTCATGCCACATGTAGAAGTTTTCTTGAGATCATTACCCTTCAGATGCCACTTCTTAGGGGTAAAAAGTTAATTCCATAAGAGGATTCAAGATGACAAATTAAAGGACTCAGTTTAAGAGAAGAATAAACTTCATCAAGGTTCAATCTAGAAGTATAATGTAAATAAAAAAAGAAAGCTTACTTTCATATTGTTATACAAAATAATAAAATACAGTCGAGTTGCATGGTTTTTCATGAGGGCAATCAAGTATTTGTGGTTATGGCATGACCTTGAAATAATAATAATAACACAATCAGTACTTACATAAATCTTGATATAAAATTTAAAGTTAAGAACTGTGCTTCCTAAGACGATGTATATAAGAACCCTGATGAATTTGCAAAATAATAATTAACAAGTACAAGCAGGGAAGTAAAAGAACAATTAACATACTGTCAAGGACATGGTGATCTGGATGCACATCCAAAAATAATGGAGGTACCTGTATTGATATTGTATTTAATTATACTTCAGGAATTGCTAACATAACCACATATGCATCAAATGCAAAATACAAACAAGAAAAAGTAACCACCATGCTAACAGCTTCCTGCCTTGTTATGTTTCCAACCTCATTCTCCTGCTTTAGAAACTCATGGAACCTGGAATTCAACAAAGATTTATTATATGATAAAGGTAATCATAGAACCAAGAAACTAGCCAACTACCGCCAATTTATTTATTCAATGAAAAAAAAAGCACAGGATTTATAAGTTGTTATTAAATAAATCTTCTCTCACTTAGCAATCAAGGCTTATTTATCAGCAAAGGCATTCAGAATTTTTCAAATAAATTGAACATTTTATAGTTTTATGGTATTATGGTTAGCATATACATTTAACATTCTCTCAATCCATTCAAAGGAATTTATGTATGTAATACTGATGCATATCACTTAGAATGCACTATGTGATACATAAACAATAGGTATAAGCTGCTGACACAGGGTAATGCCAGAATCTCTTTTTTTTTCGTGCTTTTACTCACAAGTACAGGAAACAAAAAGAACCAGATTCTCAGCTATAAAAATGACCTGCAGTATGTAAGAAATAAAACACATTGCATAAGAAATTTTATGTGCAAGCCATGTCCTATTTCTTATTTTTATGCTGACTACAGCATGTCTTAGTCCTTCTGGTGATACCAACAGCTACGATTGTGCAAACCATGAAGGTTCAAGATTAACTTACCATGAATAAAATAATATGATCCGAGATTTAGAGGAGTCTTTTTTGCCTCCTAAACTCGTAAAAGAATCTGGTACTGATGATCTTAGTTGAAACAGTTTGCAAATCAATTCAACCAAGACCTTAGCAGATTAGGTGCTTTTACATATGTTTCCACATTGTGATAACAGACAATGGCTCAGCCCAGAGGATTACAGTAAGTTATATATTATTATTTAATTAGTTCAAATATATTTTCTTCATTCTTTGTTATTAGATCCTTATTCTCCATAATGTTTCCTCAACATTTCAATTTATAACCTTGCATAAGTCACAATTCATGTTCAACATACTATATCTTGTTTTATGTCAGAAGTAGTTGTCAAATCGGTTTATGACAACTTACAACTAAAGATTTTCTTGGCCTTGCATAGGCCATGTAAGAAATAATTGTCATTGATGTGTTTGGCATTGTTTATTATGTGCCTCACTTCTTTCTACATGCTGACCATACAGTATTAAGCCTTTGAGTGTTATTGTCAACTGATTTGCACCTTATATATGTCTTCATCCATCAGACACAGGTTCCTTTACATTTTCAATAAACAAGGAGATTCCTGAAAACCTTGAAGCATATCACTGACGGTCTTGCATATCACTTTGTAAGCAATAAGGTTTAATAGAAGCTATTTTTTTTTCTCCTTCGTGTCGACCACCTTTGCTTGATAACACACCAATCAAATTATAAGTTGACACTATTGTGAATTTAACCATGTCATAACCCTATTGTTATTTAGATTTCCTGCACAACTTGGAACTAGTAGCCTTATAACCAACAGTTGGTCATACTTGTCATAACCAGAACTGAAGACTAGTTTGCAGTAAAGCAGAAATGTGTTTTTCATCCAGCAGCTTCATCATTTCTTGGCACCAAAAATAGTAGTTTGATCACAAGAAACAAACTGTGACAAGTTAAAGGCTAATCTTTTAGTCTTAATTTCTTGATCCTCATCTAATGAGCATGCTCTAACACAAAGTTCTGTGCTAATCCTCTGACCTTTACGAAGTTATATAGCTCCAGTACCTCACAATTTTTTTATTAAAGATATACCACCAATCTCAAATTACTGTACCAAAGGGCTTGCAGCAGTGAGTTGCAAAACCAATATTGAGCCACAATTACTGCAGCAGCATGTGACTTGTGAAATTCTATTCAAGATTTTAATTGTATGATGCAATCTACAGCTAGTATGGTCTTAGCATAATTGAGAGCTAATCAAGTTATAATGCAAGATATTGCAGTAAGTTGAAGATAGTCATCCACTTGGCTCGATTCATGCCAAAGAAAGATTAGTGATTCAAATGAAAAAGCTCAACTCTATCAAGTATATTTTTAACAAGACAGATCTATGGATTCATACATTAAAACCATTTCCCTTTGTTCTAACTTGAAGAATCATTTGTGCTTCAAAAAAATATGCTTTTACAATCAGTTTGAAATTATTATTCCTAAACAAAATGTTTTACTAATAAGCAAACGTCACTTCTCCTGTTATTCAGAATCTACCAATTATCTATCATATGAACAGTTTGTTGTGCTGACAAAAAGTTTGTAAAACAAAACAATAAAACATTAATGTGTACAGTGTACATTCAAGCCTCTCGTATGCATCATGAACATAAAGATCAAGTCATATAGATATTCATCCATGGAAATAACTTCTTGTTCATTTTGCCTCAAAAAAAGGATTCTTTTAGTGCTTATAGTTAACGTCTGTTCACCAAAACTAAAAAGATTTAGAAAGACAACCTCTCAAGAGTTTGGTTTTTCCTAAGTTGCATCCTTGAGAAATTCATGTGCCAGGCGAGTTTCCCTGGATACCAAGGCAAAGGTCTAATAGCTTCCATTTCACACACATCATTAACCTGTCAACAATAAGAAAGACAGAAAGAACCAAGAAAAATGAGATGTGAATGGATAAATTAGCATAAGTATTAAGCAATAAAAAAGACATTATGGATACCTCAGCTTTCAGAGATTGTATGAAGTCATTTTCCAACTGCAGCATGATATCCTTACAGAACTGGCCACTATACAAAATTAGTGCATTAGAATTCCAGTTAATAATCTTAGCAGTAAAAAGAACTAAAGGTATAAGACATAATGTGGTCAACACGAAGAAAGAAATAGGGAACTTAATGAGTAACGAGAAATAAATTCAAAATCACATGCAAATTTCTGGCCTGCAGAAGACTAAGCACATATCCAGTACAAGACGTACATGATACAGGATACATCCACAACAAAGCCTATATCACCCAGTCCAGGACAATTTTTTTCATTTTTTATATGTTTTCAGACTTCTTTCTGAAATTCATACCGCGATACCAATACTTGGTACACCGATATGGACCAGTATGGTACTGATACGTGTACTAACCAACATGGTACCGATACATGAAATTGTAAACCTTGCTTTGGACAAATACTCAATGTTTGGTTCAACAAAAGCTTAATTGTGGGGAAAAAATTATCGGGGATAAGGGTCAAATAGCAAAAGAATGAAGAAAACATATTGTACATAAAGCAAAAAATAAGATATAGCAAACTATCTACAATGTGGTAGCACATGCTAAGCATGTGTTAGCAGACTCATATATAATTATGGTGCTAACTAGAGAGATATGGTAACCAAGCATACTCAGTATACTGAAAACAAAGAATATCACCAAAATCTTGGAATCACGCTTTTAAAGAAATTGCAAACCACACTATTGCTAGTGTGACACAATGACAAAACAAGCTTTTAATAACAATATCACAAATGACAAAACAAGACAATGGTGACCACAATGCTTCCACCACATATTTGGGTTTGGAACAGACCAATAAGACAGATAAAAGAAGCCAGCTTACATTACCTAAGGATATTGCAGACTGCAATATATTCTAAGGATATTACCAAAGAAGCCAGATTTGCAGTTACACGTATAAATGTGCAACTGTGGTGTAAAAAATAACAATGATAAAGTACCTCAGATTTATTCTAAATGCAGCTGGTAACGGCTTCCGGAGGACACAAATGAATTCTTCCCACTCATCCTCTGGTACAATACCTTGCTCCTATAACAAATATAAAACTATGACAATTAATGTGGATTGGATGTAGATATCAACAAGAAGTTACACTTGTTTAATAAACAACTAACTGATCTATATGACTAGCAGCAAAACACTTATAACACAAATGCAACATTTTGAAGTTTCATATTCAGCACTGCTAGTTGACATTACATATAACCATGTCATACAAAAGCACAATTGTTTTAATTGAGTGTTACAATTTTGAGTACAAGGTCACAGTCATGTGATCAGGGTGTGATGATTCACTCTTAGCAATATGAGTAACTTATTCCTGTCAGCACATAAAATGTGTTTTGCTGCACTGACCATTACATACTGGTCAACTTAAGAACTAGTCCAAGATTAAGACATGTATGAAACTATGTTTCAAGTACACAATTAAAATTTGATAAAATAATACACACTTGAAAGATTGCATATATGCATATTCGATATGTCCAGAGGTATATTTGAAATTCTAGACAATTTCAGTGGAATATGAAAGTTCAGAATTTGACAGAGCCATTTAAGCAATCCTACAATCTCCTCAACTTCAAACATGCAATCCTACAATCCCTTCAACTTCAAACATGATTTGGCTTTAAGTTATCTTGAAAACTCAAGTGGTATGACCAAATGACAATTTTTTTATTAAAAAAGAAGAATAATGAACATGGTTGGACATTCTTGATATTGTCATAGCACAATCATTTCGGAACCATCTTGAACTACACGTGAAGTTCAACTTGCAAGATCCATAGCAAGTCCAACATAAATTATCATTAAGGATCCCAACCTGAATAAAAGCACACTATAACAGAATTTGTAAATGAATACTCTGTTGACAAGAAATTAGACTCTGTAGCCATAATGTGAAAAATAAACACATAAATCATTATATTTCCTTGTTCAATAAAAACAAAGATCTAAGCTTTTAAGTTTTACGATCATAGATATATCAAGTATTATGATGGACAAATCTCACTGTACCATGAGATTCAAACTGGTATCTTAATTCAGAAAGGAAAAACTTGGTGCATGAAAAAAAAAAGAGTGATGTTTTAAAGATAAGAGAAAATTATTCAAGCACTGTCATATGCCAAATCTTAAGGAAAATAGTTCTATTGCAGAATAGAAATACCACTGCAACCACTATATTTGATCAGCACTTTAGCTTCACCTTTTTAACATATGCACTTCCTCAATTTATCCTATGTGCTTTATCAAGTTCACAAAACCAAACTGAGATTAGGATTGGCCTGCAATACAATCGAGCTTAAGAGAATATGCCAAATGACAGTTGGGAAGATCAAAATCCAGCGGGAGAATATATTAAACGTATATACTATATTATTCAACCGAATATAACTTGCCTATAAATTTAAAAAAAACTTGTAAAATCTTTTTTAAAGAAACTCTCAGAAGGTACATCTTTTTGGCATGTGCACACCTACTTTAGTCCTACAAGATTTTGAAAATTCATTTTACAATCTACTTTAGTCTCATGAGATTTTTTAAAAAATCCCTAGTCCTCACTGAATTACAACATAAATCTTTATATTGAAAATTAGTGGTATATTTTACAAATACAGTAAGGTTTCCTTTAATTCTTTCAATTTTTAATTACTAACTTTTGAGCCATTAATAAAAACAAACTTGTACCATAAACAAATGAACATTAAAAAATATTAATTAAATACATAAGGGTTTCATTAATCATTAAAAAACAAAGCCAAACAAAAATTATAAAAAAGTATACCTAGGATTTCAAAATCCCAACCAACTGTTATTAATTAGGCTCTATCTGAATCACATAAGGATTATTTTTGTAGGAATCTTTTCTATACGTCCATGGGAACTCTCTCTCTTCATGCCTTATCTTCTTATTCCCTCTTTCTTCTCATTCTACCATAGTTTGGGAGGGAAAACCGATTCCATTGGACTAAATATATCGACTGTCATGGGCTATGAAATTGACGCCACAATGCATGTGAAGAGGTTAAACTAGCAGGTCAATTTACTATCTACTTCCTTTTTCTCTCTCAACTCTACCATAGTTCAAGACAATGGATCCCACTAGATTAGTGAGGTAAGATCATCATGGGCTCTGAGGTTGACTCCACAACGCAGGTGAAAAGTTAAAGCTTGAAGGTAAATCCTGAATTACCTTTACAATTTTATAAGATCTATAATATATTAAAAGAAAAACAAACTATTTGTCAGATGGATTACAATGAAATAGTGATATTCATAAGAAAAGAAAGTTTGGGTGTGAATTTTTTCTCTGTTTCCCTGTTAATTAGGTTATGACTCCAGCAGTGGTTTTCTTTAAAACAAGAACTTTTTTTCTGTTTGGTTTTCTATATAGTTAATATTAAGCTATAATGGAAAAGGGTTTTAAGAAATTATAGAGATCTTAGAATAACGTTTGGTTTTCTGTACAATTAATTTTAAACTATAATAGAAAAGGGTTCTAAAAAACTATTGAGATACTAGAATAATTCTTCGAGAGGACATCCTAATTCTAAAATCATTTTTTTATAGAAATTATGTTCATTTTAACTTGTCATAACTATATTTTTCGTTGACCGAATTTTCTTTTGAGACATATAATTTGGGCTTTTACCCTTCGTGTGCATCATTGCATAGAATTTAGCTTGTATATAATTATGCATATACGATAAGCTATAATACGTCATAGCAATTAACAACCAGACTGCTGCTAAGGCTTAGGTATTAAAATATTTACCCCTCCATCATTATGATCATTCTGGTTGAATATTTTGTAAACAAAACAAATTCCATATAGCATTATCAAATATGCGCAGGCAGAGAGGTTCAAAAGATAAATTGCAAATGTTTTTATCGTTACAGTAGTAGCACCGTCAAACCACAACATATAATAATGCATTCAAAAAATTTAACCAGAGGCTATCCCTCGCATTTTGTCACATATTGAGCATTCTTGAAGTGTAGGTTTGCTACAAAATGCACAAAGAAATTGTATATGTTCTCTGCCTTAGGAACAAAGTGATCTGCAAATGAACGTGATTAGAGAGAAACATATCTGCCACAACTGAAAGCATATTAGAAGAACGAAGAATCTTGATTGGCAAAATCTGTCAAGGACACAGAAACATATCGTCAACAGGGGAGGACGGGGGACGGGACGAGACCTTGTAGTACTCCTCGAATCCGGGGTTCTGGGTGGCGAAAGGCTGCCAGGTGGGGTTGGACTCGCCCTCGGCCGAGGGGTCGTCGGACCGGCTCTGCTTGGTCTCGTGCTTCCATACGTTCTCCCGGCTCTGCTTGAAGTGCCGCCGCTGCGTCCGGCCCGGCCGCGCTTGCGCCCGCCGCCCATTGCCGCCGTGCACCGATCAGCCCGGTCGCTCCCAACCCCGGCGGCGGCGTATGTGGTGTAGTCAGTCCGTAAGGGCTTCTCGCTCGATGGAGGTTTCCACTTCCCTATCCGGTCGTTTCGGGGTTTTAAGCCCTTACATCACGCGCCAGTCGAGCCGGTTTAGCCTGACCGGTCGAAACCTGGCGCACGGATTGGGTTCATCTGTGAGCCTAAATTAAATTAACCGAACCCTTATAACATAAAATTAGTCTCAAATTGAGTTCGGAGTTGGCTAAATTAATCGGTTTCGATTCGGATTAGCCTCAAAAAAGCCATACCCATGTGATTCCTGCATGGTCACTGAAACTACAGTTCGAGTGTAAGGCTCTGCCATCACATTCTTTAGTAAAAACACTTGACCGCATAAAGGCGTCATAATAGGAATAAAAACATAATATTTCTTAGCAGAAAGGTCAGCATTTTTAAGTCAATATTCCTTTTTATTCTCGAGTGTTCTCCATGTTGTGCTTCGTGTTAATCACTTCGGCTGCTGAGCTATTTTAATAGGGAAATGAGTTTTCTTTCCCTTCGTAGACTTTATTAAGTACTAATCAAACAAAAACTAAAATCCTGGATACCCGGGGCATCCACCGTCCGCTTACGTACGGATTATTCTGAGTAGATGTGGGTTCCGCAAATGGGTCCCTGGTCATTCCCAATTGTCGGAGGGTAGCAAAGCGAGCATTATTGTAAGTGTACGCAAAGCATTTTGAAAAAGGAGGTCAATTGGTAGGCCCCCGAACAAGCAGGTAAAGCATTATGTACGTTTTAAGGTGCACGTACCTCCAGAGGGAACGGTGGCGCCTCCACTGTCGTTCCCTCTGGGCCCCGCAATATTCGCCAGTAACGTCACGGGTAAACGAATCGTTAAATTGTCAATTTAGACCAAAAAGGTTCGTCTTCGCAAATAAAACCGCCCATTTTTCTCCGCTTCTTCCAGTTCTTCCATTTCGTCGAAAAAAAGTCTTTGAATTCTCTCCGGCGAGCGGGCGGCGGCGATGGCAGCGGGGAGGGAAGAGAGTGTGTACATGGCGAAGCTGGCAGAGCAGGCGGAGCGTTACGAGGAGATGGTGGAGTACATGGAGAAGGTCGCCGGTGCGGCGGGGGAGGGGGAGGAGCTCACGGTGGAGGAGCGCAACCTCCTGTCCGTCGCCTACAAGAACGTCATCGGCGCCCGCCGCGCGTCTTGGCGGATCGTCTCCTCCATCGAGCAGAAGGAGGAGGGCCGCGGAAACCACGACCACGTCGCCGCCATCCGGGACTACCGCTCTCGGATCGAGTCCGAGCTCGACTCCATCTGTGGCGGCATCCTCCGCCTCCTCGATGCCCGCCTCATCCCCGTCGCCGCCGCCGCCGACTCCAAGGTCTTCTACCTGAAGATGAAGGGTGACTATTACCGCTACCTGGCCGAATTTAAGACCGGATCTGAGCGCAAGGACGCTGCCGAGAACACCTTCTCCGCCTACAAGGCTGCTCAGGTTCCGATCCCTCCACCCTAGATCTGCTTGAACCCACTCCATCTTTTTTCTGGCGTCGGGGTTTTGGGTCGGACTAGTAGCTCGCCTCGTACTTGATCTTAACAAAGGCTATAATTTTTTGATCGCGATGTAGTATGTCGTCGTCTTTAATGGGATTCTGATTTTGGAGTTGATTGGATCTGGCAGGACGTTGCGTTAGCAGAGTTGGCAGCTACGCATCCGATCCGGCTGGGTTTAGCGCTGAATTTTTCTGTGTTCTACTACGAGATCTTGAATTCACCGGACAAGGCTTGTGATCTCGCCAAGCAGGTAAGTCATCAGGAGCTACTTGCTATTTTCTCTACTCAATGGTAAACTTTGTGGTCAAGGTGTTCAATTTTCACCAAATTTTGATTTGTAGGATCTTATTGGAACTCTTCCTTTGTCCCTGTATTGGGTTGGATTTGTAGTTGAAATTAGAACCGCTAGAAATTTCCCTGATAAGGTAGCTCATGCTGATTCCTGGAGTTGTTGACGAGCTTGATACAAGTTCCTCCTGCAAGTGCTTCACTCCATAGCTCCGAAACATTTAATTCTGTTATAGATCAGTGCTGACATATTAAAAGACTTATCAATAGCAGAGTTGAAGTTTGTGGATGTAGCTACATCACATGCAAGTCTCTGAGAATAGTAGACACTCACCATCTTCTTCTATGGTTCTTGATATCTTAAACATTCAAAGATTTCTCTTGACACTCCTCTCTATCTTCTGATGTTGGTCTCATTGTTTCATTATTAGCCAAGGTATGAGTAGCATTAATTTACTAAACGTACACAAGTTGAGAAATGTTATATATGTTCTCTGTGATTGATAAGTCTTGTTAGTAGATTCAGCCTTTTATTACCTTTTTTCTTTTTTGTCTTTTTCATCATCATTCCTTTTGGATTTATTTAGTCATTGTCACATGGGATCTCATATCCACATCCACAAATCTGCCTAATAAGTATGTCTGATATTTGCAATTTGATACATATCAGACTCCTTATTTATTGTATTCCTATATAAATCCTCATAACAATACCAAAAATGGATCCTCGTATTCATAGCTTCTTATGAACTTAATTTCCAATGCTCATATTCTCATGTATCCTTCATGTGTATCATATTTTTTACTACTCCGGTGTGACCTCATATCACCATATTTTCTCTTGCTGGGTTAGATATTTGGATACGCATCCATATTGCATTTTCATGCTCTCTTGATGCAAGACTGGTTCAACAATAGAATAGATAGTTCTCTTATGTAACTTTGGAGGTTCTTTGCTAGTGGCTTGGTTTTCGCTCTAGCGCAGTCTATGTTACTGGAAAATGCTTCAAAGGTAGCAACTTGTGTTCCAGACTTCATGTTCTAGATAATCGATCATTTGCAACAATCCGGAACCTGGAAACCAACACTTCAACAAGCCTAATATAATAGGAAACATATTGGGGAAAGGAAAAAAGAGATGAAGTATACATGTATGACATTAAAAGGGAAAACAGATACACAACAGGATTAGTATAGACCGAAAAAATTGTGTACATGTATATCATTATTTGTGTTTGATAGGGTGTTTTCGATGCTCTAGATAGTCAAAGAAGTCTACCCTTGCCATATGATATACTAAGATTAGAAATATCTCATGTTTCTGATTTCATTCCATATGTTAGAGTGATCCTGCTTTAGTTATCATTGGCTTAACTCTCTGATTTGAGTTCCATTGTATCTATGGAGCCGTTGGCTTATTTTTGCCATTTCTGTATGCAGCACTCCGAGTTGATTATTTTTTATTCTTTTGTGATGTGTTTCTGTCCCAATTTGTTCTGAGGGAAATTTCCTCACTCGGACATTACTGGTGTTTCAAACAAATTATTCTTACAATGAAGCTCTCCTTATTCAATCTTTAGGCTTTTGATGAAGCAATTTCTGAGTTGGATACTCTGGGAGAGGAATCATACAAGGATAGCACTCTAATCATGCAGCTTCTACGTGACAACCTTACCTTGTGGACTTCTGACATGCAGGTCTTATATATGCTTTGATAGATTTTGTTACACTTTCATTTAACTGCCATTACTCAAAAACGTTTTGCCTACATGACACCATACTTGTCGCTAAAATCTTTATAGGAGGACGGCCTAGATGAGATCAGAGAAGCAAGTAAACTCGAAGACGGTGATGAGCATTAGAATGCTTGGATGGGTATGTGCTCTGCTATTTTCAGGTTGCATGCAATGTCGAGTGCGGGCATTGTTACTAATGTCGTTTATGATACTAAACATCCTTCGACAAGTCGTCGTCTTCTTCAACTTGTTTTATTTTCTAGCATCTATATGTTTGTAGGCTTGCAGCAGTTGTGTTTGCATTTTGAAATGCTATCTCTGAATGCTTGGCATAAGTTGCTCCTCGTGGGATATGATCTAATGGCTGCATTTCACATTGTAATGATAAACTTCCTGTGGTCGTCTGCTCCAGCTGTTGTTGCTTCAATTCCATGAAGCATGTTCATGTGGTTTATGACAGGTTAGGATATTGTGAAGGTTTGCATGTCTATGAACAACAGTCTTCTAAACTTGAATCGACCGTTCCACAATATCAATTCTAAACTCCTCTGTCGATTGGTCATGTTAGAATTACTTGTATTAACCAAAAAATTCATCCTTTTCTTATGTTCATATGAATCAAATTTTTTTACTTAAGACATTTTGTTTAGTGCATTATTGTTTTATGTAATAATTTTTTTTATTTTTAAAAAAAATTCTTATTTTAGCAAAAATCTGTGTCTTATTTCGATTAGACGCATTCGTATTTTTCTTCTCTAAAATTCGTATATATCATTTTCATATAGCAAGTATGTTGAGATTTCATAATTCAATCTTATAAATGTTTACATATTGTAGAAGCTTATTTTACATTTAAAATTTATAATAATCTAATGATAGTGTACCAAATTTAAAAATATCGAAGATATCAACTTAATTATGGATGATAAAATTCTGGATCAAATCTCATCTTCACTATTTATTGATTACACTCTTTTCCTGCCGAGGACGAGAGAATCCATGTCGCATTGGAATGATGTGTCTGCCTCTTTCATAACAAGAACAGAAAGATGAGCGGAGGAGGAGCTCATGCTCAGTGCATTGGTAGAACACGTAACCTGAGCGGGTTTCGTGCTCAGAAGCCGCAGAACTCGAAACGATTGGGTTGGCCGGGGAGGCCGCCCTCCCGGCAGCCGGCGTCGCAAGCACGGGCGCACTCCTCCTTGGTGGCCGCGCCGATCGTCATGCATTGATCCTGCATGCAGGGGCAGTAGCACACTTGGGGATCGTCGCCGGCCGCCTTGGCGCGCTCCGTCGACGCTGCGACCAGCAACGCCGCGATCAGCACAACCGCCACCGTCGCCGCTGCCCTGCTGACTGCCATCCCTGTCTCTTACTTGGCTTTCTTGATCTTTGCAGGTATGAGCAGCTCAAAATGTATGCATGAGATGGGAGGGATGATAAGAACCGCATGCATGTATATAGGTTTCTAAGGAGGACTCGCCTGATATGGAACTTTTGGCCGGGAGTGAAGACCGGTTGCGTTGCGATGTGGAAGCAACTAATTTGAGGTGGGTTGAAGTGTTCTAAAGCGGGGATGGATGGAATTCCGGAGCTTTATTACACACCTTCGTCACCTTCCTACAGATGTACGATTGGCCTTTAACCCCCTTTCTTTTTCCTAATAATAATAATAATTGTTCACTTCTGTTTCTAACAACAAATGACTGATTATTAATGAAGATCTTTTTACTTCATAAAAAAAAAACAATAGAATCAATATTCTCTATCAATTCTTAATCACAAAAGCGAGTTTAATCAATTATATAAATTCACCTAATGTTCATAAAAGATTGTTCTAGCCTTACAATTATATATATATATATATATATATATATATATGCATGAGAGAGAGAGAGAGAGAGAAATAGTGGGGCAAAGAGCTACCAAAATTAAAACTCTCATGAAGCCAAATCAATGTAATCTTGAATGTCAATAATATTGAGTTCTGCAAATGGCTATATTCCTACTGGCCTAATTGTCATCCCTCAAACCTCTGCACCAGCAACCGCGAAAGTGTCTAAAGAGATTGCACCTTTGAGCCCCACTCAGACTAAATAACTCTCACATCTAAAAAGATCAGATGTTATTACCACCATCTTCTCGGGCAAAAAATTAATCATACTGGAGATGAAAAGGATTAACTATAGCAGTAAATAATCATCAATTAAATGGAGCTACTAAAAGGAGAAACCAACAACAGTAACAAAGAAAAAGAAATGCTTTCACATCTAGATATCACCCGTAAAAACGAGAAAGTGCGTAAAAAAGAGGTCATCAATCAGAATTATAGAATCAGTGTTGATAGAACGACAGTATCCAAAACCATCCTAGACATTGTACTGACGATAATCTAACAACAGGTTTGTATCCAGAATCAACCTAGACATTGTACTAATAACAGCTAGTCTTTGTTCCAAAGTGCAATAGACAAACTGGACATGTATATGCTCGACATCATTCACTAATGACAGTTCCAAATCATGGATTTCGCAAAACATGTCTAATCTACATAAACAACCGTCTCAAGCCCTTTCACCACGGATCCTCCGTGCCAATTGAATGTCCTTGGGCATGATCGTCACACGCTTGGCATGGATGGCACACAAGTTGGTATCCTCGAAAAGACCCACGAGGTATGCTTCAGCAGCCTCTTGCAAAGCAAGAACAGCATGACTCTGGAATCGGAGATCAGTCTGCAGAATGTATTTCTTCATAAGACATCGTGTAAATGATACAATATTTATTCTGCATGCATTTATTAGTACAGGTTACTGTTAGCTAAGCGGATGCAAAACCTGACCTTGAAGTCCTGGGCAATTTCTCTGACAAGCCTCTGGAATGGCAACTTCCTTATCAGAAGCTCTGTGCTTTTCTGGTACTTACGGATCTCACTGTCATAGTACAATGCCAAACAAATCAAAATATAATTTTAATGCCCATACAGTAATTGGGTTACAGTCAATTAAGTCATCCATGTGCATAGAATAACGCACCGAAGAGCAACAGTCCCAGGTCGGAATCGATGAGGTTTTTTAACTCCACCGGTAGTCGGAGCAGACTTACGTGCAGCCTATGACAACATAGGATTGGACTCATACACATGGAATTAATAGACAATGAAACAGGAGCATGACATTCTGCATGTATAAACATAATTAACTAAACCTTAGTGGCAAGCTGCTTCCTTGGAGCTTTCCCTCCAGTAGACTTGCGAGCAGTTTGCTTTGTACGAGCCATCTAGTACATAAACAAGTCATTCGAACCAATTTGAACCATCATGAGCACACACACATGTAACTTAATTGTATAAAGATGGGAAAAGGCAATATTATTATAACATCTCAGAGCATCCATCACCCAGAAAGCAGAATGAGTGAGGTGGAAGGAAAAAAGAAAGACAGAATCAACCTCCCATGTAACTTCAACATGTCAGATTCGACCTCAAATCAACACTCTCTTGGATAAATGTATTTTCCCAAATAAGATATGCTAAATTCCAAAGTCCAAACCTGCATATGTCACAATTTTTTTGAACAAAAATTGTGGAAAGCAGAGTTGCTACTACTATTACAACTAATCATATAAACAAAAAAAAGTAAACAACCATAAGCCATAAGAACATCTATTGGGGTAAGCTAGTTGACCTTTTTTCCAGCCATTAAGCTATGTAGAGGAAATATCACTAGCCAAACTGAAAGCCATCAATCAATTCATTGTTTCCTAACATATTCTTTTTAAACATCTTCATATGTCTTATTCATGTGCCACTTACCTTAATTGAATCCTCGTCTAACCAGTATACTTATGGGTAATCTTTAGACATGTCACACAATCTAAGGGAAGACCTAACTTGGTAATTGGTATTAAATCTAGCTGTTTACAAATGAACATATGTATGGTTAGCCTAATTATTTTAATAACCCCAAACATTTATGACAACAGTCTGTTTCAAAAACATTATTGCTGATATTTCTTATTTGAAGCTCACCAGCTCAAAAAAAGTAGCTCAATTTTCTCTTTATGACAAGCAAGATAGGGCAGAATTGACTTCACAATGTACTATCATAACAACTATGCTTGTCGACACCATCAACAACTAGCCATAGGTTTACTATCAACTTCACAAACTACAATGTACTAACCATAGAAGTATAGACTTTGAGTTCATAAGATACCATAAGTAATACCTAGATATGCCTACAAGAACTCAATTACCACACCATCTGTTGCATCAACAATAAATCAACAGAATCTAGAAAAATTTTGCACTATAGTTCTTATAACATAATGCCTCTTTTGATTTTATATGTTATAAAATTATAACATAATTTTTGCACTATAGTTCTTATACCACACCATAATGCCTCTTTTGTGTGTGTGTGTGTATAGAAGTTTCAAGAAACTATGGTTCCAAAATACCACATGAACAATGCAACAACAAACAAGAAAACTAAAAAACACATTTGAATAATCAGAATAAAGATGAAAGGTGGTGCCAAGAAATCAAAAAGAAAATAAGAAACAAATGATTGTTCTGGTACAAATTCAGCGATTGTGGCAAAAAAAAGTACAATGTTCCAAGTAAACATTAGGCATCTAATGTTTAGATGATATATCCATGGTACAATTATTTACCACAGTAAACACAATATACACAAACATGACCCTTCTTTTAACTTTCGAGGTGCAATTTTTATTCTAAGCTTATAATCAAACTAATAATTTAAGACTATAAGAAAAGAATATGTGCTGAATCAAAAGACCATGATTATTTCACAATGGTTGCAACCAAGACCTCATATTTCAGATTCCCAATGAAGCATTTATTGGAAAATCATATATTTTAAAAGCAAAACACGAAAAATAAGATTTATAAAACAGTCGGGGATTCGTACAATAAGGGGGTGAAATATTCTAGCTGCGGCATCTGAAACATATACCTCCACATATCTGGCCTCAAAGCACCATTTTGCTTTACTGTTTCATAGATTCGTAAGAACGATTTCTAGATGAAACTTCCACGTAAATACATAAAGATACTAAGATAAATAAAACGACTAGGGTTTCAGCTTGTTGATATCATACGGAATCAAGTAAATATCTAAGAAACATTCAACTAGCCGATGACATCCGCAAAATATTCATGATTGTATTCGTAAGAACGATTCTAGATGAAACTTCCACGTAAATACATAAAGATACTAAGATAAATAAAACGACTAGGGTTTCAGCTTGTTGATATCATACGGAATCAAGTAAATATCTAAGAAACATTCAACCTAGCCGATGACATCCGCAAAATATTCATGATTGCAGTCTAAGACGTCCATCCATGGGCAAGAATCAGAGTATCCAATCTATACAAAGAATAGGTTCCCTCAAACCCTAATCTTGGAAGAATCCCCACACACTCAGAGTAATGAACCAAACCTCTCCACGACGGGGAAACAAAGAAAAGATAACGCCGCTCACCGATCGAGAACAGTAAAACAAAGATTCAAAAGGAAATTGCTGAATAGCTTTACCTCGCTTTTCGCCTCGACGAACAAAGCTCGGACTCACCGAAAACCTGGCGCTGTATCAGAACATTTGAAGGTGAAGCCCTACTTAAAGCCCGCCCGCCCTCGCCGACTCCAAGGCCGGGAGTCGGCGAGATCCAACGGACGATATGAATCTTGATTTCCTTGAGATTTGCGCTCCCGTTAGTGCTGGAACCAGATCCAGATGCTATCTTTCTATTGACTGGCATGGTTCGTGCGCAGATACTGAAAGGACAAAATCGTGTTTCCGTATCAAATTAGATACGTATCACATTCCTCATTGCACTTTCATATTCTTGTTGTCGTCTTATGCCGTTAATCCGGAAGTCGGCATGAATAGAATTTGCCCCAAAGGCATAAGTCACGGTCCATATGACAATCACGAGAAGTGGTTAGAGTAGGAGGGGGTACGGTTGATGTGATCTCTAGGAGTTAGATTTTTTGCGCGAGATAAATCTCACATTGGATCGAGATGATCTAGGCTTCCTGAGAGTTCTAAAGGTGAGTCGAGATACATTTTGGTTTTACTGAGATCCCTGCATAAGCAGTGGAAAGTTTTCGGCCTAATCCATTCGATGATAAAATTAGTATTGAAATGTGAATAGTAATTCTTTTTTTTTCTATTCTTTTAGGTTTTGAGATTCGGTTTTTATAACTAAGCGACGAATAGAGTAAGGCTAATGACTGATCAGGGTGGATCCATGCATCCTTTTAATAGCTTATTCATGTTGATGACTGGTTGGTACAGTTTCCTATGACGTATAATCAGTGAAAGATGATTGCAATAGCATCATTTGTTAGGGCTGGCACCTGTGCGGGATAAGCGGATGATGGTCACCTATGCCAGGTGACCAAAAAGGGAGAGATGGACTTCCCCTCCAAGGATTAATGTTCCCTATGGTTGACCGATGCAACCTTTCTCGAAACCATGATCAATAGGAGGTGAAAGATCGCTTCCCTATCATTCATTGTAAGGGGAAGGGAGGTGTGTGGGTCCTTCTACCCACATTATTGCCCAGGGAGCAATAGGTTATTGGGTGAATTAATATTGCAATGCTTATGTCATTATTTTTCTTATTAAATATTGTTGACGGTTATATGATGACACAGTAAGACTTCAAATCTCATGCTAAGAGGCTATTAGGTTTGTGCAAGAGTTGGCATGATGATGATCAAAGAAAAGTATGGACCCCATGAAAAGATCGAGTAGCATTGGAAACACAAGATGGTTGGCTTAGGCAAGAGTGTGTTTTTGTCCAAATCATCAAGGATTTGGATCTAAATTTTTTGATTTGGGACATCATATTGGATTTGGGTTACTGAATTTTTACGATCTCAGCCAAACCAGATTCCAACCTAAAAATTCTAATGGATCTATATTCAAATTCATAATAGAGAATTGAAGTTGAACTATGTTCAAGTTTAGTTAAAAGACCCGAAAAACATAGGATTTTGATATAATCAATTTTGGAATGTTATTATATATCAATTTTGATTGTCTATCTAATTTGACATTGTCTTTTTTTTTATGTTATAACGTATCACAGAGGGAAAACAAAAAGTTCATCTTGATATGAGAGTCATAATTAGTCAAAGAAGTCTCAGGGAAAGAGAAATATCAATATCTATTTGTCGTTGCTTGATTCCATCCCAAACATGCAATGTTGTCTCGATTACCCTTATGGAAATTAAGTGAAGTGGTTAGAGTCAAAAAAAGGTCAAGTTGAAGTGATCCGTAGTAGTTAAGCGCTCGAGGTCACTTTCGAGTCGGATTGAGGTGGGCCCTAATCTCCTCAAGATTTTGGGGTGACCGAAGGCATGCCTTGACTTCGTCGAGGATCCTACACAAGAGGTAGGGATTTCTATACTTAATTCCTCTAATGGTAAAATTAGTTTTTATGGAGTGAGAATAGTAGAGTTTTTTTTTTAGTTCAACCTCTTATTCAAGCTTTGGGAATCGACTTTTTGTTGAGAAATCTTGGAGGCGACATCACATACACAGTGAAAGAACAAAAAATAAAATCTCTAATTCCCAAAAATATATTCATCATCATACAAAGATTAGTGCATAAAATCCGTGAAACAGAAAACCATGTGTGAGATAGATTGTGTTACATAGGAAGATTGTATATCCCTGAATCTCCATAGATCTCTAGGAGAAGATGAATGAGGTCAAGCACCCTCCTCTCTAGTGTTGATCCACACAATAAAGCTGCAACGACGCTCCTCAAAACTCTAGGCCTACTCTAAGGTAGAGAGGGGGGAGGAGAATATGAGAGGTAAGCAAAAGGCTCTAGCTTATGTACCATTGATTCCCTTCTATTTATAGAGGTCCCCTATCAACTTAACCATAATGGATCCTCCCCTATTGAGTATTGGATCTCCATCCAACTACCTAAAGCTCTTAGATTAGTGGATCTCTATCCAATAATCTCACATGAGCTCTTATAGAATCTCATCCATAGGATCCAATAATTTAGGAGCTTATTGGATATTCAATAAGATAGAGGCTTCGGCAGATATCTCATATTTGAACATCTACTCATTGCAATGCCTACCATATGTGTATGACCGTCTAGGCCCAATATCGACCTGGCCATGAGTCATACATGTCAAAACTCCTTCTAACTCAGTAAATTATTATCTCCATAATAATTCACTTGACTCATCGACTATAGACGTACTAGACCACTATGTCACAGTCCCCAGACGATACAGGGGAATCCAATCCATTGGACATGTATGTCCTCAGTTATCGTGTACCTATAGTCAATCAAATATCTAATATCCTGGAGACTGTCTACCGGGCATGGTGCTATTAGACCCATACGGTTTCTACTCAAGTGTTGCTATAATCGGATTCTCCCGGAGAACTCTTTCTCTCTCAATTCGAATGACCTTAGCCAGGGATTTATCCAAGTAAAAACGCATGAGACATTATTCTCATGATACCGAGAGTGGATGGTCCTCTATTGACACTCAATAGCCCTCGTAAGATTGACTGTCACTCCCAATGACTAGTTATGCTAGATATGGAACATCCAAACTTATAAATTTGGTATCAAAGAGTAGAGCATTCATATAGGACATCATTGGTGTCTCAAGTCTAAGAACCGGATACACCACTGAGATTACAGAATCATTGTCTAATAATAAGGCATCATCAATCATTCAGCATTCCGTAAGCGGATCAATCAGTGAACTCATTCTCCAATGAGTACATGTACTGTATCCTTAGTATCCTCACACGAGTAACTATGAGACCAATTGTATTTATTATATGGACGGGTATACAACACACCAATTTATTCGGTTATCTCGATGTCCCTCTCGAGTAACCTATGATCGGGATTATTTAGGATCTGTGTTTAAAGGTGAATCAATCTCATTATCGTGATCTCATCATGATCCAATTCTCATTGCACAGATCCAAGGACATCACAATATATATATATATATATATATATATAATATATATATATATATATATATATATATATATATATATATATATATATATATATATATATATATATATATATATATATATATATATATATATATATATATATATATATATATATATATATATATATATATATATGCAACAAGCAATATAAAGGGATAAATGTCAAAATATAATAAATAAAAAGACTTCGTATCAAGTCACATGTATCATCACTCATGTGATTGGCTTGTAGGGCATATATGACAAACACTTTCATACTTGGGCAATCGGTGAAGGAAGATCGACAACTAGTGAGGACTGACTTGTAGATCCTCTTATGGATCATTTATATAAACAATCAATCAATATAATTCCCTATGGCATATTATCAGTGAAGGATGCCTATAGTGGCGTTGCTGCTAGTCCCGACGATTGCCAGGGATAGACAAACGATGGTTGTCTATAAAAGTCAACTAAGGAGGGGGCAAACATGCTTTATTGCTTGGGGGTTACTATTCCCGATGCTCTATCCATATCACCTTTCCTTAAATCATGATCTACTGGGGGCAACAGGTAGTCGTGTGACGTGAGCTTTTTCCTGCCCATGTCAACGTCTTGGTGGTAGCCAATTGGTAGGTCAAGGCTATTGTCAGCATATTTTCTATCATATGTCCCCCCCCCCCCCCCAAAAGGCATGCTTCGAGACTCCGAGGAGGAGGCTTAGAGGTGTCATTCAGCCTTTTTGTTTGGTTGAGGTTAACTTGGACGGGTTCTTCGATTTTCACATTCGGGTGTGCCTTATTCGATGGGCTTGTCATAATAAAGTATTTTGATGTAGGTCAGGATTTCTAATTTGCACGCCTTGGGCATGTTATGCCTAATGTCCCATTTGTAACTACCGTTGTAGTGCGGGTCAGATTTCCTGACTTGTACGCCTCAAGCATATCATGTTTTGTTTGCCTACTATGGTGGACATTCATGTAGGGAAATCTAGCAATGACATCACATGCACAGCGGAAAAATATAGAATAAAAATTTTAAATTTTTCAAAAAGATGTTTATCGTCGTGCAAAGATTGATACATAAAAACCCATGAAACTGAGAACCACGTATGAGATAGTTGTGTTATCTAAAAAGATCGTATATTTATGAATTCCTATAGATTTATGGGAGAGGATGAAGGAGGTCAAGCGTCCTCCTTTCTAGCGATCCACATGATAATGGTCACGAAGTCGTTTCTCAAATCGTTGTCTAAATCTTCACACCTACTGTCTGAGGAGGAGAAGGGGAGAGGAGAATAGGAGGTGACAACCAAGAAGCCTAGCCTATTGCCCTTTGATTCTCTTATATTTATAAAGGTTCATTGTCAACTTAGCCCAAATGGATCCTGCCCTATTGAGTATTGGATCTTCATCCAACTATCCAAGCCTCTTAAATTAGTAGATCTCTATCCAATAATCTCTTATTGGCTCATATTAGATCTTATCCATAGGATCCAATAATTTATGGGCTTATTGGATACCCAATAAGAAATGAGCTCCAACAGATATCTCATATACGAACCTTTACTCGTCGCAACACATACCATATGTGTGTGACCCTCTATGCTCAATATCGAGCTGGCCTTGAGTTATACTTGTCATAACTTATTCTAGCTCAGTAAATTATTATTTTCATAATAATTCACTCGACTCATCGACTACGGATATACTAGGCCACTACGTCGCAGTCCTTAGACAATAAAAGAAAATCTAATTCATTGGATATGTTTGTCCTTAGTTAATAATTTATTTGAGCAAGAATACATGAGATGTTCCTCTCATAATATTGAGAGCGAATGATCCTCTATTGACACTCAATAGCACTCATAAGGTTGAATTTCCTTATATGATATAAGGAAATTCAATCCATTACAAGGTCATTCGAATTAAGAGAAAAAGAGTTCCATGAATCATTTGAGGACTGTGGTATCGCGGCCTAATACATTCATAGTTGATGAGTCAAGTGAATTATTTTAGAAATAATAATTTACTGATATAGGAGTTTTTTAAGTTCGGCATATTGTTCAAGCTTTGGAGATCGACTTTTATACTAGGATAGTTGATGAAAGAAGATCGACAACTGATGAGGATCGACTTGTAGATCCTCTTGTGACTTATTTATATAGATGATCGATCGATATAGTTCCCCATGACATGTCATTAGTGAAGGATGTCTATAGGGGCATTGCTTACTAGTCCCGATGACTGCCAGGGATAGGCGGATGATGGTCGTACAAGGAGGGGGCAAACAGGTTTTATTGCTTGGGGGTTACTGCTCTTGGTGCCCTATCCATATCACCTTTCCTTGAATCTCGATCTACTGAGAGCAGCAGGTTGTCGCCTTGCGATTTGCCATAGGGGAAGGGTGATGTGGGCTTTTTCCTGCCTATGTCAACATCTTAGTGGTAGTTAGTTGGCAGGTCAAGGCTAATGTCAACATATTATCTATCATTCGTCCCCCCCGGAAGGCATGCTTCGAGACTTCGACAAGGGGGCTTGACAGTGTCATTTAGCCTTTTTGTTCGGTCGAGGTTAACTTGGTTGGATTCTTCCATTTTCACATTCGGGTGTGCCTCATTCAATGGGCTTGTCATAATAGAGCGTTTTGACGTAGGTCAGGATTCTTGATTTGCACGCCTTGGGCATGTTATCCCTAATGTCTCATTTGTAGCTATCGTTGTGCTGTGGGTTAGATTTCCTAACTTGTATGCCTCATGCATATCATGCTTTACTATAGCATACATTCGTGTAGGGAAATCTAGGAGTAACATCACATATACAACGGAAGAATATAAAATAAAAATATTAAATTTTCTAAAAAATTATCCATCGTCATACAAAGATTAATACGTAAAAACCCACAAAACTGATAATCATGTGTGAGATAGTCATATTATATCTAACAAGATAAAAATTTTATATCTAAGAAGATTTTTTATGCAATCAAAATATATTATATATTTTAATACATATGTGCTTAACGAACATATCAAGAGATGCTATGAGACATCTTAGAGCATTGAATGTTTTAAATTTTTTTATATTTTGGACAAATATATAATATATAAATAGAAACGCTTTGTGCTAAGTTGGATGCTGTATGCATATTTTTTTGTAAATGATTCTTGTATCGAAGTAAGACGACATGGACACAAATATATTTTTTGAATATTAATTTTTATATAAGTGAATGGATACTTTGGTAGTAAAGAGTCGTGTTAAGTATATAATTTTGCCATGTCCATTCAACTAACTTCTAATACGTATATACGTGTGTATACAAAAAATACGTAATCAAATAAAGCGTTTAATTACAATACGTTGTTCCCAACTTTTTCTCTGGTTATCCAGATGACCAATACTTTTTGTTTTCCCATGTGGGCTCCATGCTTGTCTCCAATAACAAGAAAGGTAGGTCACTCAGGTGAGACTGATAAACCCGGAATTGTCGAAAAGGAAAATTACAAAATGCTGACATGGTAAATCAGGTGTACCCATGGATTTCTCCGCGAATCGCGGCCTCCATTTTGTGTGTCCCACCTCAAACCCAGATCCCTACAGGATATGACCCATAGGTTTGGTGGCCGTCCATCCTCACCATCCCACCTCATGTGACGTAGGCGAGATGCGGGCCATGCTTGTCAGCGGTTCGGTCGGGCGGGTTAGTGCGGAATGTTGACGAAACGTGGCCCACTTAGTCCACCGACGTCACCGAACGCCGACACATGCACGTAGAGGGCGCCACGTGTCCGTAGTGGGTAATCCGACACGAACGTTGACTTTACCAAGCAAAAACAGACGACTTCCTTTGCAAAAACAGCGGAAGAGGGTTCTTCTTCTCAAAATATGGGCAGATTGCCAGAATCCATAGCATGCCTATGTAGCATTTGATCTGTTTTGGGTTGAGTTGGTAGCATCTACGGATCTTTTAATACCATGAGTGGTGTCAGGCAAGTCTGGAGCTGCTGATTTCTGTTTGTATGATCAATTGGATCATGAATGAGGGAGCTCAAAAGTGAACTTCCTCACCGAGGACTCGATTTGCAGTAATGGAAATAAGTCCATCTTTGTTTTTGAATCAGTCGGATGCATCGATGCTTCTGTATGATCATTGAAGGTGGTAGAGGAAACTTGGGTTTGCTTCTCTAGCCTACCTTTGCTTGTTTATTTGGTTTTCTCTTGTTGTTCCCTTTCTAAATGCACATTGTGATTGTGATACAAATCTGATAGGTTTTGTAGGCAATTGAAACGAACACTTTCGTGCGCATTGTGTCACACCTCACAGAAACAAATGGTTTTTCTTATCAACCATTTAGTGCTCAACAGTCTGAATATACATTAGCAAAAAATGAAGCTCACAAATTCTCTTTTTTGGGTGGATCAAAGTGGTGAAGGATTAATCGAATAACCCTTGGTTCTTTAACTTTCATTATTTAGAAAATTGGTGAATGAGACTACAATTTTCATTCTTTGTTGGATTGGCACTATCTTCGGCCCCTATTTCATCTACATCGCCTCCTTAATCTTTGTTTTAGTGCTTCGACTTGAATTTCCATGAAAAGAACTTTTAATTCTTTTCTTGACAAGCATAATGGTTGATTAAGCTAATGTGGTGCCATTTGGTTTATGTTAGTTTAAACAGCCTGATTAGGTGATGGAATTCAGTATGCACCACACACGAGCATTCTCGATATGTTTCATGAATACATCAGGTTCTACAACATGCAATGTGTTTCTCTTTGAATCGATTCTATTTAATTATTCAGTTGTACTTGTAGTTTACTTCTCATCTATTTTTGCCTTGTGATACATACTGAGTATCTATTAGATGCATATCGGTTCCGTTTTTGCCGCTAAGTTGGATGTTGTAAAACATTATACTGCAAAATTGCGTTGCCTATAAACTAGATTATATGAGTAAGTCTAAATCTATCCTGCCTTGATAGAATACCTGAAATGTTAGTTGGTTCTTCTATTTAAATGTGTGCATTGTTTCGCAAGGAACTCATTTTAATTCTTTCTATATGAACATGCCTCCAATTCCTACTTTTAGAGAGTATGTTTCTGTTCCAGATGATTCATTGCCGAATACAATCATATTTACAGTACTTCTTTGCAGTCATTAAACCTGCAAACTTGAGTTACTCCTCAGGCTTCAATTTCAGTGTTCACAGATGTGTGATACCAAGTGCAGGTCGATACTAAAGAAAACAAAAAACAACATATAATGAGTTATATATATGATGCATAAACCACCTTTACTTGACATGTTGTGTGTTGTCTATGTGGTGATAAAAGCAGCCAGTGAAAGGTATATGCAGAGTTCATATTTATTTAAGAAAGGTAACTTCTTTATTCTTCTCAGTTTGATGAGAACTCTTAGCAGTGCAAGATTGACATATGATTTTAATGTGTTCTTCAATGTCTTTTATGTTTCCCCTTGCATGAATTGCTAGCTGAGACTGTACATAGACTTTGATGGTTAGAGGCTCTTAAATGCCTT
The DNA here is from genome assembly GCA_004837865.1 of Musa balbisiana. NCBI lineage: Eukaryota > Viridiplantae > Streptophyta > Magnoliopsida > Zingiberales > Musaceae > Musa > Musa balbisiana. The sequence continues at coordinate 6,696,681 of CM017194.1, forward strand.
GTGTGTGCATGCTGATATATGTTGCACATATGTAGGACACTTTTGGAAGCATTTGAAGACATAATGATACAAACAAAACATTTATATTTACACTAATATATGTTTCACTTGTATAAAATATTAGTAATATATGTGTACTTTGATCTTCTTATTGGTTTGGCATGCATTTCAAGTGAATGACTGTTATTCTTGCAACCTATGTATATGATGATAGTAAATTGCTTAGATTGTACATATAATATCTTCATATGTTAAATGCCTATATTCTTATGTCTGTTTCCAAGCTTCATGGTGATTCAATTCAGATCATGTAGATGAGGTAAAAATCAATTTATTGCAGAACATCATAGTATTTAAGTTCCTATCACAATGCATTCTGAAAAGACTGGCAATTTTTTCTTTTCTGATGTCTCAGATTTCAAAGTAATGAAACCTAAGGCTTATACAGTTTTGGGAGCATGAGTTTTTGCTTGTATTATAATTTACTTTCAGCCTACAGAATGTGATTGTTACATGATACCATGTCATCATCTTCTCTCTCTCTCTCTCTCTCTCTCTCTCTCTCTCTCTCATGCTCTTCAGAGAGCAATCTGTCTTGTTGCCAGTAAAAGTTTCATGCATCTAAAAACCTTGTTTCTATGTATATTGATGAATAGTTACAGTTTATTCTTATAGATGTCAGCTTCTGATAAATAGATCCTTTGAGATTAGTGAAATTTGATTATTTTCATAAATAATTAATTATTTTTGAAGATGCTAGCTAGCTTGACCGATAAAAATTAATCGCAAGACTTTTGAATCATAATCCATTTTTATCATTTTTTTTTCAAAAAAATATTTCAAAATCTTGGGGACAGGACGAGAATCACGTCAAAATAAGATAATTTGTATTCATATTCTTTTCTTATTTATGCTTTATATTTTTTATAACATCATTTAGTTATATGTTAATTAATTGATAGATAAAGTAAGAGCTAATTACATATTATCTCTTGTAATTAATTATCCTTAATATCTCAATCTTTATATTTTTAAAAATTATATTAGGATTCATGAACTTATAAAAGTAAAACATTTAATCTTGTTTTTCCTCACGTCGTCGATTTTACTTATAAAAATATCGTAAGATTTATTATTAAGCATATGATGATTTTATCTTACTTCGAGTAGATACGATATTTTTAGTAGAATCGATCGACGACATAAAGAGAAACAAAATTAAATATTTTATTTTTATAAGTACAAGGATCATAATAGAATTTTAAAATATAAAATTATGATATTAAACTTAATTAATTATAAGAGATAATATATAATTAATTTGATAAATTAATCTAACGTCAAAGAAAAAAAAACAAAAAAACAAATGACAAGAAAGAAGGAGCTAAATGGCTGAGATTGTTGACATCCCTCCCACCTCTCCAAGCGACGTGTCACCACCCAACCGCGTTAAAGCGGTCCACAAGGAATCCAAAGACGTTGATCCACAGCAACCTGCAGCCAAGCATTGCAATCCGTAGTGGGGCGAGCATTCTTATCAGCATCTCACATGAAAACGTGAACATGTCCCCTCCTTGGGAATCTCTCTACCCCCATTGAACGAAGAGGGGCATTGTAGATGAGCTTGAAAAAATTCATATGACTCATTTTGATTCAAATCTTATCTGAAGTGAAGAAATAATAATAATGAATGATCTCGAAAAATAGAACTCAATTAAGAAAATCCGAAGAAAAATTTAAAGAGGAACTCATGTATTAGAGAAATTTAACATACCTAATTCTCTTCTTATAAAATCAAATTATTTTTTAATCAAAAATTTTATAAAAATATCAGTTAATTGATGGTTTGTATCAATAAATTTTAGAGATATATCATAGTTATTAACATGATCTCATAGTATAAAATAATGCATAATATCAATACGTTAAGTTTTAGAGTGTTGAATAGGATTTTTGGTTAAGCATAACACACTTATTGATGCTTATTTTGAGTCAATTCATATTTATTTTGAGTCAATTCATATTTGATTCCGAGGAACTTAAGCTTCATAACCTAATGCTCAGTTACCTTCACTATCTCATGCAGTTGAAGTTCAGTGCTACAGTATCACTAAAAATAATAAATAATTTTAGATATTATAATCTATCAGTGTTTTTACAGATTTATCCTTGCAAATTAGAGAAATAACATATAATTTAATATTACATATATATATATATATAATATTTATATATATACACTGCTTCAAACATTATGATTCTTCAAGTGTATATATATACTCTTTTGATCTTTCATTAATATTGACCCAATAACTCAAATTACCATGGATAATCATGATTATAAATAAATAATATTAATTTTAAAGAGTGAATTTAAGAAAGTATTTTTGAAAATTTCTCTAAAGCATCTCTAATTGCATAAAAAATTATTTTAACCCTGTACTATTGTCTTGCACCACCCGTACATCATCACTTTCGTCTTACATTGTGCTTAGTACCATGTTCGTTATCATCCTTGTGTCATATCTGTCATGTCAGATTTATTTCTATTCGTCTTGCACTCATGGAAGGAAGGAGGAGGCACATAGCGACAGGTCTCGCCACTCTCATGCGATCAAGGAAGCACAGTGACAATAGAGGAGAGGAAAGATCATGCAAGCAATGAGAGTTCACGTTGGCGATTATCCTCATCATCCTCATACAAGCAAGAAGGAGGTATGGCGATGGCAACGGTTCTAGCTTGGGAGGGGAGAGTAGTGAAAAAATTTGTGAAAACTTTTGAAATTAGGATTAACTTTTTCTAAAAATTTATCTAATTTTAAATATAATAATAATAATAATAATAATAAATCTTAATTAAATCGATTAAATATCATATTCATGAGATATGATATAGTTTTATGTTAACTATCAATTACCTAACATAAATTTTTTATTATTTTTACTAAATATATAAAAATATAAATATCTAAAATATTTTTCATGACCTTATTATGATCGTCCCAATCAACCAATGATAGTTTTACTTGCCTTTTTTTTCTTTAAGGATATTAATAGTGATTGGAGTTAATTGGTAAAGATGATAAAACCGACGGAGATCAAGTAAAAAGTTCTTCCTAAAAGACGATGTGCTTTCCAAAGATCGACTCCCTTCCATCGCTTTATTCACTGCCTCACGCCGCTCCGCACAAAGATGAGAAGAGATGAGAGGGGGGAAGCGAGGAAACCACGAAAGGAAGCTCCTTTGACAGCTTTTGGTTGGTAATGGCCCGTCAGGTAGGGGTTCTGTGAAGCCATCAAGATAATGTCCTCAAATAACATGCTTACAGAGCTCCGTTTGGCATAAACTTGAGCTCAAGGCAGGTATCCACCAAATTCCTCCACCTTCCTTATCATCCAAGGGTCCAAGAAGTCTTCTTTAAGAGCTCTGTGTTCTCCAGTTGGGCCACGTCTTCTGATCACCACAATGGAGGTGATTCACTGTAGCGTGCTTGCATCTGGTTTCTTGATGTTCTTGCTTCTTCTGTTTCAATTGTCGCATTCATCAGGTAAAGGCCATTCCCTTCTGCCTTGTCTCGTGTGCCTGCAGCTTTGGTGCTCTGTTTCTTATGATTGTGCTTGGGTTTTAGTTGATGGTTTCTCGAAGGTGCGGGGTGTCAACTTGGGCGGGTGGCTGGTGGTGGAGGGATGGATCAAGCCTTCACTGTTTGATGGAATTCCCAACGGGGACATGCTTGTGGGTTTCTGTGCTATTAGCGCCTGCGGCGATTGGTTCTCTTAGAGGCTCTGTCGATGTCGTTGGTTTCATCTTTTTCTTTTGGTTTTGGTGGCGATGATCGTGTGCAGGATGGAACCCAAGTGCAACTGAAATCAGTGGCCCTGCAGAAGTACGTCAGTGCAGCCGACGGAGGAGGCGGAAATGTGACTATCGATAGAGACGTCGCATCATCATGGGAGACCTTCAAGGTGCTCTCTGTTCTCGAGTTAGTATAGAATTTCTCAGAATGGATGCCATGTCTTCCCTTTCTTTGTTGCCTTATGGTGTCTGATCTGGATAACTGGAAACTCATGGTGTTAACAAGATAAGTATTGCTAAAAGTTAAAACATACTTTATTTGTTAAAAATCTTTTGTATCTAAGATTCCCTAAGAAGATAAACTTTGACACAATATTTGGATGAAAGCTCAACTTTACAGATAATAGTTATTGTTTGCTGACGACGATGGACAGATGTTTGAGGTTTTAACCTTGCATATCTATGGACAGTTAGCTTTTTAAACCAAGTACTGAAGCTTTTTAAATATGCTATCCAAACATTATTTTAGACTAAGCAAGGTTTGAGACATCAGTGATTAAATCTATATGTCACTTACGCCATGCAGCACAGGCACACTATTTGCTGGTGGAAAAAGACATTAAGAATTGGCCTAGACATTGTACAAAATATTTAAGCAGTGGCTGTTCTATGCTGGTGCAAAATTCTATTCATGAAACTAGAGGATATAGTAATTGTACAAGTTGAATTATTTAGCATAAAATCTCAGGCGAGGACCACCCAACTCGGTCTCAGCCACAAAGAGGCAAGCATTACTTGAACATAATGGGGCATGCATATGCAAATTGTGCCATCACAGAAGGGTTGACATCTTGTCAATTGGGCATATCTATTGTGGCACTTATTGCTAGTCAGTTAATGGTTTTTGTTTCTAATTTTCTTAATAAGAATATCTGTAAATTTAGTTTAGTATTTCTTAGATCTAAATTTTTTCACTGTTTGCAACTATCCTGTGATCTTAGTTTTGCCAAATTGCTCATTAGTTAGAAAATTTTTGGTCCTAACATGAGAACTACTCTGACTGAAGATGCTTTCCACCAGCTATGGCGAGTATCTGAAGCAGAATTTCAATTTAGTTGCTTTGGAGGTCAATTTTTAACATCAAATAGTGGAGGAAGTTCAATTTCTGCAACAGCAGATTCACCGGCCATGAATGAGACCTTTTACATCGAAAGAAATAATACAAAGATTCACATCAAGCTTTTAAATGGTAACTATGTACAGGTATTGTTTGCGGCTCTTAATCACAATTACATTAACATGCTGGTGTCGTCAATTGTTTTTGGTGGAATATTTCAAAAAGAATAGAAAAAGGTTAAATATCTCGATTTTGTAAAATCTCTTTTAGGCAACAGTGAATAACCAGCTCAATGTGAATCATCAAGGTGATCCAGGTTGGGATGATAGTGAAGCAACATTTGAAATGACAATTGTTGCCAACAACTTGCATGGAGATTTTCAGCTTGCTAATGGATTTGGACGCGAAAAAGCTCAAGAGGTCCTGACGGTAAGAGTGAGACATTTTTTGCTCGATTGACCATATCAAAGTCTTTATTGTTATTCCTTATCTATGCAGTAGGCTTTCATATTGCCTCCTGTAAGTGTTGTTCGAGATGTCTTTTTTTCATCCATATTGATTTGAAGTATTTACTTGCTGCTTCTTGCAAACAAACTATTGTAATCTGATGTCCAGAACCACAGAAACAACTTCATTACTGCTGAAGATTTTGCTTTCCTATCTCGGCATGGTATCAATACTGTTAGAATTCCTGTTGGATGGTGGATTGCAAAAGATCCTGAGCCACCAGCTCCTTTCATTGGAGGATCCTTAGCAGCTCTGGACAGAGCATTTTCATGGGCAAAGTACTACTGTTTTTTTGCTCTTCTTTGCGACAACTAAGTGATTATCTCATTAAAACTTCTGTGCTGCTCTACAATTTTCCATAGTATGAAGATTATGATTGTTACTTTAACTGCAGGACTCATGACCTGAAATGCATCATTGATCTTCATGCTGCACCTGGTTCTCAGAATGGGATGGAACACAGTGCCAGTAGAGATGGTTCGGTAGATTGGCCAACACCAGATTACATCTCACAAACACTGGATGTGATCAACTTCCTGTCAGCAAGGTACATGGTTCTTTCTTGGTTGATACTTAATTGACAACTGAAACTGGAAAAAAAAAGGTGCTATGGTTTCTTTAATGCCTTGGAAGTTCATGCATCCTGAAGCAAATATTACTAATTACTTCTGTTGAGTAGTTGCTTGAGAGAATCTGCACAAAGTATAGAAGCTCAATGAAGTGAACACTCAGATAATGTATTTGTGAAATCTTTTGATATGCACAACAGTTCTTTCCTTTTGATTATATGAAGAACCTAATCTCCCCTACTATGCTCTCAATTGAAAAACAGCACTACCATGTTGATAAGCATCTCTAGAGACTCACTAACTATAAAATACTCATGTCTAAAGCCACTAGAATCCAAATTACGGGAATAATAAACTACAGATCGTCAGATATCAAAGAGTCCACTTCTAGGTCTATTGTACTGTTAATGTTTGACATTTCTAATTAAAGATATTTTTAAGTCTCCAACTTATGCATATATATTTAACACAGATGTGTATCCAACATAATTCATGATGACGGATGCTAAATTCCGATGATATTGGTGGACATTTAAACTGAATAATGGATGTCACCATTGCCTAAAGAAGAGGAATCAGTAATTTTTCTCCTTTTGGTCCAACTGTGGTCATGTCATTCTACAAGCCAGTTACTAATATTATAAAGGAATTGTTCCATCAGAAGCAGGAGTTCTCAAGAAAGTTCTCGTCATTAAGATACAATTAATCCTTCAAAGGAACCTAAACCACTTCCTCAACATATTTAGCAAAAGGTTGAAAGATGATGGTCAATATTAATATTTGTTGGTCTGAAAATGCTCTATCAAGAACGTTTTTACTATATAATAATCTACATCGATATTTTCCATGACATCCTCATGTCATGCCTGTGAAGCATAAGATTTTGTGTTGCTACCATTCATTTTGAGTAAGTTTGGGTGCCAAAGAAATATCAATCAAATTAGGAGACATTAACAAAATGCAGATTAGAAAACCAGTCCTATGGCTGATATCAATGTTACTTTTGGTTCCGTCATTTGCAGGTATGCAAATCATCCTGCTCTGTTAGGGATTGAACTTTTAAATGAGCCTTCTGCAGCTGCAGTTCCACTTGATGTTTTAGTTTCTTATTACACAAGAGGGTACCATATTATTCGGAACTACTCTTCGACAGTTTATGTTATAGTCTGTCAAAGAATAGGAAATGCAGATCCGATGGAGCTTTATCAGGCAAATATTGGAGTTTCAAATATTGTCGTTGACTTGCACTATTATAATCTCTTTGATCCATATTTTAGCAACATGGATGCAACAGAGAATATTCAATACATATATGACAAGAGAGTGCCACAATTGCAGGCACTGAACAGTGCAAATGGACCTCTTGTCTACATTGGTAAGCTTTTCTGCGTCATGCTTTTATATCTAAGAGTGCAGTATAATATTCTATGTAAGACGTCAATTATACTTTTGAGTCAACTGAGTTTTAGGAAACTAAAAACCTTGACATTTATATAATCCTGAATGTCTGTGCCTTCCTTTTATCTGAACACTATCAATTACTAAAATTCTGCTTGATGCCTCGCACCATGATTACATCTATGCATTACCGGTTTGTTTTGTTCTCCAATGCCATAGTACTGTATGAATCTCCATTATTTGGCGCTTGACTATTGTCCTCAGGACAATGCTCATGTTCTTATCATTTTCTCCTCTCCCATGCAAAAAATTAATTCTTTGCAGAAATGACATCTTTCAGCCGGCCTGCGTTTTAGAAGTTATGCCTAATGTATATACATGATGTGCCTCATCCAGGTGAGTGGGTGAATGAATGGAATGTGACAAATGCCTCGCAGCCCCAATATCAGATGTTTGGTATGGCTCAATTAGACGCCTTTGATGATGCTTCTTTTGGTTGGTCTTACTGGACACTGAAGAATGACAGAATGCATTGGGATTTTGAGTGGAATATCAAAAACCATTATCTTCTTTTCGGTAGGTACACATCTCATTCTAATTGCTGTTTCAGCATTCATATATTTGTGTTTGTTCATTTGAAACATCCAGATCTTCTGGCATTCATATTCCGACTTTGGTAGAAGAACATGTACCACATAAAACCTATTTGCTGTCTCATGAATGCAAACCTCGGTTACACTAAAATGCTACCGAAACTAATTACAGTCAGAAATTTTTAAGAACAATTTTACTTTTTTAGATGTTTCATTTTAAGAACAATTCTGCTTAGGAAGTCTTGCAGTAGTTTTCTATTTTCAGAATTCCACTATTACCTTCCTCCAGTTGTGAATGAACAAACAATATCGATGGAATAACATATAAGAAAAATAATTTTCTACTTCAACTGTCCATATGCTTGTTTAATTAAGAAAGCTTGTTGAATAAAAATTATAAATGCTCACTTATACTTCCCCTGATACTAGTAGAACCAGTTCTAACATCATCATATCATTTTGCAGGAAGTTCATCAATCAAAAAGCCAAACAGTCTTCTGTTCCTTTCATTGGTTTGTGCAGTAACGTTATTGGCCTATCTGGTATAGCAGATTGATTCTGTGAGCAAAGTTGAGAGACCAAACAGAGGATGCCCCCTTTGGGAGAATCTCTTGTAATTTTAGGATTTTATTTATTATTATTATTATTATTATTATTATTATTATTATTATTATTATTATTTCTTTTATCAACAACATTACTCCATTGTCCATTGAACATTCTTTACCTGAATAAAAATATGAAATTCTATTTTGACTATATGAAATGGATTGACTATTTAAAGCCAATACTTGTAAACTGGTAAGGTAGAACTGATGGGCTGTACAGGAGAAAGCTCTCCTCACTGTGTCCACTGCGAAGAACCGGTCGAACTAGGCACTGAGAAGCGGTCGGTCGGTCGTTGGCGTCCGACAACGATATCCAAGAACCTGATGGTCTCACCATCAAAGAAGTTTTCCCCTTGAGTGCCTCCTCTCGAGTCTTGAAGCTTGCTTGAATCTCTCGTGTGGCTTTCTGCCGCACCTCCCCATCTTTAGTATATACCTCATCTCTAAAGAAATAACAAGGTTCCGATAGATAATACCTTATAGTCCTACATCAAAAGTTGATAAGACTAAGATTAACTTATAAAGATCTTATGAGTATATTATGTTAATTTTAACTTAAATATTAATATTTGAACATAATGAAAGGGTTACGTAGAAAAGAGTTACCTGTGAATCTTCTTAAAGCTGACTCTCTTCCTTAATTATAGAATTTATATATGGGTTTGGAAGCATATTATATTGCACAGTGGAAATCATAGTAAAATAATGACTGCCCACAATTTGTATTATAGAGAACAATAGGAATTCTTTGAGCAACTCAAATTGAATTCTCCTTTTTTTTTTTTTTTGAGTTTTCATTTTCATAATTTTTTTGCTTTTGCAAATGCTAAGTGCTGAAGATTGGATTCCATCCATTATCAAAGGTCAAAGTTTTAGTAGCTTAACTAACATCTTCAAATATTACTTACACCGAAAAAAAAAAAAAAAAAGACTCTTTGATTCAATGATAAGTGAGTCTTTCATATGTAAATATGATATATTACCATCAATTCTTCGGGCACTTATAAGATAGGACTAATTATATATTATCCCATATAATTAGTTATCTTTAGTATTTCTATTCCTATTCAAATTTTTATATTTACAAAAATAAAACATTAATATCCCTATTTAAAAATATAGTTTTATAAGATTAAAAATCAAAATTTGACTATAACATATGTAAGTATTACTCTTATAATTAATTAAATTAGAAATTAGTTATCAAAATTTTAGGATCCATTACTCACTTTCCCACTCTTGACGATTATATTATTAGAAAGTAAACGTATGTAATCTCAAGTCATTTTAGTAAAAGTCGGGAATGCTTTCGTCCAAAAAATAATAATAAAAAAATTTCCATGTAAAAATGAATAAGAGATTACTATTTATAAACTAAGAAAAGAAATATTTTTGACATTTATTATTGTAATTTCATATTTTTAAGACTATGTATATTTTATAATATCATAAAAGACATCATTTTCTAAGTCAATTATATTATATTTTGAGTTTTTGTAAATTGTCTAGTAAGATGTGTGAGTGACGGGAGAGTCGATAGTAATATAGTACACAGACAAAGGAAAAATAAAAATAGAGAGTAAAAATATAATTAGAAGGCAGAGAATAATAAAATAATATTTTATTATTATTTTAAAAGAATTATAAATAATAAAAGAATTGTGAACAGTAAGAAGGCAAATAGTAAGCTCCAAATATAAAGGGTATCTATCATTCAGTAAAAAGGTAACAGTATGAGCTTTTCAATAGAATACTCTTGAATATTTAATGAAGATGTGGCATCATGTAAGATTAAATTTGGAGTAAAAAAGTATAATACTGAAAGGTGGGAATAATCAATGACATTTTATCGGAATAAAACCCTGGGCTTTTCTCCTATGGATGAATATTTTTTTTATTTTGATTTTAATAATATCTTTAAATTAAATTATTTCAAGCTCCATTGATCAACGAATTGATTCAGTCTAGATTAGATCGATTCGAGTCAAATTACTTCATATCGAATCGGATCAAGTCGGATCTCTGGTATTTAAGTTACATTTAAGTTTCAATCGAGTTATACTCATTCAGAACATATAATGATATATTAATTTTATATAAACTAATTTAAAATTTATTATAAAATAATAAATAAATATATTTTTTGTTAGGATCAAATTATAATAGAATTCTCACAGTTTTGATAATTAATTATCCTAAATCTAAAAATAAAAAAATATTAAAATTAATATTAAAATAGGTTAAGTAATCGAAGTTAACTTATTCCAATTTTGAGTGTAACTAAATCAATAGAGGAAATAGAAATTATGAAATATAGGATTTTACGAATAGTTTCATGTTAAATTTAAGATAAATTTATAAAAAATAAATATATATTTTTTAACATGTGATGTGAATGAATGTTAATTCGAACGTAACAATTGAGTTAATATAAAAATATATTTTGGATAATTTTATATATAAATTAATATTTTTTTTAATATGTTATGTGAAAGAGTATAATCTAAGTACGACGCGAGTGTAATTCGAGTATAATTAGAGTGTAATAATTTTTATAGATAATTTAAGATAATTTTATATGAAATTAATATATTTTTAGGATAATTGATTTTTTAGTTTTATGATAAATTTAAGATAAAAAATATTTTTAAAATATATTTTATGAATAAGTATAACTCAAATATAATGACTTTTATAGATAAACTAGGAGGGCACAGGAGGCAGAGAGTAGTGGAGGAGAATTAGAAGATGAAAAAAAGGAGGAGGAGGGGTGAGAGAGGTGGATGATGGAGGGGGAGGAGTGGAAGAAGGCAAAGGAGGAAAATGGAAGCCTCAGGGAGAGGGAGAGGGAGAGATGACATAGTAAGAGGAAGAGATGATGATAGAGTGGTGGGAGGATGCCAAAGGGGAGAATGAGGAAGTGGAAGCCAATGGGGTAGGGAAAGTAGTGGAGGCATAAGTTGGGGTAATTTAGAAAAATCAAAGGGTAATTTAGGATTTAATTAAATCAAATTGAATAATTAAGATTTTTTTATTTATTGAAAGACAATCATTATTTTTTATTTTATTGAAGGTATTTTGGTGAAAGTCTAGAAAAATATTCCTTAGTAAAAATTAAATATGGGGGGTGCCATCTCATAAAAGCTTGAGTTTTTTTTTTTTTTGATAAATTACCCAATAATAAATTATATATAGTTGTTAAAAAAACATTAAAAAGTAAGCAAATACAAAATGAAGTAGCAAGTTACATTAATGGAAGTATAAATTGCATTAATATAAATAAACACATAAATGGATTTTGAATCATACCCTAATCATAACTTCAAGTGGCAAAAGAGTAATATTGGTTCATAAGGACCGTGTCATTATAGTGCTCCAAATAATTCCATCTAAAAAAGAGGTTGTTAAAAAAAAATATTTTTAAAAAATAATATCTTTGAGAAATTAACACTTCAATTAAAAAATTTTCATAAAACACCCATAATCATATGAAAACATCATTTTACCTATACATCATCGCCCTCCATTGCCCACGCATGATTGTCTCAACTCTGTATTACCCTTACACTACGTCCGTCACGATCTACCATCACCCCTCTCATCGTTGGATGAGTCCAATAAAGGTGAAGGCCTCGCTCTTATCGTTGTGTCTCCGTGAAAAGAGATCTCCGTGAAAGGAGAATCAACAAGTCTCTTTCAATAACCAATCCGATAAAATAAAAGAGAGAAAAGGAGACAAAAGCTAAGGATAAAATAATTAAAAAATATTTTATATTTTTTATGATAAAAGATATTTTATAATTTTTTTAAAGTTAAAAGACACTATAAACACTTCTCAAAGAATTTTTTTTTTCATGAATTCAACCTTAAAAAAGTAATATTCTTTTTAAAGTACTTTTTGCTCGATCTACGGCTGCCACCGATTGATCGAGTCATGAGGTGATTTGGACAACCTATTCCTTACATCTGGCTGCCACAACTTAAATTATTTAAAGAATGATTTTTTTCCACACTTTATTCCTTGCAAACTTAGACAACCAGATTTTAATATTTTTGCATATAACACACATGCGCATTACACCCAAGTCAACAAAACAATACAAGAAAAAGAATGAAGGAAATGACTTCATTGACTCCAACAATTGAGACTTAATTTGCATCAGAGAGAATAATGAGACTGTATTAGAGACGAACCTGATAAAATTTGGAAGAAAATAGGGACGAATGGCGAAGAGCCTGTAGTAGTAGTAATAATGAGAGTGTATCAGAAGAGAGCTCTGTAGATTTTTACCTGTAGTCTCTTTTTGACACATGCCTTTAAAACTCAATGGTGTTGCTCATAGACCGATGTCGTCTGGAAGGACCCTAGGTTTCTCCTTCAATGTAATGCAGCTGATCCATTTGCTGCGTACTTATTGACACCTGTTTGAGATATTTCATCATAAAAATAAGAAATGAAAAGAAAAAAATATGTGCGTAGAAGGGCCACTTCATCATCGATCAATGAAAATAAGAAAAGAAGAAATAAATCTATGGAAGCCACTTTCGTTTTGTGTTCCAAGCAAAATAAACGACAGCCTTCAACTCTGCAACAATAGATGGTATATGCTCATTCTGTTAAATAGAGAAGACCACTAATCTGAGCGCATGAACTTATTCTATGTGAACAAGTTTGGGACTATACTGAGCACCGCATGGTTTACTGATTGGTGTATGGGGAACACATGAAGGTTCAAGAAAAGAGATCCGGATGTTCCAGGAACTATTGTGATCCAGATGCAAGTATGATCTGCAGCATAAGCTGCAACTGCACTTACATCAGTTGAAACTCCATAGGTAAAACACCACAATTATATGCTTGATAGTGCCCTGGAAACGTTCCTGGATATCCTATCATGTATTGGTTCCTGTACAAAGATTTAATAAGACACCGTCATCACTTAAATATATGAAGCCAAACTTGTCCTGGAATACCTCTGTAACAGGCAGTTGGAAGTTTGAATTTGTGATGGTTTCAAAGAGGAAGATGTACCTGCATGCAAAATCCTAAATCAGCCATATGTGAAAACCAAATTTGTGAAATCCTAAATCAGAAGAAGATTGGCATCAACCAAACGTTAACTCTCATAACATGGCAAGCTTTAGCTTTTGAACATCACTCAATAAGATGTTTACTAAATGCTGAAGTAATTAAAGTGATCGCATAAAAGTTTAAATGACAAATTCTCCATAATGTTCCTCTTCTCAGAAACTTATGAAGTCGTGCGGCTCGAGATGATATTAGATCTGCGATCCTTATAACGTACAATATATTATGTGTCAAAATACAACTTCTAGAATGTGGCTTTGTTGAAAGCCTTTGTGTGACTTCAAGACTGGGGGCACAAGCCAATTGTGAGTGGAAGACGTTGTCCTGTCTGTTGTATGGAATTTTGGAATGAATGACCTACAATTAGATTTATATGCTTTTTGTGGCGGCATTATCCAGTTCGCTAGGAAAAAGTGTTAAATCCACCACTACATCATGATGATGTGAACACAGTATCCATTCTATTCTCTATTTCAAGAAAATATTAAGATACTATCTTGATTTGAGTAAAAGAAAATATACCGCCATGCAAGCTCACAAACAAGGTCCTCAGGAGCCTCAGGGAGAACCTAAAAGGTCAAAGTTAATGAGACAGACAACTCCAACAAATGCAAAATTTGGAAATTAGTACACAATATACCTCATCTTCATATGGATTGCAATGTTCCTTGAACCACAACCTTAGGAATTCCTAAGAACATGCCAAATACCAAGGCATCAGCAACTTCCAAACTGAACCATTTTTGAAGATATATGAGAAATACTACGATGTCTTTAAAAGTAACATTTGTAAAATTGAAGATAAGGAAGTTGGGATACATGAGAAACCATAAAACCCAAATCTGTATATCAAAATCCTAGATCACACACCTTGTCAACATTTTCAGGTTCACAGCCAGCATTAAACTGTTTCTCATAAGAATTGGCAATCCAATATCTGCTTGAATCAGGGGTGTGCACCTAAATTATCAGATTCAATATCAATATTTTGCCAGCAGGAGAACAATATTAGAAGTTGCTTGGTACAAATAACAATCTTTTTTTAAAAAAAGTTAATAAATGTATGTTGTGGAGTACAATGTTTCAATTAATGGTTAATAATTTTACTAGCAACTGGCATCACATGGGAACATTTGAGATTCCATACTCAAGAATATTAGCTTTATGTGTAACAGAAAACATTTTTAAAAGGAAAAACCAATTGCTTCGCCATCCTCAAATGGAGTTTATTCAAATGAAAGTTTTCAGTAAGTTGGTCATGCAACTATAGTTAGCAATTAACTTGGCATTGTGGAAAAGAAATTACTGTAGAGAAACAGATCTGAGGCTACTCCATGAGAAACAGTTACCATTGTCTTTTTCAAATTAACAACTTTAAGAACTGTGAATGGGACTGACACATGTAACAAACAGTGCAAGAAGGTCAATCAGATGAGGGGAATGAAACATTGATATTAGTACAAACAACAACGGGAAGTTGATGCAAAAAGGGTTTCTAATGTTTGCAGCAACATATACGACCTTCATTTCACCAGATTCAAGACTGGCTGCGGAAAACATAAAAAAAAATTATGCATAGAAATCCAAGAAGGAAAAAAATGGGATGCAGGATTAACTTTAGTTGTATGACTAGTGACATTAACAATTTTGGAGTTCTGGTCCTTTAAAAATGAATCTCACAACTAAATTGGAAATTGATGTTAGATGCAACGAGAATCCAACAAAGGATCTAACTCATGATCATACAATCCTACAAAAGTAAATAATTTAGTGGACATCTAAACTTAATTATTTCTTGCTTAGATGTTGGAAGATAAAAAAATTTGACATCACAACAGATCTATGGGCACAGAAAAGCCAAAGGGTTTGTAGTAGAAAAAAATATGCCTAGGAAAACCTAGATGAAAGATCAAAACAATTTAAACTGACTGATTGAATACAAGAACAAGCTTTGTTGTTCCATCAGTCAAGTCCGTTTACATGAATCTTTCCCTGTCATTAAGTTATTTATACGATTATATCCCTATAGTTAAACTGAAAAAGAGTAAAATTTGTTATTATTTCTAATAAAGCTTTTTTCAGACCATCCTCTACCTCCCATCCACAATTGCTCTTATTTGATTCATCTCCTACTCCAAACATTTTCACATCATGTAGGGTTTTTCATTGTTTTACCCTCCTCCATGGAGACTAAACCTAATTGTCTTCAAATAAAATTATTTTTTCTTCTATTATTTCTAGTAATCCTGCACATCCATCTCAACATTTTCATCTCAATATTGTTAATTTTTTGTTTATGTTATTTCTAACCACCCAACATTCCAACCCATAAATTATAGTTGGCTTTATAATTGTCTCATGGAATGTACCTCTTAATCCAAAAGGCACAAAGCAATCACATAAAACTTTTGACACACTTCTCAATTTTAACTATTCCACTTTTATTTTATAGGTAAATATGACCAATTGAATAACCAATGTTTAACTTGAAACTTGCAGAAGAGACAGAAGATGATGGAGGATATGCTCCAGGTAAAGATGGAAGATTGAGAACTTCCATCCCAAATTGCTGAAGATCTTCTAATATTGTCAATCCTAATCAACAAGAAAAATAGCAAGGCAATGCATATTCTTGAAAAATGTTAGTCAACAAGATAATTTGAAATTTTTCACTCCAAACAAAAAATATATATGAGATATAGGTACAAAGATTACAAATACAGCATGCCAACTATATTGTGAAATAGCATAACGTTTCAGGAAGGCCATACAGCATAACCCACCTCATCAATCAACATTATCGTCCCATCAGCTCCCTTTCCAAATTCATACTTTGTGTCAACTAAAATCAGACCATTCTCCAATGCCACTTGCTGCAAGTAATAAATTTATCATCAACACTAACCACATAGATAAATGATTATTAGAATAACATAATAGTTTGATTTCCAAGATACAATTTGATTATGAATTTGTTAAAGCTCATCACAACTTTCAACAAAAATCTTACATGTTAAAGCCTGCAGTTTAGCATATTAATTACAAATCATCTGACACTTTAAACCTTCAATGTACATGCAGTAATGTAGTGAAGGATAAGCATCTATATGTCCTTTCTTTGGTAATACACAAGAACAAGCGACCAAAAGTTCACATTTCACTGAAGTTTGACAAAGTTTGTTGAACCAAGTGTATCTTGTGAAGAAGCATAAGAAAAGGTGATTATCAGGAGCAGAGGGACCTACCTGCCCATATGCAAATAATGCCAAGGCTTTACTGCTTACTTCATCCAATTCATTTTCTGTCATCAAACCCAGCTGAATAATCTGGACATAACCAGTAACACATGAATATAACCAATAGTACATGAACACTCTAGAAGCTAAGTAACAAGACTTCCAAATCATCCCATTTAGCAATTCAAATCCAACTTGTAGCTTCATGATAAATTTTGTTCATTCATTGGTGCAAATTGACTACATAAGTAAATAGGAAGTGGAAGATTACAAGATTGACAAAATGACCCAACAAAGATGAGCAATCTGAAGGAAAATGATAAGCCCAGGTCATTTAAAACACAGACTGTAGTTGACAGTCCCAACAATTTTCCTGCAATCTCTGTGACACTCCAGAGGCCCAGATCAAGAATAAAAACTATGAATTTAGGAACAAAAGATCAGTGCATTTAGTTATTTACATGACCATCATCTCTTATTTGTTTCAAAAAAGGAGAACATTATTGCAATTAACAGCAATTTCAGTAAACTTCACAGATCCTGTAGTTCAAAGTATCTCAACATGCTGGGAAGCAAAAAAGTTCACAAATTACATGAGTATCAATGAGCAACTTTTGTAATAATTTAGCATGAGAGGAATAGCCAAGAAGAGGACATCTTGGACAAATTTTGAAAACAAAGTTAGTTGGAGTTTCTGTGAAGCAATGGTATAATATGCAATTGACTTGGGATAGTACAACTGACAGATTCAGAACAGTGCTATCTATTAAGAACAATCAGTTGGGACAAACCTCATCAGGTGACACAGGAACATCATGATCCACAGCTTTTGTCGTAGGAGTAAGTATATTTGCAGGTAGCCTCTGATTCTTTACCATTCCTGCAATATGTGAAGAGAACAAAGATTACCTGAATGTAGCTACACACAAGTAGATACTGGCCGATAAATATACCTTCAGGAAGTACATTGCCACAATAGTTCCTCACACCCTTATTATAGACTGTCCACAGTGACGTATCAGTGCTTCCAGTCACAAAACCTCTTACTGCAAACATGCACCAGAAAATGAAGGAAAAAAATGCAAGTAAAGCAAGTTCATTAAGCATGATGAAATGAATAATTGCACAAACTACTTTACAATAAAAGGTCTATAGGACATGGATTGGTGCTTTGGTGTTAAAGATTTTATAGGCCAAAGTCAGCAGAAGAAGAATCTAACTAAGCTTCTAAGACCAGAAGCCAAAATGACAATCACAAGATACTGCAACTCTGCTGATTGTTCATTTTCACTTGGACTGAAAATATCAATCCATCATATTGTGTCTACATTTGACCAATTAAATGAATTATTAAGAAAAAACATAGTGTCAATTAAATGAATTATAAAGAACACATTAAACCAAAGAAAAACATATTGTCAACTAAATGAATTATAGAGCAGGTAATGCCTCACCAACAAATTCAACTGGGAACACTGAGCACCTTTTTGCAATTGTCACATTACTATCTGGAGCAGAAACCACAGCATTTGGAGTAATATGTTGAGTCTTATTGAACCACCATAAACTTGTCTCATTAAGGACCTGAAAATCAAAGTGCAATCCTTGCATTATGAGGAACATAATAATTATAAAAGGAAAAAAGATCATAATAATTGAAAAACAAAATTTTATTAACATCCCGTAGGATGAAGATTAAAAATATCATGCAACCAAGAAAGAACCCTGAAAAAGTCCTGGTGCTTGTAGTAAGTCTCGTTGGTGAGACCTCCAATGTTTAGACAGATATAATGTTTGCCGAGACTGGAAAATTTATCAAGAACATTATCTGGATGCAGTATCTTTTTTAAATCAATATTGTAGTTTGGATTACTCCAACCTTTTAATGGTGCAGACAGCAGAGAAGAAAAACTTGTGTGTGGTTTTTTGGTTTTTGCTATCTCCTTTAGTAATAAGGCACTCCAATTGGCATCATTTATTAGTATACGCACTTTTGGTTCCAGTGACAACGAAGCTCCTTTTATCTTAAATCTAATAATATTTTCTACATATTCAGTCAAAGTTGAGTTTTCTTTTTCAAGACTGATACGGAGAGAACAGCTTGTGTGAAGATTTTATATGACATGTTTAAGGATCCTAACTTTCTCCTACAGAATACTAGGCAACTTTATCGCAATGCATACTGCCAGGGCTTCCATAAAGCAAAAAGTTAAACACAGTTACCTATCTTTTAATTGACCAACTCACAATAGTATTAATTGATGTGCTAATAATCTAGGTTTTTCTAGAGATTATGAATATTGATGTCAATGAAGTGTGACTAATCTAGGTTTTTATAGAACATGATAAATAATTGGAATACTTCAAGCATCAGAAGCAATTTGTGTATCGATGAATATGGAACTTCTGGCATAGTGAACGAATTATGGATCGGAACGTTTAATGTCTGGTAAGGATTAATTGGAATTAGATCAAAGCATCAGTATTGTTTATTTGGTAAGCTTTATATGTATAATTCCATCGTTTTCTACTGTTATATGAACATTGTCACATAATGATCACAGCTATAGCTGATGCTTAAAAAGAACACTGTTTTATATCCTAACCAGAATTCCATCATGTAGAGTCAAAAGGCCTACATGCTCAGAAATATTAGAATAAATACAGGAGATATTAGTGCTATAAATATCCTCCAAACTCTTAGGTCCTTGCTTAGGAAAGTGTGAGAAAAGGTTTCCATCAATTCAAGGAAAATGCAATGACTAAAGTATTTTGATCCTCGGTGGTGTAAACTCCAATCATTCTTTGACCATATACAAACAGTAAGCATTTGGATATACTGAGCTCAAAAGGTGATCTGTCCAAGAATCTGACTGACAGCTTAGACATACATAGATGGACCTTAATTCAATCTATAAATAATTCCTAAATAGTACACCCATCACAGGAAAAGCATAAAACTTGCTTCAATAGTAGAAGACAGGACACCAGTAAGCAATAGTAAAGAACAGAATGCTAGTGAATAGTATTGACATATAAGTACACCAAATTTTTTTTTTTCCAGTTTGAAGCCTTGTTTTAATATTGTATATAGATCAGTTTTTAGCTAATTTGTTGGATTATCAGATTGGGCAAGATCACCAATGATCCAATTCATTTATAGTCACATGTGAGAGAGGCTTTTCTTAAGTTCATTAAAAAGTTGTTAAAACATTCTAAACACTCATCGCACGACAAGTGCCATATCACATCAAAAATAATGGAACGAGAGGATCATTGTGCTTTTTCCTTAATTGAGACCACAATTAACAATGCCTAATTTTTTTCTCCTGCTCCATGCCTAATGCAGCGTTAATTGAAGAGATAAAAAGTTCAGACGGAGAGTCATTCAATTATCAGCCATGGAATCGAGAACCAACGAAACAACAAAAAAGTGGTATTCACCATATCTAACACATCAGAGTTAATGGAGAGAAGAAGAAATACCTGGCCTTTGAAGGGGATGGAGGCAAGAACCCGATCGAAGGCACTCTGCCGGTCGGTAGTAACGAGAACGAGATGGTCTTCCGCTTCATAAATATCCCTCACCTGCAGCAATCGATCTATAATAGTGCAAGACAAGAGAAAGAAGAGAAGGAAGAAAAAGGGGGGAAGCACCGAAGCAGAACATCCCACCTTGCCTCGGGCCTTGGAGCTGAGTTCGGGGACGGTGCGATCGAGGAAGGTCTCGGAGAGGCAGTTCGAGAGCGCGGCGCGGGCGGCACGGAGGACGTCGTCGCGGTGGCGTGCGTCGGCGGAAAGTGGCGAGGCGGCGGCGGTGGAGGGGGACGAGGCGAGCGCGGAGATCGGCGGGGACCTCGCGGGCGAGACCATGCGAAGGCGACAGGGGCGAGGAAAGGATGCATTTCTTAGGGTTTTGAGAGGGTTCTGAGCCGCTGGAGGAGCAGAGGAAGCCGCCATCAGCGTCCGTTTCAAGCTTTGCGTGGCTGTTCCGAGTCCTCGTTTATATGAAAGTGAAAAGGGGTAATAAAAACTTTTCCTCACGTTTCGAACACACCCACGTTCTTACCCGCCTGGTAATTGGACATAAGAAACCAGCGAAGGGATCCACGGACAGAAATCCAATAATAATACTTCATGGCAGCTGTTTGTAGGGCAATTAAAAGCCCAAGAAGATCGATACCGAGCCGCTGCTTTGGGCTCCACATCAAAAATAATAGACTCAAATAACACACTCAGCTAATTCCTCAGCTTTCTACCGCTTCTCAGATAATAATCATTAAACAAACAAAGTGGAAGAAAAAAGGAAATGTAAATTTCATTGTCACCTCCCATTCATCCATAATTTAGATTGTATTTTAGTATGTGATCAATCTCTTAGTGGATTATCATTTCCATATTTTTTTTCAGAAATTTTTATTTGCAACGTTCTTTATTATTTATAATCTTATTCTTTTAATATTTCAAGGATATCCGATATATAATTTTTTATTTTTTTAACGACGTAATTCGAATCCGATGTATATGATAAGAAAATATTGTTAACAACCAAAAGGAGAGAAAGAGAGAGGGAGTCTATCTTCATAAAAAAGAAATTAAGATTGATAATTAAAAATAATAAATTATATTTTACATTTTATGTTGTCAATCAAAAGAGGAGTTACTTATTTCCAAAGAGAATAGAACATATTTTAAGTCTTCCTTGGGGTTGAAAGAAAAAACTCTTAATATATATTATAGTATATACATAAATTATAGTAAATCTAAGCATAAAAACTAGTCTATATTTTTTTTACTTGATGAAATATCTGAAACTCCAGTGTATTTTTGTTATTACCAGATATTTAAAAATTAAAATTCTTGAATTTTCATCAATATCATTACATATAAAAATTTAAATCATTAAATGAGACACCAAACATTGATTTATATTCTTAACATTATCCATTCGAATATTTTTTTTATTTTACTATTACTTATTTTTTTATAAAAGTAAAAAAAAGTGTATTTTTTTGGTCCAAAATATCAAATTTTGCTATTATTTTTTAATGAAAAAAAAGATTAAGACATGCTTTATTATCAAGTAAATGAAAAGAGAATTCCTCCAAAGTTGTATCACTAAATCTAGCACAAGTACTGCACCTCAGAGCGGAAACAGCCAAGGCATCGACGTGGGGCAGCAGGACATGCAGAACCCACACGTCGCTCCACGCAACGTCCCTCGTGACGCACGTACAACCATGCAACACGAGCGGCTCACCCTACCACAGCGGTTGGCCTCCGTCCCGGAGTTAACGTGGACGCACGCGACTCCTACGTGCGACGCTGCACACACAAAACCGGAGGTAGAAGACGGACTCCAAGACTGCAACAGCACGCCCTTCGTCTTTTTGCAACCCAGTACACTCACAGTACGCGTCGAGTGTTAAGGTTCTCACGAGCCAGTGCGGTGGAGGCAGCCCCTGTCCCTGATCCTACCACTAGCCTGGGCAGCTCTGCCAGAGTTCGCGAGTTACTGTCATGGCCACACTGTTCGCACTCACATGTGACACAGTCAAAAGTTGAAGAAGACATCAGTAACTTTAGAAATTTAGGGCAGCGCAGGCTCGCCTTTGGGACGTCTCCCACGTATTGTCTTAATCAAGTATTATTGTGTTTGTGATGGTAGGTTGTGGTGGCCTCAGAAACGTTACATCCATCCAGTCCGTTCCCAACACTGCGACGCATCTCGTTATTCTCGCCAGCAATCAAATGCCACCATCAAGTGCCCGAGCTCTCATGTCAAGGCCTCGCAGATGGATGGGTGTTAGGGTTTGTAAATGCTGCTCTCTAGCACGACAGTGTTCTTAGTGGGAGCTTGGCTAAGGGGTGGAGGACGTGTGTGACTGGATCTGTTGGTGGGATGGGGAAAGGGGAAGATAACATGTCAAGCCAAACTTGGAAGTGACCAATCATGATACCAAAGAAAGCACACCAAAACACTCTGAAACCTAAAGTGACATTGGCCATTCCCCTTCCTCCAACATCGCTCGAAGGGATCCACTTTTCGGAGTCCATGCCCTCTCCGATCTTTTGTTTCTTACGGAGGTGGTGTTGTGGTTGTGCGTGGAGCAGCGAAACATAATGGTGATCGTGAAAGAGGAGTAAGAGGGTCGAGGAAGAAAGGCAATGATATGTAATGAGCGCTGGTGTTGGGAGACAAGAGAGCTGAAGCGACGTTTCGGCTCCTATAATTCCCTCTTTTTCTATCTTGCTCGGTCAAGACAGGAAAACTCCTTCCAGCAACAAAAGAAAGACACTACTTTTAATCTTGGATTTATCCAAAAACATATAAAATAATTAAAATGATAAAAATATAAACTTTTAAATAAGGGAAAATTATGATAATCTAACAATTCAACTCATCGTTTTCATCCCCACAGAATACTCATCCCCATCTATTTGGATAAAATAACTCATATTTATCATCTACCAAATCTCTCACTTCTCATCTATTTCAAATGGTTCCAAAACTGATGAGTTGTTTTGGATTATATTTTTTCACACCTCCTTAATTTAAAATAATTATGACTTGAAGTTATTTTTGAAAAAAAAAATTTAGCTAAAACTTTTATAAAAATATCGACAAGTTGATATTCAATACTACAATAATCTATTTGAAATTTTCTTTTATCTAATAAAATGTGTTATATCTTAATGTGCTTGATACACCCATGGAAGATAGGATTTTTCATTGGTTGATTTGTTATTGCAATATATTTTAGTTGGTTCATCCTACTTTTTTTTAAGATATGTTAGAATTCTTTAAGTCAAATTGTTTAACATGTCATACTTATAATCATAGCATATTCTATCTTAGAGCTTGAGAGGATAATATATTTTTATTTTTAATTATTCATGAAATTATATCTTTTATTTACTCATTACAAATATCATAATTGAGAACTCCCTTAATGTATCTAAGAACTTTTTTAGTTATTTCAAAATGATACTTGCTAGTATTGTGTATGAATCTAGATAACAAACTAACTATAAATATAATATCCGACTATAAATATGAATGAGTGAGATATATCAACCATCCAATTAAACTTTTATATTACTTTTTATCTATTTTTTTCAACTTTATCATTAAACATAAGTTTACTATCTATGTTCATTAGAGTATTCACCGGCTTACAAGCTCTCATATAAAATACTTATAACAAATCTTAGTATATTTTTCTTGGCATAGAAAAATTTTATTTGCATCTTGAATAATTTTTATTCTCAAAAAATAATGTAAAAGTTCTAGATCACTCTTTTCAAATTCTAACATCATATTTTTCTTAAATTCAACAACTATATCTATTTTATTTCTAATATAAATCATATCATCTATATACAAATAGACAATAAGAATTTTCATACTTTTGACTTTTATATATAAAGTTGACTCATTTGAACTTTTTTAAAAATTATATTAAAGAAAATACTTATCAATTCTGTTATACTATGCTCTTGGTGCTTGTTTTAAATTATATAATGGTTTATCTAATTTATGCATTTTATCTTCTTGCTTTTTGATTTCAAATTTTTTTAATTAAATGAATTTTATGTTATTAAAGTGAGCTATTAGCATTAAATTTGAACTTATATACTCACTTAAGTCCATTGCTTCTTTTCCTAAGGCAAATTTACTAGCTTATAAGTTTTATTTTTTTTAATAGCTTACAATTCATCATCCATTTTTATTTTTAGCTACAACTTCAAAACTAGTATATTTTAAAACAAAACATATAAAATCACCAAACTAACATATTTGTGAAAGAGTATGAATAATAATTATTTAAACTATAAAAGTTTTAACTACCTTAGAGTTTCAAACTTCTTCTTATTAAAAATAACATTATGACTTGTGATTACTTTCTTAGTTATAGGATCATAAAGTATAAAACCTTTTATTTTATTACTACATCCCACAAATATGCATTTAATACTTTTGTCATCAAGTTTTTTTTTTTTTTTTTTTTGTACAAGCATGAAAATAAGCAACATAACAAAATATCTTTAAGTGACTCTTATCTAGCTTTCTATCCACTATACTTGATAGGGTGTTTTTCATTATACTACCTCTCTTTTGGTCTTATTTTTTCTTTAAGCATACACCTGACAGTCTCGATCACAACTTGATCCTTTTGCTCTGCTACTATATTTTATGTAAATGCTTCATAGGATATAGTTTACAGTCAATTCTATGTAAATGCTTGAATTCTTTTAAAAATTAAAAAAAATTGGAAATAAATTCGCCCCCTCTATCTATACATAGAGTTTTCACTAAATAACCATATTATTTTTCTACATATGCTTTTAAAATTTTAGAAATAAAGAAGGCTTTAGCTTTTTCTTTCAAAAAATATACCCATATCATTCTTATGCCATTTGTAAATAATAAAAAAAATATTTACTTCTATCATATAAGATACAGTATGCATAGCTTAAAAGAAATTTTGTATTGTTTTTCAAAAACATAATATCCACAAACATTATTTTTACTCTTAATTTTAGGCAAACCGACTATCATATTATTTTAGTTTAATAGTATTAGTTCATCATAATTTAGATAATTATATCTTTTACATCATAATATTGATTCATCAATAACAATAATAATAAATACATGTAAAGAGGAATCTGAAAATAATAAAAAATATATATCATATGAGATAGTATGCATATCTAGGTGTAGAAGTTTCAACCATTAAAGATGAGTCTCCAAGAATGACCTAGCTAAAATGAATTTTTGTATTGTTTTCCAAAAACATAATATTTACAAACATTATTTTAGTCTTAATTTTACGCAAACTGACTATTTTATTAATTTAATTTAATAGTATTAGTTCATCATAATTTAGATAATCATATCTTTTATATCATAATTTTGATTCATCAATAACAATAATAATAAATGCATGTAAAGAGAAATCTGAAAACAATAAAGAAAATATTTTATTTTTATTATCCTTACAGTTGTTATCAATTTTTTAGGTTTTTGTCATAGATCAAATATTTTTTATCATAAAAAATAGCATAATATTCTTTTTTCCCATTAGTTGTCCTATACTAATGAGATTTTATTTTAAATCAAGAATAAATATCATATTATTAATAAATATTTTTACAGATTTGGTCTTCATAATATTTTTTTTTTCCCATCCACCTGAACTTAATTTTTTATCTATATTGTGGATTTGATTTCTATATTGTGGATTTGATTGAACTATTAAACTTTTGTCTCCTATTGTATGATTACTATATGTTTTTTACAAGATATCATAAAGAAAACCAAGTAAATCTAGAATATTCTTCATCATATCATAAAGAAAATATTTTTATGCTTTTCTTCACTATAATTTTTTTCATAATAATTTATTTGATTTTTATTCCAACAAGATTTTTAAAGATGGTCATATTTTTTACCATCTTTAAAGAAAACCAAGGGGAATATTAGAATTTTTATTTTTATACTAGTAATTTTTTAATATATATATTTTTTACAATAAAAACATCGATGAGTTTCTTTATTATCTTTATTAGAGTTTTTTTGACTCTTATTTCATCGTTTCCGTCTCTTATCTCAAGTATCAAAGTATATTTTAAAGTTTTACTTAAAGATATATTAACTTTTTATTCGTAAACCAAAAGTGAGAGCATTAATTCATTAATATATAATATACTTATATTTTTATCTTCTTCTACCGTAATAAAAATCTTATCAAAATTTAAAAATAAACTACATAAAATTTTTTCTATTACTGATTGATCTTTAAGGTTTTCACCATGAGATCTCATTTGATTCATAATAGAAAGAACTTTTAAAATAAAAATAAAATAGATTCAGAATCTTTTATTATAGGAGTCTCAAATTCATATAAAAGATTATAAAGTTTTAAAGTTTTCACCTACCTCCAAACATTGTTTAATATTTTCAAGGCTTTTGTTGATATTGATGTTTCATGATTAAAAAAAAATATAGACTCATTTATCGCTTGTCGAAACATAGGGCTCTTGTATCTGTATATTTTTATTTATTTGATCCTTTTGATCTTTAGTAATCTTTAATAAAAAAAATAAAATTATTTTTAAATTTTATAATCTTTATGAAATAAATAGAGTTTCGAAGTTAATTAAAAATATATATTTTTTTCTAATTCTACTGATTTTTTTTTCTTTTTTAATCAATGTATTTTTGCTAGTCCTCTTCGGAGTTGGCTTTATACTATATATTTAGTATATTTTATAATAGTAAAATAAAAAAAAATTCATCATAACCTAATACCCACAACTCATTTTTAACTAATCCACGCATAAAACTCATCCCTATGTATTTGGATAAGATAACCTATGCTTATCATCTATCCAAAATCTTTATTTCTCATATGTTTCAAATTATTTAAAATAGTTAAATAATTAAAAATAGATAAATTATTTATATTGATTATTCTCTGCTACACTGAATCGATACAGTCTCGTGTACTCTTCCTGTCGCCATTCTCTCCTCTCTATTTCTCCAACCTGAACCCATTCTTTCGCTCAAATTATTTATTGCTCGTCAAACTCCCTCTCTCTCTCTCTCTCTCTCTCTCTGCCTCTCTTTCTCTTTCATGCATTCACACCCCTGCGGTGGTCTCCTGCCAGCTGACAAGCCTGAGGTACGGCGGCAGGGCATGGCGTCAGTGCAACCCCGGATGGTCTGCCCAAGCTCACATGACATGAACCCACCTTTTCCCACGCCTCACCGCCGTTCCTTATCACTCAGAACACCAACCACCAGCCTTCCCCCATGACAGTCATTCAAATCGGTAGACATCCCTCATGCACTGTTGTTCTTTAATTAAACACTCGATGCATTGTTACCTGATGAGCCTGCTACATGTTCGACGAGAGACAGCCGACTCTAACCAGTCCATCCTCCGTTTTCTTCCCTTCTTGTGGCCAGTCACTATATATTTATAGTATATTTTATTCATCAAAGAATATTATATATTTATAATAGCTAAAAGAATAAAGTCTAAAATTTTTAAAATAAAAAAAATTCATCATAACCTAATAACCCACAACTCATTGTTTAACTAATCCACGCATAAAACTCATCCCTATGTATTTGGATAAGATAACCTATGCTTATCATCTATCCAAATCTTTTATTTTCTCATATGTTTCAAATTATTTTAAAATAGTTAAATAATTAAAATAGATAAATTATTTTTATATTATTATTTTATTGAAAGGAATCGTCCAACAAACAACTATTACATGCTTTGTTTGAACGCACAATGTGTGAGGCATGTGCTGACTATCAGCGAACAGTTGATTGGTAAGAGTTGCATAGATGCGGAAGATGGAGGAGTCTGAAGGCAGGTTAAAGAAGAGAGAGAGAGAGAGAGAGAGAGGGTAATGGGAAAGTG
This sequence comes from Musa balbisiana, assembly GCA_004837865.1. NCBI lineage: Eukaryota > Viridiplantae > Streptophyta > Magnoliopsida > Zingiberales > Musaceae > Musa > Musa balbisiana. The sequence continues at coordinate 6,725,041 of CM017194.1, forward strand.
GGAAAAGCCTGCGAAGAATAGAAATGGAAATCACGGTCAGACCGACCTTTTATCGTCATGTCGACATCCAACATCCTTTTCCCCACAACACCCTATTGCACACACACTCTTCTCTCTCTTTCGTTCTTTTCCTTGTAACGATTCCAAATTAAAGGAACCCAAAACGGGATTCCGTGAACGCAAGGCACCGTTGATCGGTGGTACTCGGTTCGACCTCCCGTGGATGGGTTTCTTGCGGGATTAGCACAAGACGAAGCGTGAAACATGAAACATCACCTCCTGCTTTTGCTACAGCGCTTCTCTGCTACACTGAATCGATACAGTCTCGTGTACTCTTCCTGTCGCCATTCTCTCCTCTCTATTTCTCCAACCTGAACCCATTCTTTCGCTCAAATTATTTATTGCTCGTCAAACTCCCTCTCTCTCTCTCTCTCTCTCTCTCTCTCTCTCTGCCTCTCTTTCTCTTTCATGCATTCACACCCCTGCGGTGGTCTCCTGCCAGCTGACAAGCCTGAGGTACGGCGGCAGGGCATGGCGTCAGTGCAACCCCGGATGGTCTGCCCAAGCTCACATGACATGAACCCACCTTTTCCCACGCCTCACCGCCGTTCCTTATCACTCAGAACACCAACCACCAGCCTTCCCCCATGACAGTCATTCAAATCGGTAGACATCCCTCATGCACTGTTGTTCTTTAATTAAACACTCGATGCATTGTTACCTGATGAGCCTGCTACATGTTCGACGAGAGACAGCCGACTCTAACCAGTCCATCCTCCGTTTTCTTCCCTTCTTGTGGCCAGTCTTTTACCTCTCTCCTACTTAATATCCATCGACTACGTTGGTGCCTTTTTGTTTGTATGCTCTTCTTCTTCTATCGTATGTATCAGGCCACCGCCGCTTTCACCAAGTATTCTCATCTCAATCCTTCAGCCCTACTAAACATGAGGTGAGGTGAGGTGAGGTGAGGTGTGCCATTCTGCAAGCTTAAGAACAGCATAAATGTCAATCTGGTATCAGCATCTAAGATCACAAGGTATGAATGATGATAACAAAGCCTCCTTCAAAACTGTGCTTGACAGGTCGGAAGTGTGTACACGTACTTCCGAGCGAGCTCACTAGCAACACCTCTGACCTCAACAGTTGTCCGTTTTTAAGATTTGTACATGAGGAACAGAAAAGAGTACTTGTATTGTATGCTTCCATAGGCTGAAATGAGCAAGGAGGACCATGATGAATGAATTAAAATGGACCACATCAGACCAGGATGGATCAGAATTAATGTGGTGCCAAACGTTCGTCGCAAAGATAAGGTTTGAACGTATCAAAGGCTTCCTTTGGACTTCTCATCGCATGACATAGGAATGGTCCAATATTTTTCGGACTCTTACATCCGTCCAACTTTACTTTATCAAGTGAAGCCCCACAGTTGATGCCATTGCTACTGCTATTATCTCATCGGCCATGTATATCCTTTTGATTAATTCAAGGAGGTCGAACAGCTAGCTCAATCATTCACACGTGGACCACCTGATTTAGTTCATTATTTGGTCGGTCAACTCCAAAACATCAGTCAACCAACGTTGAACTGGCCAAACCGGATAGAACGAGTCTGAAAATAGCCCTTGTTTATATATAGTCAAACTATACGTGACACTGCCGCAGTATCATACGTGTTGGGTAACCTTGTAAGTATACATGGTTATCATTCAGGGAGGCGAAACAATATATATGTATATATGTATACATACATATATATATATATATAGATGTATTGAGAGAGAGAGAGAGAGAGAGAGATTATATTTTGGTTTGCTTGTGGTGTTGCGTGTTGCACTTCTAATCGGGGAAGTCATTTCATGTTGACGCGACGCTTGTGCAGTTGAACAGGGGTGAGAGGGGAAACAGTAAAAACAAAGGAGGAAGGTGGCTGTAAGCGTGGAGGGGTGGGTTTAAGTAGGGGTAGCCGGGTGGTTTAGGGATGAGCTTAAGATACCGGGACCAGCCGGTGGAGGAGGCCGTCAGCCACCGGAAGAGAAGCATCCACTGGCACTCTACTCCATTCCATAGCGAGAAGTGAGCTTGGAGAACAGAAGCAAGAAGGGGAGGAGGGAGGGAGAGTGTGAGGGTGCGTGTTACCACAAATGTCTCACGTTACAGCAGAGCGTGGTGTATAGAATTGATGGTATCCGCACTCTCTCCTATCCTCTTCTACTCTTAAGGCTGAGCTGAACAGGAGGGGGAGAGAGAGAAGGCGGAGGAGCCGATCCGGAGATCTGACGGAAGGAGAGCCGGTGGGCATGGATTTTGACGACCATGATGAGGGGGAGGAGGTGATAAGGATGCCGGTGGGTTCGAGTTACGACAGCCCCATGGAGAATTCGGGTCGAGGAGGAGGAGCGAAGATGGGCGGAGGGGAATCGGCGGCAACGATGGCGCCGGGGGGATCAGGCCACCGGAAGGCATACGGCTGCGGAGGCGGAGTTAGGTATAGGGAGTGCTTGAAGAATCACGCGGTAGGGATCGGGGGGCATGCGGTGGACGGGTGCGGGGAGTTCATGGCGGCGGGCGAGGAGGGGACGCTCGACGCACTCCGCTGCGCCGCCTGCGGTTGCCACCGCAACTTCCACAGGAAGGAACCCGAGGGAGGTGGCGCCGGGGCGGGAGGGGCCACCGGAGGTGGGGGTGCAATGGAATGGAGGTCGCCGGATACCACCCTCAGTTCTCGCCCTACTACCGGACGCCGGCGGGGTACCTCCACCACCACCACTACGCCGCGGCGGCATTCGCGTCGCAACAGCACAGGCCAGCCCCGCTGGCGCTGCCGTCGACGTCAGGCGGGCACAGCAGGGACGAGCAGGAGGACGTGTCGAACCCGATGATGGGTGGCGGCGGAGGCGGCATGGTGGCGTCGGGGTCGGGGACGAGGAAGAGGTTCCGGACCAAGTTTACCCCGGAGCAAAAGGACAAGATGCTGGCCTTCGCGGAGCGGCTGGGATGGCGGATTCAGAAGCACGACGAGGCCGCGGTACAGCAGTTCTGCGAGGAGACGTGCGTCAAGCGGCACGTCCTCAAGGTGTGGATGCACAACAACAAACACACCCTCGGTAAGAAGCCCTAAAGCTTCCTCCGCTTCCTATTATCTTATGAAAGAGACGATGGGGATCGAGTTAGGGAGGTTTCTTCTTCTTCTTCTTCTTCTTCTTCCTCATTTCTTTGGTTCAGTTCTTCGGTCTGCTAGTTAGCTGTTCTTATTGTGATCCCCTGGATCTATTGTAGTTCTGTCGGATGCCATCGTAGCTTCTCCTTTTGCTTCATGTTTTAGTTTTGGTTTCGGAACGAAGCTTGTGATGGATGATGATGATGATGACGATGATGAATGGGTTGGAGAGTGAAGGTTGTATGATGGTGGAGGAGAAAGCGCCATTGCTCGTCACCTTGGTGGTGTTGTGCTGTAGAGTCCAGTGTTACCACATGGGACATGAGTGGGGCTTGGAATAGGAACACAGTGAAAGGTGATCATGTAGAGGAGGAATGATGTAGGAAATCTGATTTGCCATAATGCCAGTCATTTGGGATCCTCGATGATGACTCCCATCAGCAACCAGCACGAAACTGCTGAAGAAATCTTAAAGATGGCAGCGAAACGAAGAAGAAGAAGATATCATAAAAGTTAGAGAAATCAAATAATGATGTTCTATTCCTCTTCGAACGTACAAAAATAATCCTACCGTATGAGTTCATATAAATAGCAAAGGATTATTCATGTTCCTCGTAGATGATCGAGTATAATCATAACATCGATATTTTATGAATCAAATAAAATAATATCATCCTAACACCATAACTATTTTGAGACGTTCATCTTAAAGCCTACAAGGAGGAAAACAATCGGTAAACTTGTCCTTCTTCTTAGGATGTGTGATGGTGGCAGTTCATGCACTTTGTGATTTGTTTCATCGTCTCATGCATCAAAATGATGTGGCTACTTTAATCATCTTAGAATGTTTGATGCAACTTAACATAGTTCACACAACATTTGGAGTGCAAAATTCAATGGAAGGACTTTTCAAAGCTTTGAATAATATTCATATTTTCATATCCATCATGAAACTCTTGATAATACCTACTAATCGGAGTGGTCATAATGATCATGAGGAGAATTCAGCAAAGCATCAATAACAAGTATCAAAGTTCTCCAAAATGTTAGTGTCACCACACAAACTACATAGCTCTTACAAGACCGTCTCCCCGGATATTATTCTCTCTTCTTACTTCTCATGCAAGACAAATCGAATTATTATGTTTAAGAAATATTATATATATGCAACAGCAATCGCTACTAAGATATATAAAATGTTAAATACTTAGTAAGTTTAGAGTAATTAAATTGCTATTTATAATTTATATTAACATCTTTTTATGTATTCTATAATCTTTTCTCATACCGTTAGTATTAATTATTTTATTTATTTTTGACAATGGTATCGAAAAGTCTCCTAAGCACATGATCGTACTATCTCAAACTATTAATACTCATTATCATTTATTTAAATGATATCTAGTTGTTCACAAATAAAAATATTTCTTTTTCTATCTTTTCTAGTAGTTTTATATATTCATCTTAATGTTTTTATCTTGACAATACAAACTTTTTATATATATTATATCTTAATTATTTGATACTTAGATCCATAAAACATTGTTAGTTTCATAATTATCTTATATATTTTTTAACATCAAAGATATCCAATGATCATATATGACTTTTGATGTTCATCGGTCTTTTTTAAATAATTGGTTCAAGATAAGTTACTTAAAGAGACTTATTGTCTATCTAATTTAATCATATATTTTTTTTATTTTTTAGAATAATTAAAATTATATTTTATATATTAAGTTTTAGTTTAAGTCACCTTCTTTTTCATCATATTCTTAAAAATATTTATATTATTATTTTTAAAGTTCTTTTAGTCCTTGTAAATTTTTTTACTATCGCTTTCTTCTTTTATTTTCTATTGTAAATATCTAATATCATTAACATATGTTTGATTCATCAAACTTTTATCACGTATAAACTTACAATTCTTACAAATAAATTTATCTATCTTTCTAGTGAGAAAAAAATATATTTGACTATACTTATGATCACTCTTATAAGTAATCAAATATTTATCTCTCTTTTTAAAATAAGTATTTATAATCATAAGATTATATGAAGTTAAAAAATATAAAATTATAGTATCATTTTCATTTCTCTCCCTCTATATTTACTGTATATTTTTCTTATATAAACATTCAAATTTCTTTCAATTATAAGTTTTTTGATTATAGACATTCCTCGAATGGTATCACCTAAGCTTTCTCGAAAAAATTTTGGTTTAATTATCCAGTCTAACTTAAGAGACATAACCACTAATGATATTCAATACATCTTGTCCTTCCACAAAATTGAAAATTATAATTCTATATTCAAATCTTTTTATATCTAAAATATTATTCTTAAGATCCTAATCAATAATTACTGCACAATTTTTGTGTTCAACTTTTATAGTATATCAAACTTTAAATTTAATACTATTAATCTCCCAGGATTTTTTTTTTACTGACTTAGTGTTTCGTAAGAATATAATATTTAATTTTCTTTTGATGTTTATCATTTTTATTTTTTAAATTTTTTAAATTTTAATTGCTAATCAAACTATTATATCCCTCCAAAAATTTTATATTTTGTTATATTACTAATTACCCATAACAACATTTTAAGTACCTAATATACCTTTTATCACTTTCAAAAATCATTTGTCCCTACATGTTTGTTGATATTCTTGGAGGGTAATATTAATGTTAATTTGAGTATCAATGTGATTATGTTGATGATCAACTCATGGAGATTAATTGCAACAAAGTATTTATAATTTCCTAAGAATATGCATCCATAATATGGATTTAGAGAGGAAAAATAAACAATAATTAATTTTGACAGAATATACATATATATTATATAGGTGTAAGAAGGAAAGTGGAGTCGATGGTGCATTAGATGCCATGCACACATATCTTATTTGCCGCATTGCACATTAAATTTGTTCCTCCCACCGCGGGTCCCACTTTATGGGCATAGGATATTTGGTGGGGACTTGATTGACCTTCTACTCTCTCTCTCTCTCTCGCTCTCTTGAGCTGCTCTCTTATCTCGTTCCTTCTCTTCTCTTTCCACCAGTTCTGTTGCCTTTGTCTCTCTTTTGGCCCCTTTGTGGCGTGGGATTCTCTCTATCTTCCAACTAGGCGTTGGCTTGTGATAGAGACGCCGTTCGTGCTCATCGAGATCTTCACCTATGTACATCTCAAAGCACCGTCGTCGTCTTCCATCTCTCTCTCTCTCTCTCTCTCTCTCTCTCTCTCTCTCTATATATATATATATATATATATATCATAAAGTCATCCAACCCTACAAAGCAATCTCTTCATCTTAGAAATTTTTTTTACCTCAATAGAGGATATATGTTTTTCACTAGAGAGGTATCATTTAGAGTAATAGACCAAATCAAACTATTGTTCTTTGGATCGTTAACAATGTGAATATAAAGTATTTTAGAGATATTGGGATTAGAAAACCAACAGCAATAATGAGATTGAACCCTTCTTGAATAGTAATGTCTCCCACCATTGTTAGCAGTCCAAAGGTAAGCAAGCCTAACTCGCATACGATTGCTCATTCCACCAAATCCAACTATTTAGATTGGTGGATTCAAGTCAAAGATCTCCACCCCCTGATTAAGACATACCAGTGGAAGACCCAACTAGTTTGATCAAGTGGGTCCATAGTCTTTGGACCTCTCAACCAAATAGTTGTCCTTGAATCTTGGTGTTGGAATCCTGATGTAGATATAGCAAGCATAAACAATATCTTTGGTGAGATTTTAGCGTCTTATCACTAGCAACATCCTCATCCGACCCGTCACTATTGCTTAATTTCCTTGTGACATGCATGAACTTGAAAATTTCCAACCATATGATTATCCAATCGAACAAGCAGACAGTGACAACACTGAAATGGTAAGATCAAGACAATGACTTTGTGATGTTATTGATGGGCAAAAATCCATCTAATTTGAGACGGATGTGACTAAAACAAATGCATGAGAGTTCCTCACATAAAATAAAGCCGAAAGAGAGAGAGAGAGAGATGATAATTAAGTTTCTTTATATTTAAATAATATTTTTTAGAATTCTAATGACGGGGAAGATAAGTAAGTAAAAAAATAATTAATTAAGTTAAATCTTAAATCGATCGAATTAATTCATGGATAAATTCTTTAGGTAAATATAAGATTAAAGGATGATTCGGACGCTTTTTAGATGCAATGTTGGTTTTAATTGAATCATATACAATCAAATTAATTTAAAAATCTTATCTCTAGTTTTATGATCAAAATATTATATATAGCATTATCTAAAATACACATTATTCTATCAAAATTTTATAAATTTCTTAATATTTAAAGATCGAGATACTAAAGAGATCTAAGGATAATATGTAATTAGTCCTAAAATTTTTATTTTATTTTTACATCGATATTACTCTCATCATCCCTGTTTTATTAATTATTTTATTAATAGGTGAATCAAAACATTCTTTATTAGAATAAACATAAGTGACTCAAATACTAGTTTGAGAAAATGACATCATTACATTTACAAGCAGTAGCAACTATTAGCCTTTTATATCTGTGATGTACGTTTGATGTCAATTTGTCTTGTTATGATTCATCGAATATAATAATCATTTTGATGATTTCTATCCTCATTTATTAGTATATCTTTAATGTGGTTCGATATCTTTCAATACAAAAAAAAAAAAAGTTAACTCAAAATCCCTTTTACATCTTTTAGGGAAAGGAAAATCTTTACGGCATTCAAAGAACTTTTTACTTCGTAGTCATCATAATTTAAAATCACGTATTAATGCTCAATTTTTAATGATTTTTTTGGACAAAAATATTTACAATTCCTAATTCTTTGTAGAAAAAGCATATTATATATATTATTAATTAAATGTTTTTTAAGTACGTACATGCCAGTGAATGAATGACTCGCCCGATGCCCTGTCGCAGATGTGGGAAGCATTATAATGCCAGTTCCTCACGAGTCGTGACACTACTGAGGTGGCTGCTATTATCCAACCACACGGCATCAAATCGACATCATTACACGCATCCGTTCACAGCAGCGACGAATGCTCTTAGTGGTAAAGCGGGCACCTCGGTGTTTTCTGTTCGGAATAACACGGCCGATCGAAAGAGACGGTAAGAAAACTCAAGGCCGCGAGACGTTACGAGCCCGCCACGTCGGACACGCTCTTGTTGCCATTCGGCGGGCGCGACCTCTTCCCCGGCCGTCGCAGAGCCCACCGCCACAAGCGCCGCCGGTTGGCCGCCCGAAGCACCGTCACCACCTCAGCCATCGACGGTCGATCCCCTGCGGCCGGCGCCAAGCACCTCCCTGCAACCTCTGCGACCGCCCTCGCTGCCTCCTCCTCACTCCTATCCTCCGGCGCCGCTCGCGGGTCCCATAGCTCCTCGAACCTCCCGTCCTCCAGCAACGGCGTTGCCCAGTCCGCCAGCGACGGCGGGCTGTACTCCACGTCGATGGCCTCCCGCCCGCTGAGTACCTCGAGGAGGAGGACGCCGAAGCTGTACACGTCGGTCCTGGTGCTGGCGTCCACAGGGCGGACGTAACCCGGGTCGAGGTAGCCCATGGTGCCTGCCGGAGGTGGAAGAGACCTGTCCTCATCGCCGCCCGGAAGCGGCAGCCGAATGGCGAGGCCGAAGTCTGCGAGTCGGGTCCGGCCGTTGGCGTCCAGGAGGAGATTGGCGGGCTTCACGTCGCGGTGGACGACGCCGAGGGAGTGGAGTTGCGCGAGAGCAGCGGCGGAGCGAAGGGCGAGGCGGAGGCGGCGTGAGAAGGGCGGCGAGGGGCGGAGCGGGTCGTGCAGGAGGTCGTAGAGCGAGCCATGCGGCATGAGGTCGACGACCGGGATGCGGGGGGACGGCCCAGAGGCCGGCGTAGCGCCGACGAGGTTCACGAAAAGCGGGCTGCGGGGGAGCGACGAGAGGACGTCGATCTCGGCGTCGGTGGCCGAGGGGGAACCGGAGGAGGCAGAAGACAAGGAAGGGAGCTTGGCGGCGGCGAGTAAGCGCCCTTGGTCGAGCGAGGCGCGATAGACCGAGCCATGGCTGCCGCGGCCGAGGAGGGCCGAGGCTGAGAAGCCAGAGGTGGCAGCGTGAATCTCCTCATAGGTGAAGACCCGGTGCTTTTGGCCCCTCGTCTGTACTTCTTCATCTTCCTCTCGGTACGAACTCTTGCAGCAAGCCAAGGGCCTCATCTTGAGTTCGGAGACAGATTACCGAGGAAGGAGGAGTTTGCGGCACGAAATTTGAGGCGTGAGGGAGAAGCGAAGAGATGGCGTGCCGGCGTTGAGGAAGGGATGTCTGTTTCGTGTTCGCCACTATTCCCTGCTTCCACAACACGGGATTGTGCCTCCAACTAAGCTTCAAAGTGCAGCAGGGGAACCACGGCCAACGCTTTGCTACACTTCCGTTTACCCGCATTGTCTACCATCCATTTAATCAGTTCAACTCGGAGGGCCCATGATCCTTCGGTCACCGTGATCTCTCGTGTGGGTGTCCCGGAGAGTCTCCTCCCTTATTTGACGCTCGTCCAACTCCACCTACGCATTGGTTTGACCGTTTGACCAATAAAAGTCGACGTTGTACATGCGGAAAAGTCCACAAACTAATATATCCTTATACGGCATCCGACAAATCCTTTCTCAGCTGGAATATATTTTTGAACCAAGGGGAAGAGTCTACAGCGTTGCCTTTTCTGAGCACAAAAATACCCGGTCGAGGTAGCCCATGGTGCCTGCCGGAGGTGGAAGAGACCTGTCCTCATCGCCGCCCGGAAGCGGCAGCCGAATGGCGAGGCCGAAGTCTGCGAGTCGGGTCCGGCCGTTGGCGTCCAGGAGGAGATTGGCGGGCTTCACGTCGCGGTGGACGACGCCGAGGGAGTGGAGTTGCGCGAGAGCAGCGGCGGAGCGAAGGGCGAGGCGGAGGCGGCGTGAGAAGGGCGGCGAGGGGCGGAGCGGGTCGTGCAGGAGGTCGTAGAGCGAGCCATGCGGCATGAGGTCGACGACCGGATGCGGGGGGACGGCCCAGAGGCCGGCGTAGCGCCGACGAGGTTCACGAAAGCGGGCTGCGGGGGAGCGACGAGAGGACGTCGATCTCGGCGTCGGTGGCCGAGGGGGAACCGGAGGAGGCAGAAGACAAGGAAGGGAGCTTGGCGGCGGCGAGTAAGCGCCCTTGGTCGAGCGAGGCGCGATAGACGAGCCATGGCTGCCGCGGCCGAGGAGGGCCGAGGCTGAGAAGCCAGAGGTGGCAGCGTGAATCTCCTCATAGGTGAAGACCCGGTGCTTTTGGCCCCTCGTCTGTACTTCTTCATCTTCCTCTCGGTACGAACTCTTGCAGCAAGCCAAGGGCCTCATCTTGAGTTCGGAGACAGATTACCGAGGAAGGAGGAGTTTGCGGCACGAAATTTGAGGCGTGAGGGAGAAGCGAAGAGATGGCGTGCCGGCGTTGAGGAAGGGATGTCTGTTTCGTGTTCGCCACTATTCCCTGCTTCCACAACACGGGATTGTGCCTCCAACTAAGCTTCAAAGTGCAGCAGGGGAACCACGGCCAACGCTTTGCTACACTTCCGTTTACCCGCATTGTCTACCATCCATTTAATCAGTTCAACTCGGAGGGCCCATGATCCTTCGGTCACGTGATCTCTCGTGTGGGTGTCCCGGAGAGTCTCCTCCCTTATTTGACGCTCGTCCAACTCCACCTACGCATTGGTTTGACCGTTGACAAATAAAAGTCGAGTACATGGAAAAGTCCACAAACTAATATATCCTTATACGGCATCCGACAAAATACTCGTCTCCGCTGGAATCTATTTTTGAACAAGCTGGAAAAGTCTACCAGCGTTGACTTTTCTGAGCACAAAAATGTGGCATCCATGTTTGAAGGAAAGAAACAAACATACATTTGACTTACTCATTTTGGCGAGTGAGAAGCTGATTTATTGGAGTCTTCTTCGAGACCCAATTTGGGGGTTTCTTACAGCTAATCGAATCGATAGAGGGAGGTGAAGGTGTGATCGATGGGAGGGGAAGGGATGAAGATATCGCAAGAGCACTCAGACCGATGGACGATGTTTTGTCACTCATCGTTCTGAACATAAACTTCATACCAAAATGATTACGGCTGTGAGAAGATATTTGCGGCGAAAAGCCTCATTTCTATTCTTCTGTAGCATCCAAACTGTGGTGAGGAGATGCTCACCTCTCTTCAATCAAGACAGGGCAGCCTTGAAGGGTTCGCTTAGGTATTCAGCATAGGCGAGAAGCTAAAAATAAGAGAGGCAGTGGAGGATCACAAGCTCACAGTGCTTCCATGTGATCACCTCCAAATGAAGTGGGAGCTCATTTGGTGCTCATCAAATGCCACTGTCTTCTCTTGATCCATACCTGGACTAAAAGTATCCCACATGTATGGGCACTGTGAAGCCCAAATGCCATGCCACATTGCTAGATTGGATCTCAGGATGATGTACTTGATTATTAGGGCTAAGTAAAGATGCCTATGGGAGGGAGCCAAAAAGAGAGAAGACAAGTCTGCAGGGAATAATTCCCTCCATCCTTTGAATACAACTGCTATGATCTTGGTTTAGAAGCTGAAACTTCCAAGAGTGGTCCACCTACAGTCCCACAACCACCTAATAAACACTGTATCCTGCTCTGATCCTTGAAGGCCATATATGTTGCCTTCCCAAGATTTAGACTGACGAGTGGGGGGGGGGGGGGGGCTCTCTGTAAGCAAATTCCTGGAGTCTGAGCTGACAAGCAGTGAAATAGTAGGGGTGACAGGCATTAGAAATACCACAAAACTATATTTTAAGCAGATAATGACAAATGAACAATAATTCTCACAAGAAATCCACTCCCTGCTATTTTTTCTCTTCACTTTCCATTCAGCTTTCTTTTTCTCTGGTTTGTTCACCTTTGATCCTTGAAGGGATTTGTTTCCAGGTTTCCTCGTTTTGCAAAGAAAACCAATACATTATTCCCCGGAGAGGTGTCTCTCTCCTCTCAGATTTATATGTTTGGCATTTCTCATTCTGATTTGTTCTTTCCAATTTGAACAAGCTAGTGGCATTCTTTCTGAACACACAAAAATCCTGCCTAACCAAACCAAAACACTTGTGTTTTTCAAGGTGCTAAAACATCTTAAGAGATCAGGTACACACAAAAACTCCATGACATTGTTCATCTGGTTGTTTTCCTCCTCTTGCTAGCTGGAGAGACACCAAGACATGTTGCATGTGACACAACAGTTGCATCATCACTCTTGTAGCTCAGGCATGCAGCATGCAACACCCCAACAGGGCTTTGGGGCACACAGGATACCGAGGGGACTAGGTCTTTGGCTGACTGCTTCCTCATCAATACTTTGTCTTGAATCACTTCATAACATCCCAACACCCCTTCCTACAGTACCCAACAAAGACAGTAAAAATTCATCCAAGGAAAGAAAACACCTCTTGAGCAACACAATAAAATACATTAATGATCTTTAACTTGAGGTAGTAACACTAGAGAAAGATAGTCTTTTGATCGAAAAAGAAGTAATGTAGAGACATCATTTTACCTTAGCTACATGAGAGCAACAAGACAAGGCCTCCTCAACATCCACAATCTGGGCTTCTCCCAAAACCAACAGCGCAATGGCTGCAGAAATTACTGAGGGTCTGAATGCTAGGAAATCAATGCCTGCATCCAATTGTTGCATTGTTAAGCACACATCCCAATCCACCTATTCTTGTGTCACACCAAAATCCTGAAATTTACAGCTATGCGCAAGCGATGTACCTCTAATTGTGCTCAGGATGAGTTCGGCAGATCGAGAAAGTGATAACTTGCTGGGTGCACCACAACCATTGAACTTGTGGAGGAAGAAATCTATGAATGAGAAAGGAGTCACAGCTTGCATCCTCCATTTGAGGGTGCTCATCACCAGTAGCTCCATTCTCTGAATTGTCCTTCCTTCAAATATATATTTTGCCTCACCAACCTATACAAGGCAATCCAGGGATGTTTACAACTGCTAATTTTGTGAAGAATATATCAGAGACTTCTACTCCTGATGTCTTCTCACCTGTAAATCCAGGGACAGAGGAACTTCAGTTTCCTCCATCTTGGCAGCCAAAGATAGGCAGGCCACAGATAATAGTTGTGTCATCCAAGCCTTGCCTTGCTGCAATTACAGATAACAAAAGAAAAAGGAAAATAGGTCACATAAAGGCTATACTTGACATAAACAAAAAAGAGCAATGCATGCATAATAGATCAGATTACAGGCACTGAGAGTGATTCTTACTGGGAGATCATAGGAAGAGAGGAACCTATCCAAGTAATTTACAGATAAATAGGCACTCAGTGGTCCAAAATTGTAATGAGCATGAACCTGTTCGACAAACCAGGAATGCCATCAATCCACAGCTGAGGAGAGGGAAAGAATAGGACAAGTAGAAGAATCAAAGCTTGAGACTAGAAAATAATTGTAAAAGCAAATACACAAGAAACCAAATATGCTTTCCCAAACCACATTTCAGACAATTTTCAGACAAACTATGCAGGATGGATTAAATAGAAACCATATTGTCTTAAATCATATACACAAACTTATAAGCATAGCACTCATTAAACTACTGGTATTTATAAGAGAAAGTAGTATGACTCTGGACATTACAGATGCAGGAAAGGGCAGATAAAAAGAGGATGAGATAAACAATGCACAAACGATGGAACAAGTAGAAGAAAGCCTGGATGTAAGCATCAATACGAGACATCGGATACCAACCAAATCGAATTTGTAACCCTAGTGGTCATCAATTTATAAGCAGTTTCTTTTTTTGCCTTCTAAACATATCAACATATACACATAGATTGATCATCAAAATCAAGAAAAAAGCAAAGAAAACAATGGTAGAATTAAGAAAAAATAAGAGAAAGAAGAACCCGCCTTCCAAATCCAATCAATAGCATCCCTCCTGATGGAGGAGTCCAACGCCCCAGAACACAGCCTCTGGCGGTAGTCCTCCCTCGGCAGATGCTCCTGCTCTCTCTCGACCAACAAGCTCAACAACTCACCCGACTGCAGGGGAAAACCCGCGAGGATATCCCCATAAAAATCGCACCTTTTTGGTTCAGAGACCCATCCAGGCCTATGCCCGCCCTCCTCCTCACCATCGTCGAAGCCCAGGATGCTGTCGTTGTCCTCAGCGCACAGGAGGATAGAGGAGGCGCAGTCACAACTTGGACTCATTGCTCAGTGAGACAAAAGACGGGCGAGATGTAGACAAGGTAGTTGTGAAAAGTTCACTCTAGAGAAAGGGGTCCCTGTTGTTCCTCCTCCTCCCTCCACCTCTTCCTCCTCCTCCTCCTCCAAAGTTGACTTTTTTTTTGGTACAGAAGATGAGTTCAATGCCAGTACTATTCCAGTGTTGAAGGAGAGGTAGAGGAGAGGTGGAGGGGTGTCACTGTTGCATAGAGAGGAAAGTAGAGCTTTTTCTTGAGAGATGGAGAGAGAGAGAGAGAGTATTTAGGGGAGAGAGAGACAAATAGGGAGGAAATTATTAAAAAAATATTTTTTATTTATTTATTGCTCCATTAGAATGTGGGCTTTGGTGGTGGGCTTCTGACTCTTTGGGGCTTGTGGGAGTGATGATTACTCACTAAAAAAAATGTGATGATGTGATAATTGATTGGTTGGAAATATTTTGGGTGATTAGATTGTGCATGATATGGTTGTAGAAACTATAAAGGCAAGATATAAGGAGAGGCTTTTGAGAGAGAGCACATAAGGGACCAACACAAAAGCAAGAGACAGAGCTTTTATGTTATGGCTTGGGAGATGCAAACCAGTGAAATTACAAAGGAAGCCACACTTGTTAATACATTACATATTGGTTAACATGAAAATTACTTAAACTACTTGCAATGCATTGGTATTAATCAATAGGCAAGATAAAATCAGTGAGGGATGCTAATTTTGGGGGTTAGTTTATTTTGAGATGGAGATTAGTTAATGGATTATTAAACTTTTATGAGATTCCATGTAGCTAATTAAGTAAAAAAGTTTATATCTTGTGGGATGAGATGGCATTATCAAATAAATTCTCAAAATATGTGCAACATCTTATTTACACCTTAGATTTGGACAACCTTTGTAGATTGTGATGGTGCAACATAGGATAAGGACTGTTAGGTCATTTCAGGGGTTGGGAGGAGCACAGCTCATCTCCTTGGGCAGTCAACATGTTTATTTAGGGGGGGAAGGGAACATCTCTTTTGAAGGACCTTTCAAGTAAAGTTGGGGGCATTTGTGGAAAATGATATGGCAGGGGCTGACCAATAAGAGCAGGGCTCTGCTCTCTAGTCTTTCTTCTCTCCTTTTCTTGGAGATTTCCCTTTTTTTTTTAGGGTTTCACTCAGACCATCTAATTATCACCTTAATTTTCACACAGATATATGAGAAATTTCTTTGCAATTGTTTGATGGATTTTTTTTTTCTTCTTGGAAATGCATATGATGGGGAGCTAAAAATTCAGTGTTTCTGATTCAATTATGTGCAAACTCTTCCTTTATGGAGATTTTACAGCAAACATCTGACCATTGCCAATTTTGCTATGTGTAAATACTAAGGAAATTAAATTCTCATATTTTTTTTATATAATTAAGTTGTTCCCTAATCAATTGAGAATTTCTGATGCTCTGTAAAACATGAGATGAAGACTTTTGGAATAATTTCGTCCATGGATTGATTGCATTCCCAAAATGTTAAGATTTGCTCTATCTCCATTGCCATCCCCTCAACAATTCAAATCTTTTTATACAGTCTACAAATGTTAGGTCAATGTGTTGGATTTGTTTTACCATGTAGTGCATGTTTACCTATTTCCCTTTGTGCATCTTAATTAACCTTAATATTAGTCCCCACAATATCGACAATAATCTTTTTAGAGTCATGCAAAGTAGATATATATATATATATATATATATATATATATATATATATATATATATATATATAATTTATTTATATATGTATGGATATATATAATCTTTAATAGGTCATGAGGGCTAATTACATATTACTTCTTGTAATTAGCTACATTTAACATTTCGATTTTTATACTTTTAAATATTATATTAGAATCCTTATACTTATGAAAGTAAAATATTTAATCTTATTTCTCCTCACACAATTGACTTTTTTGACGGAAATACCATAAGACTTACCATGAATATATACTGACTATGTTTTATTTTGATTTATTACTGAGCACATACGATATTTCTATTAGTAGAGTTGACAACGTGAGAAGAAATAAAGTTAAATATTTCACTTTTGTAACTATAATCCGAATGCAACTTTTAAAAAATGTATGAACTAAAATACTAAGGATAACTAATTACGGGGGTAATATGTAATTCGTCCTAGATCATTATCAATCCCTTTGATCTACCTCGTTAACAAGTTATGTGCCATGCAATGCATCATTAATATATTGAGATGAGGCATTAAATGATATACGAAACACTTTACATATGATTTGTCATTCATGGTGTTGGTTAATTAATCAAAATGAGAAATAAATGGAGATTTGTTTTAGGACAAATTCCTTAATGTTACCACATGAATTCTATTTTTCCAGCTACATCTACTCTGATTTAGCATTTAAAAGCCAGTAGTATCAATCGGGTGTGCGGTTCCTATGTCTCGTTTCAGTCATCAATCAGGGAAGGAGTTCTTTCCATCGGTTGGTAGCGTGGGCCCGACGAGAACAGCAAGTCTTGTTTGACCAATGAGAGGGTAGCCTTCCCTGGTTGATGGTTTGATTGAGGCAGGTGAAGAAAAATTACAATTGACTGAGATGGTGATGTGAAAATTTCATTTGGTTATTTTACCCAGACTTCCTCTAGTCACATTGGAAACTTCACTCTTTTTAGAGACTTCAGATCTTCAAAGATCTAAATTCCCCAACCAAACACAAAAATGACCACATCTTAGATTGGGATTTGGAGTTTCCAAGTTAGAATTTTTAATAATAATCAAACACAAAAATGGTGTTTCGATTGGAGTTTGAATCTCCAATTGAAGTTTTCTATGTCCATTTTCCTCTGCGATTGAGTCCTGCAGCTTAGTTTGCAGCAGTCAACTGTTCTTCAGATGTACTCAGTTCTGAGACCAAGAATTAATATCTGCAGCATCTTGAGCATGGTCCACCTGCAACCTGTTTCCATGCCATCAATGAATCATGGTGTTCTTGCAAGCAGGACGGGAAGAACAGCAATGAAAGGAGAACTCATTGAAGTAGACAAATCTTGCACCCAATAGTAATGGCAGTGCTAATTGAGGGAAGATGTCACAGGCTGCAGAACTCAATCATATGTACACTTTTCCCTGTGCAAGTCCATGAACTTACAAGGGAAGTTGTTCCAGAGAGAAACAGCAAGGAAGCTACTCAAAGCTTTGCAGGGATGTATGCTTGAAAGCATCTTCTACTTTTCAGATTTCGTCCAAATGCTCCTTCGTGTCTTGCATTCCTCCTTTCTCAATCCAACTCTCTTTATGACTCGGTTCCCATGGTGTCACATGTCCACCACAGATCTCCATGAGCACACCACCCTTTGATCTTAGAACTAACTGGTAAGCACGAGTGTTCGTGGCCTTTTTCCCAAGAGGTGTAAAGGAATTATGAGATCCGAGCTCTTGGAACTGTCGCTAGACGATATATGATTCCTTTAACATATCATTGACCGAGCAGCACATGATGCTGTGTGCATGCTCGAATGATGTTAGCATCGGTCTTAGATCTCTCTATGAGCTCACGACAAGTGCAATGCAACTGCTAACAGCAACAGACTATTGGAGGAACCTCTCTTCTTCAAAAAGGAAGAACTAAACTTCAAGCGTGAACAGATTGTAGTAAATCTTTTTGCATATCCATGTGATTTACTCGTGATCAAACCTTTGAGATCTTTCATGAATATGGTCGAATTATCAATGCACGCAGGAAGTCAAGCAGCACACATGAGGGAGATGGTGGTCAAAGTGGACACTGGCATGGTGATTAAAGAAGAGGGCCTCGGGCACAGGCGCATCCAAGGTGCTCATGTGCTTTCTATGAGCTCACAACCAAGGTAATGGAGCAGTTTAGTGGCAGAACACATCAAGGACTTCGAGGTGTTGCTTTCATGGTGGGTGCATGCAGCTTGCTGCAGAGCACACTGGAATGCGCAGCTACTCAACTCATCGCATTGAATCCGCCCAAACTCCAACGAGAGGCGGAAAGTTCATCTTGCAGACATGTGGGATCGAGGAGTGAAGTATGTCTCCGAGGATGTAGTTGGGGAAGGTAGGTTGCATTGGTTGCTTACTGGCTTCTGCAACTTAATGCAATACCTTACCCAGCTGAGCTGTGGATTCTATTTGGACGTAAACAGACAGAAGCTAACATTTCGTAAGGTAGTCAATAGATTTTGTGCTCATCTTTGACATACTATAAATAAACAACTGGTTTGCTGGCTTCTTCCTCCCATTTTGTTCTTACGATGACTTCACCTTCGAGCCTGATTAGTATCTTCATCTTCATATATTTTGATTTCAGAAATAGAATTGTGGAAATCAGAGCAGCAATCAGCTCAGCTTTGGATGTAGAAAAAATGATTTGGAGACACATGCAAAATTAAACTGAGACAATGCCTCCTGCAATGACCCAAATTACTTTCTGAGTCTGATAAATATTATTAGTAATTTAAGTTTAAATGCACATTAAACAATATATATGGACTTGAATCTGATACCGGTCAATTGTTGTATATGGACTCGAACATGAGACTCATCAGACCCATTGATCGAAATCAACACATCAATTAAAATGAGAAGGTTTGGACCAAATAGGTGCTAAAATCAGATGGTGCAAATCTTTTCTATGTTGATTAGATTAAAATGAGAGGGTTGAGACCAATTATAGATGTATATAATTGCTCATTCATCAGGAACTGATCATGATTTTAAAAACTTGAGGTAAGTATTTATCTTAGAGAGAGTTTTTGTTTTTAGATTATGAATAGCGTATTTGTCTTTGTAAATTGTAATAGATCACTCTAAGAGAGAAAATCCAATTTGACCACTGTAAAGCATTGAAGAATATATATCTCAATTTGTTTTACTCTTATTGTACTGTAGAACAGACACTATCAAACTAATTAAAAACATGATACATACACTTTAACATGAGCACAGCCTAAGGTACTTCAATCTAAGTGAATACCGGTCTGGTCCGTATCAGTATATCAACCATCAACCAACTACCGATACGATGCATACAGAACCAAACTGAGCCATACCGAACATATCAACACATGATATATGAGAACGTATCAAGATACCACCCGTACTTACCGTCTATTCTCAGTAATATGTTATGGTACGATAAACCTTTCTTCAATTACAATAGTATCAAAGCTAAACAGAAGTAAAAAACATTTAGATGCTCAGGGAAGGTTTGAATAATTTGAGTCTCCATAATATTTTTGGTGAGTTTACTGATGGTTTCGAAAGCTGTTATCATCCAAAGAATTGGAAGCAGCACAACTGCTCCAAACACAAACAAAGATTTAGGCATTACATCTCATGGAGTTACAGGATTGATCTTCACAATAATTTGGATATTACGTGGCAAGAGGTCCAAAATGCTGCAGAGGCTGCTTTTAATAACACTGGATTTTGGTATATGCTGAAAGGAAAAAAAAAAGAGAGAGAAGCAGCAGTTAGTAGACTGCAAAGTGGCAGACAAATATTTTCCTGTTTAACAATAAAAAAAAGGCTTTTTGACCTTTACATTTGATAAAATTCCAGTCTATAGAAGTAAAATCAGCAACATAATGAACAGAAAAAAAAACCAACAGCACTATATAGGTTTCTATAATGCCTAGTGTAAGGTGGCATAACAACTAAAAGCCCAGTTTTGTAGATAATCCAATGTGGGAAGGCATGATTGGGGACTCGAAGCATATCAATATTCCACAGGCTTGGGTTAGTGTTGAGTCAAGTGCCAGCATCTGAGAATCTCTTTAAATAAAAGCAAACCTAGGGAACACTGCATGATTTTCGGTACATTAACCAAGATCCCAGCATAGTCACATCTTGATCATCCTTCTCTAAAATATTCTCATCCATTCACAACCATATCTTGATCATCCAACTTCTTGTTCATCTCTCATTCACTTGCAACGAAGAAATCAAATATACAAAATTACAAATGAATGACTTAGTTAGAATCACTACTTAAAGAGATATGATTCACAAGTGACAGATGATGAACTGAATTAAATAGCAAGCTAATTGGCAGTGAGAAGTTGAAGCAAGCCAAAGAGGCTTCTGAAATAGAAGTATCTTTAAATAAGCTTCCCAACCAGCTGAAGAAGAGCAAAGTGATAATTTGAATTGAAGAGGACATCGAAAGATCAAGCTGCAAGTTACTACTGGAACATCAACACCAGCACAACTGATCACCAAAAAGCAAAGATGATCCGGGGATACTATAAATTGTCAGGGTTGAAACTTAAAACATAACCAATCTTGATTTTAGAGAGAATGTAAACAGGCCTAATTCTTACCAATCTACACCCGGTTCAAACCCCAAACAGGCACTAAATAAGCTTGTTCAACTCTATTATTTGTTTCATAGCTGCTTCAACTGAAAGCCTCTGTTTTCATATCTCAAAACTTGTAGAAACGAGTTCTTTTTCTCAATAATGGTGATAATTCATAATACTTGTATACGAAGCCTTAGCCCATGGGCAATGTAACGTTAATCAGATCATGGTATTACGATATTACGTAGTAGATATCAGCAGCAGACAAGGCACTAACACATAGGAAGCAGTCATATATTTAGTGCTTCAATGCCAAAAATGTTTAGAACAGTGCAGCAACTTACAGAAAATTTAGAACGTACAAGATTAGTTTGCGTAGTGCATACATCTGGTTTATGAAAAATTAGGCAGACTCACCCAATAGCAGTTGCACTCCAGGATGCAACATTGTAAACAACTTTGCTTCCATCCCAGGCCTTACGAAGTTTACTTTTCTTCTTTTTGACAGAAAATGTTTTGCAAAGTGCTGAAGGTAGAAGCATGACAGTCAAAATTTGAAATTATATATATATATTTTATATACTTTTTAATAACCAATGACTTATTAATAAGTAAAAGAATTGCCAGAAGCAAACTAGATAAACCATCATATTCTAGTCAAAAGATCTGACCTTCTTGAAGTTGATTAGGGGTTAGATCCTGCAAAATGGAACTGCAATATATGAAGTTCAACATACGCATAATTTGTGTTGAACACAAAAGAAGAAAATGATAGTCATGAAAAAGCAATATGAAGTCCCATGCTTGGCTGTCGATACACATGTGCCAAGCCAAGCAAGAATTGAACCAGTTGTAGTGACCATGGAATAGCAACTCAATTTGGCATAACCAGAGTAAAAACTGGTACAAAAATTCTTGGTAAGGAACAAATTGGACTAGCTGTTAGTACATATCTTCCTTGCATTTATAGCAGGAAGATCATTCAAAAGGAAAATTAGGCATGCATATGTTTTGATGCAGACATGCATATACATTCAACATCCATCTTATCGATAATAAACTTCAAATGGCCAATCTAAGATGCATGTGCTCATTTCTTTTATCAAGAGTGCACCAATTCTAATGATAAAGAAGTGAAGCAATTGCATGTGCTCTACAAAGAAGTGAAGTAAAACCAGTTATGATTCATTGACACTGCTTAGTGCACCAATCCACATTGCAGTTGGGTAATAATAGTTTACATTTGCTGCAGTATCTGTTTATGCATGGGTGTTGGCATGTTGAACCAGTTATGCTTGTTTCTTTTTAACATGAGTCCCCATAAGGCATCCAACAAAGATAAGATACTAATTGGATGGTCTTTTCGAAGCTTCAACCATCGGTTACAAGGCTACTTGTGCAAAATCATTAAGAAAAAGACTGTTTCATAGAAGGCTACGTACTTTGGTTTGTTTTAGTGACAACAGGTAAGCAGCCATGAAGGATGCAATCCCATCTACTATGTCTTCTTGCCTAACAAGTACATAGTCATCTTGTTCTGATTCATTGTCACCATTGACATGCTCATCTTCCCAAAATTCGATAGCATTAACGAAATCCCAAGAAGCACTATCATCAGCTGCAACATATAAATTGAGTCCAATTCAACAATAAACTGATGTTTTGATCCAGAAGACCATAACGTGATTGAATAAGAAAGCAGTTTTTTTATCATGGAAATTTACAGTAGCAATAGAAGGTATCTTGAAACTAAGGCATACCAGAAATACTATGAGGAACTGAAATTTTGCTGTTCCCAAGCTTCTGAAGAAAGTCAGGTGATTCAACTCTAGATTTGAGTAGATCACAGAGCTGCATAACAAAAGCAGTTATTCTGACTTTTCGATGAATGCTTTTGAAGGAAAATTTTGATCTAATACATGATATTTTAGCTGGACGATGGCATTTCAGTTCCAGATGTATCATTAGCACATGATTTGTAGTTCCCTTGCTTATAGGTTGAATAAGAAAGTTTAAACAATTTATATAGATAAAAAGTTGTTAAGCTTCAAGTTTCCAGCGTACAAACAAAAAAACAAGCTTAATATGCATAAATTAGTTATAAAATTTTGGTTACACTAATCAGATAATGCCATGAAAGCATCAACATTCAGTCATCTTTCAAGGATCAGAGACACCTATGCTACTGGAACTCTAGGACTACAGTTAGATATTATCATGCAGGTGCAATCCTGCAGAAACAGCTTCTTAGAGATAAAAAAAAACTCCGTTAAGACATACACTGCTTACCTGCATACCATCTTTGTTGGAACATTTCACCAGGCCTCTTTGATTTGTATAAGATATGCACACACATACTGAATCAAATTGTTAACCTAGTAGTATGAATCTACTTTCCCACCTCAGAAATGAAAAAAATATAGATTTATCACGTTCTGCTCATGGTGCTCATCAACAAGCTGAAACATTCCAACTATTTGGGATTTTGGGGTTGGTTACATGGACTTCTCCAGCCCTTGAGCTTTGTACAAGGTTCATGGATGAGGATGTTACATGCAAATTTGGTGATCAAACTTCATCAAACACTGTAAGAATGTAGTAGTAAAGAGCACAGTCGCCAGTAACAATGACTGCTTCGGACAAGGTTGATTCAAAGTGCATGAGAGCATCAAGATTCTGCCCTATTTCAGCAAAACTCTTGCTTGCAGGAAATTGCCAATAAACTTATACTACTACAAGTGCAATTTAGGAAAAGCAAGTGATCTTTCAATATTCGCATAGAGATCCAATACACAATTGCCTATCGCATCAAGATGTCAAACACAAGTAATTATGCAATTCTGACCTAGATTGGCATGCATCCTAGGGAAAGATAAATCACATTTACTAGATCTTTCCTCCTTTTTCCATTCTTTTTCTAAAATAGGTAAATAGAATTCTCATATTGCAGTCTTGGAACCGATTGCAAAAGCAGAAAGCAATAGAATCTAAAACCATATGAAACAATAGAACCCACAAACCAAAGAAAGATCGGAAATTGGAAAGAAATCCCCAACCTCATCGGTCTCGTAGTCAGCTGCAGAGGGCGAGGCCGGATTGGAACGATCCCGGTCGTCATCCTCCTCCGGCACCTCCTCCACCTTCTCCATGTCTGCATCCCCAGTGGGATCTCGGCCGAGTTCGGCGTCCTGGAGCAGCTCGAGGGCTGCCTGGCACTGCTCAAGCACCGCCTGGAGCGTCCTCCTCCTCACCCGCATCTGCTCCTCCTCCGCCTCCATGACGTCGGAAACCTAGGCAAGGATCTAAACGAGAGGAGAAGAAGAAATCACATATTTAGAAGTCGCCGAGAACAAACGAGGTCTCAAGAATTGGGAGGGACGAGAAGGAAGAAGGACGCAGGGGTCAAAACTGCTCCTTTATTTCGCGTTGCTTCTTTCCTTGCTTCCCTTCACCGCATCTACTCGTCGCCCCGTCGCTTCCGACGTGTTTGCTTTTGGGTGCTGCGGAAGGATGGAATTAAAATATGAAGCCGTCACCATAAAGGCCAACTCGAGCAACGATCCTCTCCAACTATAACGTGGCTCAAATGGTTTAGAATGCGGCGTCCAAACCATCCACTCATCCAATTCTCGCATGTTCTTAAATTTCAACTGTACGATCATAATTGGGTGATATGGTAATTGGACAGGATCCTAACCCATCGGACCATGCCATGCTCGTGCGTGAGTATTATTGACTGAGTGAGGATTTGCTGATTTCCGTTTGACAGGGAACAGCCATGGCCTTTTTTTTTTCCTTAAACCATATATATATATATATATATATATATATATATATATATATATATATATATATATATATATATATATATATATATATATATATATATATATATATATATATATATATATATATATATATATATATATATATATATCTCAGTGATTTTGGTATTTATGATATATCAGGTATTTATGATTTTTATTTTTTTTCCTAAAATTCATAGATAAGTATGGATTATAGCAATTAATAATTTTTTTTGGACGGTATGATGGAAGTGGCATTTGAAGATTTTAAATATTTGAATATATATATATATATATATATATATATATATATATATATATATATATATATATATATATATATATATATGTATATATGAAATAATATATGTGTGTTATATTAAAATTTACATTGTAATAATATATGTGTATGACTAATAGGATTATAAGTGATATAAATATTAAAAGAGGATTAAGAGAATAGATCCAAAATTTTAAGTAATGATAGAGTCGAATGATATAAATTAGGCTTAACCCATAACTAAGAAAATTTAAATGTTTAGTTAATTCTCTTATATAATCATACGTGGAGTGTATAATCTTTGAATAAAATAATTAACATCAAAAATATATGTGAGCTATGCTTTTTATAGATTTTGTATTTGTGATCCTCTCTCTCTCTCTCTCTATACATATATTCATACAAAAGAATCAAATTTATTACTTCGGTTGATATTAATTGTTTGAGCTTAAAAAGAATGAAATATATACAATACCTTTTCATTATTATAATAGAATTTTAAAGGTATTTATTGTGAATTAGAGTTCTGAAATTTAGAGAGAGATATGTATGCTGAACTAAAATTGAGAGGGATAAATAAATAATTCTGACTTTTTCGTTAAAAGCATGAAGAGAAATTAGCGAGCTAAATAGCACAATCGACCATAGAAACATTATATTGAGCAATCAAAACAAAAATTCATATTTGATGTAAATATTACACGATATGTGTAACACAATATAAAAATTATCAGAAGAGAAAGAAATATTAAAGTGAAATTTCTGATAAATTAACCCCAAAAATAATCTTCATATATACTAAATTATGAGGAAAATAATAATAAAAGTTGAATGTACATTTTAAATATGAATTAATATTTGATAATTTTTTTAAAATCACATATGGTTACATTGGATATATCGGTACATTGGATATATTCATTCATATTTAAATACCATATTCCCTAAAGGTTACATAGTATTAATATTTCATTATTTATAAGATATTAATGTAATTTTTAAATTATCATATGATCATATCTAAAATTATAAGATTATCAAAATGATATAGTGAGAAATCAATACGATATATATTTTCTATAAGATGAAATTTATTTTATTTATTTTTATTTATTATATATTTATTCTTGTAAAATTACATACATACATTTATTTATTTAAAATATATATTGAAATAAAAAAGATTTTTAAAAATATTAGAAGGATAAATTTATCATAAAATACTTATCTGAATGCACATTTAAATATAATTTTTATCCCGTTTTATACCAAACGCTCGAAGCATTTTAGAACCGTACATTCGTTCGGATCTCTTTATCTAATTATATACTAAAAAACACAAATATATTCCCAAACGTAAATCGATATTATAACTATATTTTATGATGTATGTATGCCTTTAACCTTAATAGGTTACGAAGATATTTTCTATTTTGATCGAGTTTATGCGATGCATCCGTCGAAAGTGTTCTGAGAATTGGAGGGGCGTCAATGAGTTCGGATCCCTCGCAGGCCTTTCGTGGGGATGAAGCAGATGGGCCAATGCCATGACCCACGAGGACGCATTTCTGTAAACGGGAAGAAGCTGTTTGCCGTCCCAGAAACGAAGAAGGAAGGACACAAACGCAGTTGATGTGGTTGGCATGCGAATTGGGAGGAGCTGATTGCTCACTGTCGAGTGAGAGAGCTACGGGGCTGGTGGATGATCGATCTCTTCTTGGAATGCAAGAATCAGTGGCACAAAGGGGAGGCCTTACTGGGAGTGCCTGTCCCTCTCTCTCTCTCTCTCTCTCTCTCTCTCTCTCTCTCTCTACGGGAGATGAGGGAGGAGGGTTGCTGTCCACCAACTACAAGAGCTTTGCTCAGATTGCAGGATGCCATGGTGATGATGTTCCCATGGATCAGAGCCAGCTTGTTCTCTAAGGAGAATTGTGATATGCTTTATCATTTAGTGCTTATGTTCCATCAGAGTATATGTTGTTCTTAAGTTGTTACTCGGTAACCACTAGATTAAGTGATAAGATACATTATTGCTTTTATTATGGTCATCGATCAACATAAAATAAATTCATTGATGATAAAAATTCTTAAAATAAAATCTTGATGGAACGAACTCTCTTGATGAATTATCCTATATTCTTTTCTCTCATGTACAACTTATAATAATATACGATAACATATATGAGTTTATAGATATATTAACATATATGATTATTTAGTTTCAGATTTTAACATTAAATTTATTTCGCATAATAACATGATTACGATTTTATGGTTATAGTAATATACCAAATGCTATTATTTTAGTGTTCACAAATATATGGTATGAGTTTTGAATGGGTCAATTCCATTCCGGATTCAATACGTGAATAGCTTCGTGTTGCAATGGCAGAGGAAAAGTTCAATGCCATCTTGAAGCTAACGTTAGTCTTAAAATACTTTCTTATCTTTGGTGGTGTTTTTACTTTAGTGATTGTTGCTGTTAAAATGTTTTACTTGCAAATACTCTAAATGTTTTAACCTAAATATTATTATTAATCTCTTTTTTACTATTTACAATCTAATTATAATTTTTTAAAATTATTTTAAACTAATTCTTTCTAAATGAACCAACGAAAATATTTTCTTCTCGTACTTATCCTCTTCTTTACCTTCTTCTTCCTTTTCTTTTCATATATATATATATATATATTTCTCATCTTTTTATTTTATTTCTTATAGGACGATAACATTGACAAGAAGTACAAAGGAGAAAGACGAGAGGATCGAAACAAGCACAGGATAATAATAATAATTGATGATATCGATAAAGAATGTATAGTGAGATTATGAGGAACCAAAATAAAAAGATAAAATTAACAATACTTTGATCATAAATAGTAAAATTATACTGAGATTATAATAATAAAATAATCCATATATTTATATGTATCTTTATCTAGTTTCTATTCTATTACTCGTAACTCGTAGTGATATGTGAAAAATACAAAAAGAAGAGAATACGAGTCTAGTTTTTTTATAGATTGATATTATTACTGTTCGTATGATTGAATGACATCGAATCGAAAGATACACATATATGATTATTTAGTTTCAGATTTTAACATTAAATTTTATTCGCATAATAACATGATTACGATTTATGGTTATAGTAATATACCAAATGCTATTATTTTAGTGTTCACAAATATATGGAGTTTTGAATGGGTCAATTCCATTCCGGATTCAATACGTGAATAGCTTCGTGTTGCAATGGCAGAGGAAAAGTTCAATGCCATCTTGAAGCTAACGTTAGTCTTAAATACTTTCTATCTTTGGTGGTGTTTTTACTTTAGTGATTGTTGCTGTTAAAATGTTTTACTTGCAAATACTCTAAATGTTTTAACCTAAATATTATTATTAATCTCTTTTTTACTATTTACAATCTAATTATAATTTTTTAAAATTATTTTAAACTAATTCTTTCTAAATGAACCAACGAAAATATTTTCTTCTCGTACTTATCCTCTTCTTTACCTTCTTCTTCCTTTTCTTTTCATATATATATATATATATATTTCTCATCTTTTTATTTTTATTTCTTATAGGACGATAACGACAAGAAGTACAAAGGAGAAAGACGAGAGGATCGAAACAAGCACAGGATAATAATAATAATTGATGATATCGATAAAGAATGTATAGTGAGATTATGAGGAACCAAAATAAAAGATAAAATTAACAATACTTTGATCATAAATAGTAAAATTATACTGAGATTATAAATAATAAAATAATCCATATATTTATATATGTATGTATGTATGTATGTATGTGAACATTAAGCTTAATATTATCGATGAATTTGCTGGTGTTTTCTAGTTTATTTGTTTCTTTTTTGGCAAATCACCATAAACACTTTGTTCGTGGCTTTGACCATTTTAACTATAATGATTCGAGATTGAAAATCTAAAAAAAAAACTTGGTTCAAGATTTTGGTCCGTGAGATCTAAAATTATGTGAACTAAGTTCAAAAAAAAATAAAGAAAAAATAGTTGCTCATTAATGTGACTATAATGAGGCATTCTGATTTCGATTCCATATAGAACTGAATCGATTCAAGTCGGATCAATTTGAAGTTATTGGAACTGATCGTTTCAATTCAGTTTCAAACTAATCAGACAAAACAATCAAATATCCCTCCAAATGATAAATTTATCCTTTTTCACCGGTCTAATTAAAGAAGCATTTGAGAAAAATTTAAAAAATAAGTCGTACTAAATTAAATGAGTATTTTGAAAAAATAAATAAATAAATAAATAAATAGTTTTGATTTGAAAGTAGAATAGGATCCGTTTGGAATAAGTTTGATATCATTCAAAATCCGATAAAACTAAAACTATTGATTAGGAGAATTGTGATATGCAAATGTGGAAGCATTTATGTTGTTTGAATGTTGCTTTGTAATAGTTAGATTTGTTGAATATCAGACAATTAATGAGTTTATGATCTAATCTATATTTTAAGTAATATAAGATTAGTTTCGATCAAGGAGAGACAAATTGATTGAAGCAGGAGGAATCAGACATTGAGCCAGAGTTGAACATGCCAAGAGATTAGACATCGGGCCGAAGGATCGGTCGACGTGTCGGTAGAAAGACTTCGTGGCATAAGTTCAGGTATCAGACTGAAGGATCAGACATTGCGCCAAAGAGATCGGAAGTTGCGGAAGTCAACATGCCGATTAGGCAATACGTCGAAGGAAAGAACAATGCGTTGAAGGATCGAACGAAGCACAGGAAGAACCAATGATATGCCGGACAATATATGATGCGTTCTTTGTAATAATTTATCTAGATCAAGCTAGCTTAGGTCTAATTGAGTCAAACTTAGTTAGGGGTCCATTAGGCCTGAGTTGAGATTGTTTTGGGCCGAGTGAGATCCATGCAACAACCCTTAGCAAGCCCAAGCAGTGGCACCGCTTGGGACTCGACCTCCCAAGTTGTTTGGGCAATGGTACCACCCAGATCGACGATGGTACCGCCCAATGTTAATGCCAGACTAAGCGATGGTATTGCCTAGTGTCAAAGGCAATGGTACCACTAGTTGTTAGTCTGTCAAGCGATAGTACCACCCAATATTAGCGGTGGTACTGCAAGTACTTGAAAACCTACGATGAGATCGTTTTTGCTCCAAATTTGAATCCATTTAAAGCCTATAAAAACTTCACTCATTCCTGCTTAATAAACACAAATTGAGAATAAAAATAGGGAAAAACGATATTATAATCTTGTGAGAATTTCTCTCCTCTGTAAGTCTTAATTTCAGTTTAAAAGAGGGATGAGTGGGTTATAAATGTTATCTCTTAAACCTGTAAAAATGAGAAAAGAGTTGTAAGAGGGTAGTTAGTCTTCGCCTATTGAAGGAAGACCGTTAATAGATGTCGGTGGCCTCAACAGAAGAGAAATTGCTCGACATTACTATTGTTTTTTGCCTTAATTACTTATCACTCTTATTCTAAGTAAGCACATTTTCAATATTTTTTCCAATATGTTTTTATCAAGTCAAATGTTTTGAATCAATTTAATTTTTACGTAAGCACTAATTCTCCTATTCTCTTAGCGCCGACTTCCTAATAAGATTATATAACTAATTATATAAGATATATTATATATATGATTAAATTCTTATTATGGTTATAGACCAATAAAAAAAATATTTATGATAGAATTCCTTAAGAGGAGATCTTGATAGGAGGGACTCTTCTTATATACTTTTTGCTCTTGTGAAACTCCTAATGACTCACAATAATATATGGTAACATACACTAAATTATATATCTACGGTTAATTTCAACCTAAAATAACACTGTTTGAACCTAGTTTAGTACAATTTGAAAATCGATATAACTGAAACTATCGATTAGGATCATCTATAATGATACAGAATCAAATTTAATTATTATACGTTAATTTCTTGGATGAAGTTTTTGTTAAGATCAAAGTTAAATATTATGTCAAATTAGTGCTAATGAAAATATTACGTCCAATCAAAACTTAATTTTAATTTAAACATATATTGGGAATGCGTTAATTGTAAAGAAGGTGTGAAGAAGAGTAAGCAACCAAGTTAATAAAAAAAAAAGGAATATGAATGACAAAGTAGAGATCACACCGAATTTATAGTGGTTCGATCATCATGATCTATATCCACTCTCAATTCCTTCTTATTGAGATCACTGACATTCACTAATGGTCTTTCTTCAATAGACAAAGACCAACCACCTTCTTACAACACTTTCTCTTTTTTGGGTTTAGGTGACAATCCTTACAAATCTCACACCTCTCTCAAAATAATCATAAATCTATAGAAAAAAAAGGAGGACACTTAGCACTTTTACAATACTTCACGTCCCAATACTTCAAGATTTTTGTTCACACTTCATTTTTTTTATATGCAGAAAAGAGTAAGATATTTAAAGGCCCCGATGACTTCAAAAATAGAGCTAAAAAGTATCTCATTCCGGGTTTCTAAGGTACTGGCGGTACCACTGCCAGTACTAGGTGGTACCACCGCCAGTACTAGGTGGTACCATTGCCTATAGAGTGACATTGGGTGGTACCACCGCTCAATCTGGATGGTACTACCTCTTGACAAAGCCTCGAAGACTAGGCTCTGACAGTACTATCGCTTGACAGGGCGGTATCACCACCTGACAACATTAACTGTCCACGGTATCATCACCCAGACCACTTGGGAGGCCGAGCCTCAAGGGGTGCCATCGCTTATGTTGCTTTAGGTCACTGAATGAGTCAAATAGCAGGCCCAATTCAGTCCTAATTTGGGCCCAATTGGCCTCTAATTGAGTTAGTAGGATTTCTCCTAAACCTAACTCAAATTAACACCTAACTACATCAATTATGGCCAAAATAATTATAATCAAGTAATTTAGTTGTCCAGCACGTCAGCTAGTGAACTTCTGGCACATCGTTTAGATATTCGACGTATCGCCCGATCCTCCGGCATGATGACTCCTACAACATTCGTTCTCGATGCATACTCCGATTCTTCCGACCCGATATCTGATTTTTGACTCCGACTCAATGTCCGATTCTTTCATAATTGTTTTGGTTTTTTCTATGTAGTTAGTTCTGGATCACTTATCTCATGGATTAGATCATTAATTTATTAATTAATTTTATCATCAAAATTCGAGATTTAATAGTTTTTGTCATCTTAGTGCTGATCCATTTGATACTTAAAGATCCATATCGACACACAAATCATGGATGATTATTTTCATGATATTTGTAACAAATGTAGCATGAATAATTGTTACTTTGTATCATAAATTCCTTCAATCTAGCCTTAAATCCTACCCGAGCAAAACCTTCCAAAAGGAAGCTTTTAAAAGATGAAAAAGGTAACTCATATGTCAAGCCCTTAATTGCATTTGGAACAATCTTGATTTCAAATTCATGTTGATGTATGCTCTCGCAACACGAGAACTTCCCCAATGCGTGAATCAGAACAGCAAGAACAAGACAAGCATCATCATCATCATGATGCACACCTAGTAAACCACTCCCCCCTCATACTGCACGCATCTTTTCCTTTGCCATTTGACACATAGAGACCATTGGTATGAGACAAAAGATGTGATTTGCTATTGGTCTCAAATAATTGACTTGTTTCTCTAAGTAGGAATGCCACCTTTTGACTCTACCCAATGCCCACAAGCACTCACCAAACCTTCATCCCGAGTCAAGACCTTTTCTTTTGACACACAGGGGGAGATTGGAAACCTCACATAAGTGGCCAATTTGTGGGTATTTAGAAGAAACACCTAACACACCCAACTCCATCAATTGGTCGAATTGGCAACACCACATCGACACAATATGACAACCTGCAAGCCTCACTTTTCCTCCACACGGTTTCTGGTGTTCTTTTCTCCTCCGGAAGATTCTCCATGAGACTTTGGGTGCAATTGCAGCTCAAATGGCAAGCTTGCAATGGGGTTTGGCAGGATTTTTCAGACTTTAGCTTGATGTGGGGTTGACTTGTAAACCTTATAAATGTTGTGACCATGACACCAAAAGTTGGAGTGTCTTCTTTTCTTTTCCATGGATTGATTTGTGGTAATGGCTTTAGATGACTTTTTGAGAGAAGATGGAAATGAACCCAACATGGGCCAGACATGACATTAAGAGCGACGATTTGTGGCAGCAGATTCTTGCTATACAATAACTCCAATAGAGAGATGCATTAATTATATCACCTGAATTTTATATCATATTCATATGCTAGTGGCTAAAGATTCATGTATTATTATTATTATATTTATTTATTAATCCTAATTGAATACGATATGAATTTGTTCTTATCGCAGTGGACTTATCTTATGGAAGATTATATATTTTCTAATATTTTTAATTATAAATTATAATTAATTATCATCGAAATATTTAACGATGAAAATATCGCACGTGTTCAGTGATAAACTCTATGGTATTTTCGATGATACGAGGAGAAATAAAATTAAATGTTTATAAAAATCTCAATATAATTTAAAAAAATATATGAATCAAAATATTAAAAAATTAATTTCAGGAATTTATATTTCCACACCAAACGATTAGGAAAGGAAACTTTATGGCATGCGCCACCTAATTCTTAAATGTTAGGTACGAATTCAGCGTATCAAAAATAGAAAAAGCTCATCAAATAAAGTAAAATCTTCTTAATGGCAATCGGATTTATTGCTCCTCTCCTCCTTGCAGCGCAGTAATGACCCCTTTTTAATGCCAATCGTTCTCCGTTAATTGGCGTGATAAATGACACCCACCACTGTCGGAAACGCGTCCTCCGGACGCCAAATATGCTTCGAGAGAACACATGGAACGGTGCGCAATCATCGCCGTTAGATTTCTTAGCAGATCCACTGCGGCACGGTGCTTCGCCGGACTTTTCCCACCGGGGAAGCGTGCCACCGTCATAGGAGCCATGTCGTGTTCCCTGCGATATGTGACGCAGGCAAACTTATTCTGTGGCGAACCACACCATTCGCTGTCGGCACGTGCCACGTCAAAAGTCTCGGTTCCGACGTGGATCCACGCGACGCTTCTGCAAACAAGGTAATGATCCAACGGTTCTGATGCCGACCGGAGAATAAAATCGGGCCGATCGACTTTCGGCACCTGCACGTCTTCCGACGGTCGAGATCTTCTTCGGGATCACGGACCGCAGATCTTGCTTTGTTCCGCACGTACGTTCTATGCGGACGAGGAGCAACCGAGGTCGATGTCGTGTCGAAGGTCAATGATCTCGGGTCATCGGACGGCCGTGATCGACCACGGTCCAAGGCGACGGTGACCCCCTGTAGAAGACTAAGCTCGAGCATTGCGTTCCACCTGTTTCCACCTGTCCTACCATCTCTGTCATCAACATCGAATCCAATGACAAGGCAAGTAGATCGTCGGGTAGACTCCAGCAGCGTGGAAATAGTACTTTCGGAATTCTTTTCGGGCTGAGGGAGGATTTTGACTCTGTTTGAGGACTAATACGTAAAATGAGAGACAAATACTCCTCTGACCACTCCCGCACGCTGGTCTTCCTACGACTACCCCTCCAGAACACCTTATTCTTATCCTACCCCACTTACCCGGAAAACATTTCACCAGCCTTATTAATTAATGTTTTTTGCTTATGTCTATGTTAATATAATTCATTTGTCAACCATAAATAAATGATTAAGTAATGTTATTTAGTAATTAAAAAATTCACGTGTGAGGTTAATTAAGATGCGCGCATGGCACATCAAACAGCTCGGTCGTAGTCAACCGCGGAGATGACCCAAATCCGCCTTCCGCTTTTCCTAGTAATTATCTATTATCTAATGTTAGTTTCTCTTTTTTCCTGTAGTCTTCTAAATCACACCTATAAATATAAATAAAACAATGTCTCTTTTGGTACCTTTTTAGTCCTTTATTGAAAGTTAATACACATCGCGCATGATCTAAGGAGACATACTATTTATGCTTTTTTTGCATTTGCGTTTGTCACACACAAAGCATCTTTGTGTGTAAAATTATGCATGCTTACATATAGTATTTTATTGGGGATTAACCAATTAATAAGTGCACAAAATGAATTGATTTTAGTTTTTATTTATGGAAAGAAATAGATTGTTTCCTTTTTGACAATATATTATTTTCTTAGGACAAGGATTACAATAATAAGTTGCGAAGAACACCGCAACTTCTGTTCTGTTATATTTGCCCTTAATTAAAATCGAAAACGCTCCTACCCTCTCTTGGCTCTTCCATTGCCTTTGTTTCCTCCCTGACGCGCCCACCATTTGGCGACATCGGCGAAGGGTATTACCGTACGGCGGCGGTTGGGCGAATAGGGATTACCGTCAGAGGATCCGGCAGGTGAAATCGCGGTCGTCGGTTGCGGGGTGGCAGCCGGCGGCGGATCTATGAGCGGTGTCCGGCTCTACGGAGGGGGTTGGAGATCGAGAGCCTCTTGCCGGCGAACGGTGGCGGATAGATGCCCCTCCACGGCGATCTAGGCCTCTCTGGGGCGGCGGTGCTGGTTCTCCTCGTCTTGGGCCCCGCGTTCGCTCTCGTGGTACGGAGGAGATGGCGGCTAGCCGCGGCGAGGCAGGCGGAGGTACGGCGGCTGGTGCGGCTCGCTGCGGAGGAGGCCGCGCGGGCTGAGATGGAGGCGATGGTCGCCTACTCGGCCGCGTCGGCTGCGGCTGCGACTGCGACTGCGACTGCGACTGCGACTGCGACTGCTTCTGTTGCTACCATTGCCAAAGACACCTCGGCGTGGCCGGAGTGTCCCGTGTGCTTTAGCCCGGCCACCGCGAGATGCGCCCGGTGCAAAGCTGTCAGATACTGGTTGGTAGACCCCACTGCTCTCTTGCTTGCAATTCTGTTAATTTCGTTCAATTTTAGGTTTTCTGTGAATAATTTGATTAGTGGCGTAAAATTGTTCTGTCGGATTTTGGTTTCTCTGATGATTTTGCGACAATGCGGCTTGGACCTCCAGATTTTAGATCTGAAGGATCTTTATTTTTTTTTCTAATTTTGTTACTAATTGCGGTCTGTATAGCTAGATTGGTGATGATTGGAATTGATATTCCTATTTCTTATTTGGGGAAATTGGAACTTTTGTTGAACCTGTGATGGAAGGCGAATTTCTGAAGCTGTTTACTTGGGGTTTAGGAAGCTGTTAACTTGTGATAGAAAAGATATTTAGTTCATGTTTGGCAGCCTAAACTAAACCATTTAGTCTGTTGGAATTTTGGTCAAATACAGCACAGTTTATTTCTCTGAGCACTGAATAAAATTTTTTTCCTACCTGAAATCTCATGTACTTGCTTACTGTGAGAAGTATTGTCTTGTGTGCTATAAGCGGTTGGACAAGGTCAGGTGTTGGGCTCCTCATTTTTGTGGATGATGTTAGTTGTTAGAACAACCACCTCTTTTAATTTACGAGTGTCAATTTTGTAGTGGTGTATATGCTAGCGATACCAAAGGAATACATCTTAGCTTCTTCAACCTTTTCTAGTTCTTGTGCTGCATCCAAGATTAATGCTCTCCATGTCACAGTGTGCTTCGTACCTCTGACCTCCTTGGGTTTTCTGGCTTTACACTTCTAGACTTACCCACTCATGTTATTGTTGACTTTGTTGAATCGAGATATTTGTTTTTAAAGTGAAGCTCTTATAATTTGTCTAAGTACATTTCTATTTATAGATGTTCTGCCACTTTTCCCCTTGAAAAATTCATACCTTTCTAGACTATCTCCTTGTGATATATTTTTGTGATGCCATGTCGTCCACCTCTATCCAGTTAACGGAGTGTAACCATCTAGAGTTAGATGTGATCAAGAAACGTCCTCTCATGTCATATTGATAAAGATGGTAAAGAAACCTGACTAATTTTACTTGATTGTATTTAGATAGGTGAACTACTTGCTCAGTGATTAACAAGTGAAAAAGCTGTACTATCAGTCAGTGAACCCATAAGGCCTAACTTCAAAAACACCAATTATTTCATTGTTTACATTTAACCTACCTCTTTCTCATGATGATTGTGTGATCTGTTTTCGTTTCAAGTAAATGTCGACGCAAAGTTGTCATTGTTAGTGTCTAAATAACTCAGTAATTAATGAAAAAAGATACAAGAAAAAAGAAATAGGACAATTTGAATTTCCGTCAGGCATTGCCTTTTTCAAACAAAAAATTGGTTTTTCATGTAAAAGAAGAAATCAGTGGTTGGGATAAAAACCTGATGGGGGTGCAAAAATATTATCACTTCAGACAGTTCATGATGTGGTGGAAGTAAAAGATGCCTTTTGTCTTTAACTTAACTTGTTTTGATCTTGAATAATTTTTCATGACTTTTGTCTTTTTCTTGCTTATTGATGGTTGAAAAGAAATATATTATTCACACTGAAGAAATCTGGCAAAATGCTTGCATCGTGTTCAAAACACTCATTGATTGCAAAAAAAAAAGTAGAGTGCTCTGTTTTTTTTTGTCATACTTCTACTTGGGGTTCAAGTATTGAGTCCTGGGAAAATACAAATTCCTTTTCCCTTTTGAGATTTACAATTACTCGGTAGCTTTTCATCCTTGGTTTGAGCAAGTATCTTTCTATACCGTTTCACAATTGTTACTTTCCAAAATTCATTAAGATCTGTTATAGTATTTTTAGGTTCCAGGGTTCAGCTTTTTCTCTCTTTTGCCTCTGTATATTTCTTATGCCTCATATCTGTTTGATGCGGTCCAACTTCGCCTAGATGCATTTTTTCCTTTTATCTTTTCATCATATTTTGTTCTGGTTGAATTATCTTTACTTCATTCCATTCGATTTATGCAAAGTCTATGCTCCTGGATGTTTGGTTGTGGATTTGGATTTTCCTTACAAGAGTGAGTTGGGTTGCAGCAGTTCGAGGATTGAGGTAGATTACTCAAATTCTGCTGATGCAGGTTTACAAACAGTTTAACAAATAATCATCATCAAAGATGATGATACTATCTGTAAAAATGCAAATTTAGCATGACATTTTAAAGATTTGTCTCATTGTTTTTTGAAGAATGATATTCTATGATAATACAAAATCAGCTGGATATTATTTTCCATTATATTAAACAGCGGACAAGACAGGCACATGGACTCGAACCTGAGACCAATAAATTATGAAACTGTTAGAATGTCTCAACAGAGACATCAAGATATTATCTTTTCAATTAAGCATTAGGAACCATAGTCCACTGCCAAACCAGAAACTGAAGAATAGATATTTGACATGGTCATAACATAATGTTTAGCTGCTAAAATTTGTAAATCTGCTGATTTGCAATGGACGAACTGATTGATTGCATCACAAGTTTATAAAGTTCACCCATTTAAATCTAAAGTTTGTTTACTGAATATACTCATTGGTGCTTTCTGCTTGTTTCTTGATGCAGATATAGTAATATAAAAATTAAACATATGTACTGTATTGCAAATGACTATCCTGCAATATTGTGCCATTCTTGGACTTTTTGAAAAGATTGCAGATTGATGATCATGCTCAAAGTCAACAATTTGTTTCCTTGTTTATTGCAGCTCTGGCAAATGCCAGATTATTCATTGGAGACAAGGCCACAAGGATGAATGCCATCCACCACCTGTAAGTGATCACTATGGTGGTGAATCAAATATTTCTGGTCTCAAGGGAGAGCAAGCTGAATGCTCTGGTTTACCCAAGAGGGATCTGGAGCACAAAGAGGAACTAAGCACCAAAGCAGCTGAGGCATTTTCCAAGAGGCCTGCTGCATCTGATCCCACATTTTCTTCTAGTGGTTTTAACAGAGAAGACAAACATGAAGAAAGCAATTCTATGAATGTTACTGGAAAGGAAAGCACTTCTGGTTCACTGGAACATAGTCTGGGAAGCACTTCTGGTTCCATGGTACCTGGTCACTCAACATTTTCTCATAGTGTTGGGACTCCTGATGAGGCTTTGTCCAGTGACAAGCTACTTCCAATACATGATGATAGGGTAGGAGAATCTTCATCTTTTGATATTCCTACCAATAGCCTCACAACAGCGGTCAATACTAGTTATGCAAATCCAACAAATCCTGCAACTCCTGAGCTTGCTATACCAAATTCTCCGACAAATAATGCATGTTGCTCCAGTGATATAAAGAAGGCATCAGCATCTGAAACGGAGGCAGATGAATCAAGGTTGAGTGGCTTATCTGGCTCAAAAGCAACCTTATCTCTTGATCATACAAATACTGAGCATTCTGAGGTTGCCAGTGAAGGTGAGATCACTCCTCTGAGAGTTAGTAATGGGATTCATCTGCGCACATCCTCAAAGTCTGAAAAGTCTTATGCATCTGCTTCACTGGAGGCAAAATCTCAATCAGAGCACAAGGAGGCACTTACTTCAAACATGAAAACATCAGGATCTGTTGCTAATGGGACGAGCACTCAATTACAGTCCTTGAAGTCCAGAACTTTGGGATCTTTGGCATCTGTTCCTGATCAATTATTATCAAATGGTGGTGCTCACCCTGTTGTACCATACAAATACTCAAAAGTTGGTAATGCACCTAGAAAACCTAATGGAGCACCTGCTACTTTTGATTCTTTAGCAAATGGGATGTCGACATCTGATACAAGAGTTGTTAAGGAGGTCACATCTAAAATTTCAAGGCATTACTCTTCCGAATTGGTAAGTGATCTTGTTGGTTATCAACATAATGGTATAGACTGACATGCATTTGTTTGAGGGCATGTCAGTCTATTGTCGTTAAGTTGCTTACACTTACCCTACGTTCTGTTTGGCTTACTCTAATTCATATTAATTTTGCAGATGCTTTTTCCTTATGACCGTTTCATCAAACTTTACAACTCTGACAAGATTGAATTGCGTCCCTGTGGTCTAATTAACTGTGGAAACAGGTATCAAACAAGTGCTGCTCCACATTCATTGTTACTTTTTGCTGATTCTTATATGTTCCAGTTCTTTTAAGATTATTGTCACTGCTTCTTATTCTTTTTACCTCATATCTAGTCTAGTGAAATAGGATGATTGATGAGTTTGCATGTCAGCCATGTGTGTGAATATGGTTAGCAATGAACATATCATCCATGCTCTGTTTATGCCTGGCCATGGTGGTTACATGAGCAGGTATGTGCCAGGGTCCAGGTAAATTGAAATGCAACTATATGCATTGTCTATATCTTGCCTGCTCAGGGATTTTTTTGTCAAAGATACTGGTCACGAGCTAGCTGAAGTTATAATGTTAGTTTCTCCAGTTAAAGATTTTTACTTGTTACTGGTCACAAGCTAGCTGAAGTTATCATGTTAGTTTCTCTAGTTAAAAAATTTTACCTGTTACTTTAGTTATTTTCTACTTACAATAATCATTCTGCCCTTTGTTATTCACTCATTAAAACTCGAGTCTCAACTTGTGTAACATCAACAATTGGTTTGAAGCCCTTTGGAGCTCCTACTTTTTGCTGATGTATTGTTTACTGATCAACTTGCCTAATTCACCTTATCTATACACAATATCTCAAAATGGGGATGTGAAGAATTTCTGCATGTTCCATGTAAAGCTCTATGTTCTCATAGGTTTCTGAACTTATAAGATGATAGAAATTGTTTGGTTATATGATGAGCTATGTGGATATTGTATACTTGGTAAACATTATAAGGACTATTATACTTCCTGATTTCATGATATAATGGTGGCATATAACTACCTACAAGTTGAAACCATCAATGTGATCAATCGACTGACTTTCCTCAAACATGTTTATTTGTGGATTGCAGCTGTTATGCTAATGTTGTTCTCCAGTGCTTGACATTTACTCGGCCATTGACTGCATATCTTCTTGAAGGTCTTCACTCCAGAATATGTATGTGTATTCTCCATTTTGCTTCGTTGTTTTTCTGTTACTTTAGAATGCAGTCTTTCAACTTTTTTCCCATTATTACTAGGTCCAAAGAAAGAGTGGTGCTTTACATGTGAATTTGAAAGTCTTGTGATGTCAGTAAAAAAAGGGAAATCTCCTTTGTCCCCCATTGGCATACTCTCTCATTTACACAATATTGGAAGTAATTTTGGCCATGGACAAGAAGAAGATGCCCATGAATTTTTAAGGTGAGTTTGGAAAATCAGATGTTACATATAAATTTGCAATTTCCTTATCATTAGTTTTATCTGGACATCATCAATAGGAAGCAGGTTGACATAACCCCTTATGTGCTAAAATGTTTTATGTGATAGTTTATTTTCTTTCTCGTTATCTATTATTATTTATCATGACTGCATAAAGGTTCTGTTTGCTTGTGTCAAATCAGGATGATCAAGGTTGTGGTGATCACAAGTTTGCTTGGTTTCATGTGTTTTATGCTTCTTGGGTGCAGAATGCAAATATGGATTTTTTGCCAATTTTTTTTGTTCTTTCTAACAAGGATTACAATACTGAATGATATCGCTCGTACTGAGCGATACGTACCTGTCTGTTAGCAAACTGGTATGCGGATCGCCCGACGTTGATCTAGCCCTGTATCATCCGATATGGGGTTGTATCGAGCAGTAAAGGTTGATATTTCGACCGTTACTGCTCGAAATAGGTCAGTAACAGTCGATTTCAATTGTCGCCGCTCGCTACCGGGCGGTATCAGCTTGGCTGCAACGAGGGAAGGAGAAGCGTTGAGGGAGATGGTACTTGAAGAAGAGGGAGAATTGGGAGAACCTCGACGCTTTCTGATTCGGCGTCGCCCTCCCTCAACAATCTCGATCCAGGAGGTAATAGAGAGGCGGTGGCTCGGCTTCTTTTTCTGTCGAATGCCAGAGACGCCTACGGCTTTCGCCGCGTTCTTTGCCGAAGACCGGAAACGTTTGTGGTCTTCAACGTCTTCGTCGAATGCTATATATATACACACACACTGAGTGGTACACCCTAGTGTACCACTCAATACGCCTGTACCATACCGTATCGAGCAAAGCTTGAAATGTCAGTACAGTACGAAATTACGAATCTTGTTTTCTAACTTATCCGTTGTTGTTCATGAACAAAAAGCGATGAAGATGAGACAAAATGCAGTCTAGAGTTAGCTTGAATTAGTCTTATTAGTTCGGTCAAGTATTTAGGTATTGCAAATTTTGCTTGCACCAATTAGCTATTTGCATAGGGACATGTATCATGCTGTGTTGCTGCACTGCACATGTGGGGGCATGAAGCAAATTCTACTTGCATACATGGGAACAATGAATGATGTTTAGCATGGACCAGTATGAAACGACGGTATGTACTGACCTTGGCATGAATCGGTACGTGGATCACCCTTGTTTCGGGTGGTTTGGTCTTCCCATATAAAAAGGAAATAAACAATGGTCTAGGGTGTAGGGTTTCTCGCACAGTCTGCCTCGTTTCTCACACATGTTGTGACCTTGCCACACACCATTGTCATGCACTCCCTTTTTCCTGCCATTGTTCTAATTGCTCGTAGGGTACCACGCTATGCACTGCCTTTCACACAGTTGCCTACTAGGTATGCCCCTTCTCTTCCTCTTCCTCCTTCCTCCACCATCTCTTCTTGTTCCTCTTACTCCATCTCTTCCTGTTCCTCCTCTTCCTCAACCATCTCCTGTTTTTCTCTTCCTTCTCTTCCTCTTCTCTTCTTTTTCTCTCTCCGAAACATTGATACGTATTAGTGACACATTATCATGAACAGTCATTGTGCACCCATAACATCTTCGCTCAATGAACCGTTCGTCGCTTTTGCATGCTTGTACAGATGCTTGGCAACATATTTTGCCATAGGTTATAAATTGATTGACCTTTTGCGGACGCATATCGTAAGAGTGTGTCATGACTTAGGCAATCCCAACTAAGTCCGAGAAGTTGGTGCAAGGGTGTATTACGACTTAAGCAACTCCAGCTAAGTCCGTGACTTTGTCGCAAGGGTGCCTCATAACTAAGGCAATTTCAGCTAAGTTCGTGACAACACGGTACCAGTATTGACTAGTATGTATTGGCCTGACTCGATTACCAAAACAGGTCTGGTAATTGAAATGACGATCCTTGCTTGGAAATACACATTTTTAGGTTAATTTTTCCTCCTACCTTTTTGCTTCTTTTTGGGACTATAATGGAAGCTTATAATCAATCTATGATCACCTAGATTTGGGGTTGTTCACATCAAGTTATATTTTGTTTTATCTTTATTTGGAGCACTAGATTTAGGTGAGATTCTTTTATAGATACGTCATGATTTAAGGATTGTTGGATGGTTTGATTTAAGTATTTTGCAATGATCAAATAAGATTAGATTGGATTTGACTCTTTTTCCACTTGATCATCATAAGTTTAAATTTGTTGGTTTTCAACTAATCAAATAAGATTGGATTTATTAGGACTCTGTTTCATTATTGACAAAGCACTTAAAAGGGGATGACAACTGGCCTAATGGGTGCAGAAAATAAATTTGTTCAGATTTCATGTCTTTTTAAGAGTGGCTTTATCCCCTCTTTTGCAGTTGAGTTCATTCTACTTCTAATCGTTTCGTTAGTTCCTTGTCTTCCACCACTCACTTCCTTTCTTGCTTATATCTACTGTTGATTTGCTGCCCTTACTATTAGAGACCTACACATTGAGAAATCGCACCCTTGCTTCATGGAGAAATTCTTTTGTAGATACGGTGTAACTGTTATAATTCAATTCCTG
Source organism: Musa balbisiana (assembly GCA_004837865.1). Taxonomy (NCBI): domain Eukaryota; kingdom Viridiplantae; phylum Streptophyta; class Magnoliopsida; order Zingiberales; family Musaceae; genus Musa; species Musa balbisiana. The sequence continues at coordinate 6,768,638 of CM017194.1, forward strand.
GTGAGACCTAAGCTTATACTTCTACTGCCAATTAATCATTAGTACCTCTTATCGTAGCGCACAGCATAGATCCTAAATTGTGTAATGATATAAACATATGGTACATGTTGGTTTTGTGATTGTATAGATTTCCATACTTATGGATTTATGATGTGGTTATGGTTTAGTTGAGTTGGCTTTGGATTTTGTGAATAATTATGTGATATAATGGTATGATTATAAACTGCACAGGTTTTATAAATTATGGATTATAGAGGTGAATTTTGACTTGAGTGTTTTGGCATCAAATGTGTGTTTGGATCCTGGATTGTTTGTTGAATTATAATATTATCAATTTTGAGTTAGGTTCACACCCCCTGAATTTCTCCTAATCATTTTGATTTAAATATTTTTTTCTTATTTTTCAATTTCTTGTAAAAACCTTTGTTGCTGTTAATCATAGTTGTTTGGGTTGAGTAGTCTCATTGGGACTGTTTCTTTCTCTCTGTGCTGAATCTTAGTTATATTTTGCTTATTAACTACCTGAGTTCTAATGAGTTCTGCTTGACTTTGAATTTGTTTCTGTTCTCCATGCATCTACATAATAGGTCCGCATTAGTTGGCATCAAAGACATTGTGCATACATAATATTGAAATTCCTGTGTTAACTTTGTCTAGTTCACTTTGTTTTCAAACCTCTAGCTATCAACGGTAGTTCATGTTGTCTGATTATTTTAAAGTAGGTTTAATTCCAAGGTTATTCTATGTATCACATACTAATAACTGAATTGATCATGCTTATTAGAAATTACTTGATCATGAGAATATCTTGTGGTGATTACATATGCTTGCTTTTCCAATGTAGCTAACATTTAGGAGAATTCACTTTATTCATATATTTTGGCAGGTATGCTATTGATTGCATGCAATCCGCTTGCTTAAAGGAAGCTAGAAAAAAACCAGATGGTTTATTGGCAGATGAAACAACACTTATACAACAAATTTTTGGTGGTTACTTGCGATCTAAGGTAATCTAATTTGTAAAACTTTCTTGTCTATGTTTTTAAAACTGTTCCTTAGAAATATCTATTCATGACATTGTAGCTAGCTAACAACTGGTTAGTGGTTGATGGTTAACGAATGCAGATAAGGTGCAGCAGATGTAAGGGCAAGTCTGAGCGATGTGAAAGAATGATGGATGTTACTGTTGAGATCGATGGCAACATTGCTACTCTTGATGAAGCACTTCTCCGTTTTACATCTATAGAAATTTTGGATGGGGAGAACAAGTATGAGTGTGACAGGTTGGTTTCCCTTTATGTTTTAGAATTGATCGAATTGGACATGCTCCATTTTTATCATCAGTCTTTGAATCAAGGTTTGCAATACTGCATGATACAGTATGGTATGAGTGATATTTACTGCATTGATAGGTTACAGGTACACAGATCAGTGAATACTGTGTGGTACATTTTGGTACTGATGTGGAACAGACTACAGACCCTGTACTGCCTGGTACCTTTGGTACATGGTCGGTACCACTTCGTACAGGGCTGTGCAGGATCTGTACCACTTTGTTTTCTCTAGTCATTTTAGTGTTTTTTTTAAATCAATACATACCGGTGTTCTGACATTCATACACCTGGTACGAATTGGTTCCGGGCTTGATACAGTACCAATACACAAAATTACGAGCCGTGCTTTGAATTACATCTTTAGCGGATGAAAAAGAAACTTTGATTATTATTACGAACAGTTTCTTCCCTATGAGCATATTCAACTCATAAGTATAGCTTTAAATATTTCAATACTATTGCTAGCTGGTATTTGAATGTATGGCATAATGGGATAGAGAAATAGCCCGAGCAAGGGAAATATGTAAAGTCTACAATGAGGATTTTCAAGGGTCAGTTACATTGCTACATTGACAATGATTGCTGTTGGCCAACTTAACATGCCTTGATGATATTTCAGATCCTGAAGTCTTGACAAATACTACTGGTCATGAGGGCTCTATAAAAAACTTGTATTCCCTCACGAGTCAGCAAAGAAATCAGAATTACAAAAAAGATACCGGATGGTACATCACAACTGTGTTTAATTTATTACCATAATGAAGTATCTTCAAATTGAGTTTCAAGGTCTCTCCTGTTAAGGTTGGTCTGCAACCTGGGTGCTTAAGTCAGTTGGAGTGGCTTACATTTAACATGAAGTTCATAAGAAAATGATTAGTTAAGACTAATTCTTTTTCCCCTAAATATAAGCTTTGCCATGTAAATCAGATATGGCCATGACCACTGTATTAGATCCTGATTGGTTATGTTCTTCTGACCATAATGATAGTGACCAAGGTGAATGCCAGCTCAAATTTTTTTATGTGAAACTTGTTCTGACATAACCCATCCTGACCTAGAGGGGACACAAATTTTTACATCATGGTGAATTCTGCATTCTAATGTGAGTATTTTGATATTCTGTTATATGTTCTGCTGCAATGATAGCGTTAACTATAAACGAAGAGACATTTTTTTTGTTATCTTATGCTGCATGTTTTCTATTCTTATAAGATGCAAGTCTTACGAGCGAGCAAAAAAGAGATTGACAATACTGGAGGCTCCCAATGTTTTGACCATCGTGTTGAAACGATTTCAGGTAATTTCTCATAAGCAGAACCTTTCACTTCTTATAGATGTATTCATCTTTTAAATTAGTAAAAGTGATTCTGCCAATTTGCTTATTGTTTTATTTGGAATCAGCGTCTTTCTCTATCGTCAATTTTGTTGCTTAGATTGTTCTTTGATTCTTTATGCAGTCTGGTAAATTTGGCAAACTCAATAAAGATGTTCGGTTCCCCGAGTACCTTAATTTAGCTCCTTACATGAGCGGAGATGACAAGTCCCCTGTTTACCGTCTGTATGCAGTAATTGTTCACATAGATGTCATGAATGCTTCCTTTTCTGGTCACTATGTCTGCTATGTGAAGGATTCGCAAGGCAAGTGGTACGAGACCAATGATAGTGAGGTATTCTTCTTGTTAAATTCTTGCCCTGATTGAAGGGCCGGTTTTTACAAACTTATTAAGATACTTAATAGAGAATGCATCGAATCTTGTTGGAATCATCTAAATTATTCTAAGCAAATTGTCATATTTGATTTGGAACAGAGCTACAATATGTTTTTAGTTCTATTGTTTTAGTTGGCAACTATAACTTCACCTAAAATGATGAAGATAGTGCTTATTACACAATATAAGAGTGATTTATGCAATAGAAAGTTACCTCTTATATCTTCAAAGCCTATGTTTGGTAGTTGCTGATCGTAGTATAATGACAGGGTTCAAATTGCATATTCTTTATCTTTGCTTCATTTGATCTTCCTAATGATCATGTAACCTTTCATAAACTTTTGATACAATCCATAAAATAAAACAAAGCTATGGATGTCATCACGGTGTATATGTTTATCTAACAATGAAGTACCTTGATTATTTTTATTTTTTCCTCAGGTAAAACCCATGGAGCTTGATAAGGTCTTATCCAAAGGTGCATACATGCTTCTTTATGCCAGGTAGAGTCAAATGTGGTTTGCATTCTTTGATTCGATTGGGTTTCTTAAATTCTTAGTGAAACATTTAAAATTAGGTGTTCGCCACGTGCTCCAAGCTCCGTAAGAAAAGCAATGGCCCAGTATCTTCCACATGCAAAGAAGCCCAGAAGCAAGGAAATCAAGGGAAAGCCTGGCGGTTCATCGATTGCACATTACCTTTACCCACCTCGGATAATTGGTGACCAGTCCAGTTCTCACTCATCAGATATGTTGAGTGAGAGACTCCGTCTTCCCTTGATTGATTCTTCCAGCGACAGTTCCTCTCTTTTCGACGAAGGTTCCTCCTGTAGCACAGAGAGCACAAGGGACTCGACAAGTTTTGAAGAGTACTGGGAGCACATGTCGGGAGAATCAGACGGTATCAACCTGAATAGCCCCCTAAGAATCTTTGAAGATTCTGATGGATTCGCTCATTCTCCTCGGGGATCAGTGCGTTCCTCAAAAGCAGTCTTAAATGGATCACTGCCCGATTTCCCCAGCAGCAACGATTCTGGATCGAATGCTAGTTGTTCCGGCAGGGAAACAGATCAAGTGGAGGCTGAGAGGTACGACCGCATCAAGCATGACAGCGATGGGAACCTATCCTCAGTGTATTCTGATGAAAGAGAACATTGTATAAACTTGACAGAACACAGTAGGACGTTAGTGACCGACTGGATTAGCCCAAATAATGTGAAGTCTGGTATATTATTGAGAAGACCGACTAGCGAAAGAACTGCCCAAACATTTTATTGATCTGTTTGGGTTGTAGAGAAAATTAATTAGGTTGTATTATGGGCAGTTTAAAGGAAATGGGAAAAAGAAGAGAGTAGGTTTTTTATGTCTCTTTCTACGTTTATTATTGTGCACAGCTCTTGTTTTCTCTGAATCTACAGAAGATTATATCCATTATATGTTCAACAATACCCTTTCAAAAGTCTAGTTACTTAGTTTTAATTTTCTTACTATGAACAAAAGGTACTCACTCATAAATGATTTAAAGAAGATGTAGTCGAAAAGACTGTTTTATATAATTTCAATTGTTTAGCTATCGATTTAGGTACTATACTGATGCAGCATATTTAGTATACTCCCTTGTCTTGTCGTGCTGGGAAGCTAGCGTGACTTTTAACTGCATGTCACGTGTTGAATTTAGATTAATAAAAATAATAATAACCATATCATGTGATAAACAACTTGACTTGATTGATAGATAGTTAGATAGATTCTTCCATATAACGTCATTTGACTTGATGGGTAGATTGATAGATAGTTCCATATTACTGGACGTGCATTTATTACAAGAACCGTATAGCGTTGGGTGGTTTCCGGTTGAATTGGCTCGTTGACCTCGCGCCTCGCATCTCGGTCAAGGCCTTTCCATCCTATCCGCGAGAGGATCTAGAAATCATCCGACACAGCTCGTGGTGCACTGACGACGATAACTTGGCAGGTGAGCCTGATTAGATTGACTTGACTTGCTGACCCAACACTCGAGTCAACCTCGATGCTCCACAACCCGTCGGTCGATCGGATCAGGTACGACGACTCCATGCGTTCGATTCGACCTTTTAGCCTTGTATCGATCATCATACTATTCCGAGCAATCGCACAGAATTAAGTCGCGTGCGTATTCACGAGGACAACGGCGTGATGCACCCAAATTGGAACATGACAAGGGGATTCGCTCCGGCTCGAGTCAAAGCTGGATGGACGGGCCCCACCAAGAGTGCATCCAACACCGGTAGAGGACATTGTCCACGTCAACGAACCCCACGTCCACGTCAAGGTTGGACGTGGCAGCGGACCAATTCCTTATTCCGATCCATGGCTTTCGGTGTATCACTTCCGCCATCAATTTCGAGTGTGGCGAGTTAATGTTTTCTGGAATTTTCTTTTGATTTATTCGGGGGGTCTTTTTCGTCTTCTCGATAAACATACAGTGTAGCATATCACATCCAATTAAAGAGATCCAAACATGGGACGTGATCATGGGACCCACGTGTTTTGAGCTAACCAAGTGTTTTGCCCAGAGTTCATCGTGTCTGCGTGGAGACAGCAAGAGGGGAGTCGTTGGTGGATTCGACAGGTCACACTAAAGGCGGGGAGTGGGTCCCCGCTTACCCCACCGTGGCTTGGTCCAATGAACGTGCCCAAGCTTCTTTCATCAGCTGTCCTTTCATGATATGTCCACTTGCCATATAACGCCATTTTTGACCTTGTGCACCGACCTACCTCTCAATTTGTGTGTGTGTGTGTGTGTGTGTGTGAGAGAGAGAGAGAGAGAGAGAGAGAGAGAAGGAGAGGATGTAATTTGGGATACAAATTGGTGATCTGCATTGAAAGAAAGCGACATTTCTTAGACATCGATCTCCATAGGTATTCTTAAAATCTTCAATGTAAGTAAGTCACTTTTTGTAAGAATAAATGAAAGGTATATATTAACAAAATCTTATATGTATTTTTGAAAGGAAATTTGGGTTATCTGCAAGTCTATTACAGTAAGTGTTTTATTCATATGTGTTTAATTACTTATAGGTTCCTCCAATATATATATATATATATATATATATGCAATTAAATTAGTTAAATGTTCAATGGGCAGATAAGGTAATATATAAATGGAAAAAGTAATTCTTAGATAAAATATATATGCAATCACTAATTGCAACTTACTCGAAAACAATTAAACAAATGCAATATATATATATATATATTTGGTAATTATACTTTTTATTTGAAATATGATAACTACTTATCTCATGGAGTATAACTTCTGAAGAGTCTACACCAAACATTATCCATTTATGATTGTAAGGTTGACTTGGTCTTCCATTTATGATTGCTATCTGAAACTAATTGATGCCATTCACCATTGATTCATGGGTCAACATAATTCACCATCTAAGTCAAAAATATTTGTTCTATTTATGGCAATTTCATCCACCATGATCTAGATTTAGTGGTAACATTGTGTGTGCATATATATATATATATATATATATATATATATATATATATATATATATATATATATATATATATATATATATATATATATATATATATATAATAGATGAATAGATGATGCAATCCACATACATGAAAAGATTTACTAAGCCAAGTGCTACATGTTCTAACATTTTGGGTTCCCATAAATGTTCCTAGAAATGTTGTTGGGGTTTTTTTTGGAGGAAAATGAACTGTTTATTTTCACATAATTGAAGATGAGAGAATAGTTTATGGAGGTCATCTTAGGATGTTTAGAGAAAATCATATGTGAAGAGAAGTCAAAGAGATGAGATTTTGGACGTTTAAGCTTCTCTATTTGATTTATACTCAAAATAATAAAAGAAAAATACGTTGACATACTCATATAATTATTCTAATGTGTAGCTGCGCATCAGTCCCTGTAGCTGCCTTTGTTGACGACAAATCTTAGTGGTAATGGAGATAGGAGACAAAGATTGGCCGATACATAGTATCCAATTTGTCTTTGTTAGCCCACTTATTTGAAAGAATTGTGTGCATGCAACCTCATCAGTTCAAGTGAGAACAGTGCACCTGCAGTAGCCTTCCAATCCATTGGTTTCTGACATGCATGGATCCAACTCTCTCTCTCTCCCCCATTCTTCCCCCCTTTCTCCGTGCATCTAACCATTTGCTGACATGGAACTTTGAAGTCTCCTCCTCCTCCTCCTCCTCTCTCTCTTTCTCTCTCTCTGTGGCTGGCAATTGTTGTGGAATCTCATCAGATGAACAAGTGAATCAGTTGTTTCATTTGGGTGCGATGAAGACATGATACATGAATCGGACAAGCTCGACATAGATTTATCAGTCATGTTAAAGGAATAAAATTCTGCTAGAAATATGAGCTTGACTTGAGAGCATGTTTACTGTACAAAATGGAGTACTGAGCACTTGAACAGTTGCATTCAATCCACTGATCACCTCAGGCAAACCTCAGTATCCAACACAAAGCTGATCTTATCATACACATATATTTGGTCTGCCAACTTAGAAGACACATATCACTTGGATTCTACAGATACTTTGTTCCAAATATCAATTGTAATACAACTTGAAAGTACATATCAGTAGACAAAGTGCTTCTTCTCTTGATTAGTAGGTTGCAATGTTTGCTATTTGTCATTTTGAGTCAGTAGTGCTCAGAAGAAGTTTGGATTAATAAGGAATTTCTCTAAGCATGTTTTAGAAGAGAAATTTCTATATACATATATTATGTTGGGGAGAAAGAAATTATTGATCTAAGATTTATATGATTCGATACTTTTTGTTTTATTTATGTCAATGCAAAATAATATGAGATATATATATCCTGCGACACAAATACAATTCTCCTTATACATCATCTTAGACCCACTAAGAAAATCTTAAGAGTACTCAAAGTATTTTCTAATATTATCAATTCATTTATTCCTAAGAATATATGGAAACAATAAATTTTAAGATTTTTCTCTCAATTTTTTTTATATATTTGGATTCTTTATCCTTCGAACGAACTCGTTTTAGGATTCTAAAAATACTTACAAATCCTAGATTATGTTTCTCAAGTCAACCACACAAGAGACAAAGATGGTGTAGAAGTCCAAATCTAACTTCTCAAAAAGTTCAATTTTATACAAATATACTTTATTATTTTAGGAAATATATTAATAGTCTCAAGAAAATAAACGAAAACAAAATCTTACTTTGTTTTCATATTTGCATAAAAACAATTGGAATTATTTGCATTAAAAGGAGGCTTCTTTTTTACCAAGAAATAGCAGTAGTATTTGTAGAAGTGCAATTTGTTATACAACCAATTAGATCTCAAACTACCAAAGTTATTTTCTATAATAACAAACATTTAATGAAAATAAATCCAATTTCACATGTGTTTGTGGAAAATAAATAATTAGCTAATAGTTGGTGATTTTGAATATGATGTATTTTTGTTAGCTTCTTCTGAGATACAAATCCTGTATTCTTATCCACCACAAAATAGGACAATAGAGTGGTTCGTGTGGAGACAAAACACCCCCAACTCTCTCTCTCTCTCTCTCTCTCTCTCTCTCTCTGAAATGTCAAAAGGTCCACAAGCAAAGAAGGGAAGGCAGTGAGAAAGAAGATCAAAATATAGAGAGAGTTCACCAACTACCAGCCTCTGCCCACATCTCTCGTATCATCTCCTCTCTCTGCTCACCCTTCCTTTTAAGTTTTCCTTACATCCTTCTTTAAGACTCCTCTCCTCCATCCCATTCAACCCTGAAGGACCCACCCCTCCCCACTATTCTAACCATCAATCAAACACCTCTCTCTCTCTCTCTCTCTCTCTCTCTCTCTCTCTAATTGCTCTCAAAGTGCAACCGCAAACAAACATCCCCTCACTACCATTTCCTCCTTTTTCTTCTCCATCCGTATACTGTTCTACATAAAAAAAGAGGCCCTCTGAAGTCTTCCGCTACAGTTTCTTTGAACTGTTTTATGTTCTTAGGTTTCTCTCCGGCAACATGAAGGACAAGCTCTTCCAGCACCATTATCTTCAGCAGCAGCAGCAGCAGCAACGGCAGCCGCAGCAGCAACGGCAGCCGCAGCAGCAGAAGAGCCTGTCTGATGAAGTCGACAGCGGCAGGAGCAGCGGGGAGAGCAAGAAGCCAAAGCTCGATGAACAGAAGGAGCAAACAAGGGGAGATGGATCGACAATCGAGGTGGTCAAGAGACCGCGGGGGCGGCCGCCGGGGTCCAAGAATAAGCCGAAGCTGCCGGTGGTGATCACCAGGGAAGCGGAGCCCTCGGCGGCGATGAGGCCGCACGTGCTGGAGATCCCCGCGGGGCACGACGTGGCCGACTCCCTCGCGGGGTTCTCCCGCCGCCGGAACCTCGGAATCTGCGTTCTCTCTGGCACCGGCGCCGTCGCGAACGTCACGCTCCGCCAGCCGCACCTCGGAGGGGCGCCGCTGTCGGCGGGGGCTCCGGCCACGATCGTGTTTCGAGGGCGGTTCGAGATCCTGTCCATCTCGGCCACGTTCCTCCCCCCGGCGATGGAGGCGCTGTGCCCCGCCGCGGCCGGCGGGCTCTCGATATCGCTGGCGGGGCCGCAGGGACAGATCGTGGGGGGCACGGTGGCAGGGCCACTGGTGGCCGCGGGGATGGTGGTCGTGGTGGCGGCGGCGTTCTCGAACCCCACCTTCCACCGGCTCCCGGTGGAGGACGACGTGTCGGTCTCCGTCTCGGTCTCCGGCGGAGGCGGTGGCGACATGGAGGAGCACGAGCAGCACATGTACACCCAACAACAACCTCAGAGGCAGCAGCATGATCATAGCCAGCGTCGCCACCAAGGGCCGTCGCCAACGGCTGCAGTGTCGAGAGGCATGTCTCTCTACAGCAGCCACCTCCCACCGGACGTCATTTGGGCGCCCACCGCCCGCCCCCCACCTCCGCCGCCATACTGAAGCTTCCCTCCATTCCATCCCTCTTTGTTTTCCCTACTCCAAGACTCCTCTCTCTCTCTCTCTCTCTCTCTCTCTCTCTCTCTCTCTTTCTCTCTCTCTGGTCATGATCTTAATAGTCTTTAGACAAGATTTGATGCTCTCTTAGCTTTCTTTGGTCGGGTGTCATTAGTTACGGCATTGCGGTAAACAATATTGAAACTTAGTTCTCAGGTCGAATTTATGTATCTGTAGTTGTCATCCTGCTTCTCTTGTATTAAATCTGTACTGTCCTTTTGGTTCAGCATATGGTTCCCTCCCTCCTTGAGTTGGTGATGGCTCAGCACCAGAGAGAATTCTCATGCGATAGAGCCGGTTGCATGCGTGGATGCGAGTAAGATCGCCTTGCCACCTTTCTGTAGGTGTTTTAGGGGACAATGTTGTGGTGCTCTTCTTGTGTTATCTTTCTTTAATCTTTGGGGTTATAATAAAAGGGAAAAAAGAAGGGGAGAGAGAGAGTTGAATGGCTAGGGTTTCTTCTTCCGAGTGGGGCCGGAGAGCCGGAGTGCACCAGAGGAGATACGCACGCGATCTGCTGCTTGCTCGATCTCCTCTCCCTCGCCTTTTTCGTCTCTCTCGCTGCCTTCTTCCCTGCGTCTTCTTACTTCTGCGCCGAGCGGTACGCATCGCTGAGGCATCGTTGGCAGAGACGAGAGAGGGAGAGAGAGAGAGAGAGAGAGCAAGTGCGTACTTTTTGACTTGAATGGCTTGGGGGATAGGCTTTAACCTCGGGGAAGAAAGGTGGGAGGAGTGCCTTAAAAGCAGCAAACCATCAAAGCGGAGAGGAAGACAAAACAAAACCTACTTTCTTCTTAAGCGGTAGAAGGTTGTACTTTGCCCTTCTGAACATATCTACGAGGAAAGCAAAAGCCTTGAACCGAAATCATGCACAACCCTTTCTCTCTCTCTCTCTCTCTCTTTTCCTTTTGGCGAGTTCACAGCGGGCGGTAGAGTGGATTCATTGCTTGTTTCATGTGTCAGCTAGCCGGGTTCAAAAGAAGCCTCTACTGCAAGCAAACCTGTGGCAGAGGCATGACTGGCTTTGCTTCCAAGTTCCATCTCATGCAGCAACAGCTAGCCTTGCCTTCTCTTCGGAAAGGAAGGAGGAGGAGGAGGAGGAGGAGGAGGAGGAGGAGGAGGAGGAGGAGGAGAAGGAGGAAACATCAGATGGCTGCTGGATCCCACATGTTTGCCTTCCTTTCCATCAACACTGGATGACTTCAGTAGCGAAGTGTGTGTGTGAGAGATGATTGTGATGATAGCGTTTCTCAAGTAGTTTATGTGCTTTTGGGATTTGAGGACGATCATGTCGACTTTTGTTCAGGAGCCGATCCACACACGACTCCACCACTCTTTCTTCCTCTTCTTACTCGAGCTCTCAAGTAACACAATGCGAACTTACACTCGAACAAGCCATGATCTTCACCTAAATCATACAAGACATGTTTGTTTGTTGACTGCCTTTTACTCAAAAGCTTAGCTTAGTGGCAAATGGTCACTCCAAAATATGCCATAAAGCTGTATAAGTGATCTTGGTATATGTGTTAGCAACCTCTCTAGGAGATGATGGAATGATAGCTCCACGTAAAAGTTCTCTTATTATATCTATAGGTGGGAATATTAGTGATTGATTAGGAGTTGAAGGAATAAAGAATTCAAACGAGCACAGAAACAAATGCAAGTGACATACAAATTAGCATCCCCCTAAAGCTCTATATTCTACTAGAATACAACACTAAATATAAGCTCTAACATTAACTAAAACCTTTGAACTCGGTGTTAAGTTGGTGGAGAAATGATTTGTTGAGGCTCTGAGAACTGTTAAATTTACTGTCATTCTTCTCTTTTTTTGTGTACAAAAACTTATTATGTAATGCATTTAAAACACCTATACGATATTTGCATGATAATGCAAAACAAATGAATCATGTTCATTCTTTTTTTCCCTTTTGTTAGACAAGTGAAAACATATTATAGGCTCAAAATCCAACAAAAAAACAAGAACTTTGAACCTATTAAATTTTAAGTGATATTTTGATAAACTATGGTTTCACAAACCAAATGGGCAAATGGTTAACCAACCCTAATCAACTTCAAGACAACATTCATATTTCATGTGTATCAAATGACATAAATGTACTTGCAATTTTGATCCATTTATGTTAATTAAGATACTAAGAAATTGGCATTCCTGTCCCTCTAAGACTGACCTATTTATTTCATGTGTCAAACATAACTAGCACTTAGACTTTGATGAAGAGGTCATTAGTTTAATTTGTGTTTGAATCACTGCCCCTTTCTATATAAAACCTAAAACTGTCCAATAATCATATATATATATATATATATATATATATATATATATATATATATATATATATATATATATATATATATATATATATATATATATATATATATATATATATATATATATATATATATTAACAAAGGTAAGTAGTGAAGGTAAAATTTGAGCCTGTGATCTTATTGATAATCTATCAAAGTCTTTCTTAGTCAACCTTCAAAATATATTTTTGGTACATTATCATTAAATCAATGTTTAAGGTATAGTGATTTTATAATTAGAAGAGACTATGCTTCTTGTTGTAGTATTGTGGAAATGAATGGTAAGAGAATTAAAGAAACAAACTGTTTTTCATCTCTGTATTAAGATAAAATTCATGTTACATATTGAAATATTAAATCAAAATTAAATTCATCTTAGTAAAATTAGGTTAACATATTGTTCTTATATGACTTATGATTTTGTAAATGATAATGAAAAGAAATCATTTTAATGCCACTCTCTGATCTATAAATAATGAAGCCTACTGTTTGTTATCTTTCAATTCCACCACTATATAAGATGAAGAAATCTTGGCAAACATACAGTGATTTATACATTCCCATTGATGTGACTATTTGCACTGATTCTTCACCTTTTAGTCAGAATAATCAAATATTTCTTTCTCTTTTCTAATAAGAAAAGAAAAAGAAACCTTTAGCTGTCGTGTGATAGACAAAGAATATCTTTTTGACACCTTTCAATTGTATGATTTCATGGAGAATATTTACCCCTCGAATTAACCTTTCAAGTGTCATGTTTCCTCTTATTTCTTATTGTAAGAAAAGAGAACTTTGAGTATTCCATGTGTTCGATAAATTGTCGTCTTTTTATTTTTTATTTTTTCCGAAGAGCCATCGTGTCGAAAAGATAGAAAGATTAATGGGAGGAAAATTTCACTTATACGATAGGTAGGCTACAACAAAACTAAAATTTACGATAGGTAGGCTACAACAAAACTAAAATTTATGATAATACACTCATGAGATCCTTACGAGTTAATTTTAATTTTATCTATTTTTACTATTCTTAATCTATGAATAATTATTTTCTATTCGAGCCCTCTCACTATATTCGATTCTAATACTAAATGTCATGATATAATTGATTTATTAACTTCATTTAGTCTAAATTATTTATCAAAATATCTAAATTAAAGTTTACAATAGTACACTTATTATATCTTTATAAGTTAATCTTAGTCGAATTAATTGAGATGTTATACGTTTTTTTTATTAACAAACACGTAAGAAATTTACTATTCATATAAAGTATAAAAGAAATTTAATATTCATTTAGTGAGTTTGGAGTTAAGACATATTTTATATAAAAATAGTTTTGTAATTACTGATTTAATAATAAAATATTTTCTAAAATCATTTCACTAATGTCCAATAAATTCCGTCATATTGAAAAGATGACTAAAAAAAATAACTGATGAGGGCAATAATGGCGATGAGACCCGGGTTGACGTTAGCCGGTCCGGATGATGCCATGCGCCTCAGCTGACCTGACAGCACCTAGCGAAAACAGTCCGGAATGCCGACCGAGGGGCATTAACGTCCTACGCAAGCTCGGTCCATCACACCACACCCATGCCGGTGTCAGACGCTACCAGGAGTACGATCCTGCTCCCTGCAAGCGGGCACATTAGACAGCAATGACCTTCCCTATAAGAACTCTCACACCAGGGAAAACGGGGGAGGAAAAAAAAAACATCCAGAGAGACCCCTTTTAGATTATGAACTAACTTATCGTCAGAGGGGTCGGGTCGAGCTCCCCGACCTGACCTGTGTGCAGGGACGAAGACGAAGGGGCCCTCCACGGAATGCATAGGCACGTAACCCCCATCCCAGAGGAAACAGCGACCCAGCCTCGATCGGATTACCGAAGCCGACCGCCTCAGCCATCCCGAAGTCTGCCTAGCGGAATCCCGGCTCATTCGGACCTGAACCAAGCCGCGTTGGCCCCGAGGCCACGACATAAAGTTGTTGACACTAACATTTTGGCGCTAGAAGGAGGGCCGAATGTCGAGGGATCGACACGCCGACTTGGGTGAACCCGCAGCTGAGGGGCATCCACCGCATGGGGAATCGTGAGATGAACACCCCGCCACGACTTTCGAGCACTATTGGCGGTTATTCAACGACCCGGGCTTATCGCCCCCCCAGGGTCCCCCAGCCGACCCGTCGCCCGTGTCGTCTGAGGCTTTTCATGACCTCGCTCATCAAGTCCGAGCTTTGATGGGTATGGTGCAAACCATTATCTCGCTCGTTGCTCGTCTAGAGCACACGCCTGTGGTCTGACCACTGCGACAACAGGTGCCACCCGTCCAGGCTCACACGCTGCCCATGGAGGTCCTGACTTCGCCTCGGGTCCGACCGACCCCGCTCGGGGATCGAATGACGACACACCCGGGGGGCTGTCCGGAACCCGAAGCATTATCCTCGGACTCAACGGACTCCCTACGAGCCTAACTACGTTTCATTAACCAACGACTCGACGAAGTGCAGCAGGAGGTTCGCAGGTCAAAGGGAGAGCTCGGGGAAGAAACGCGCCAGGGGTCTCCGTTCGCGCCCGAGATACAGGATCAAACAATCCCCCCGAACTTTCGGCTCCCCTCTTTGGACGCGTATGATGGCTCCACCGACCCGGTGGACCATGTAGCCGCTTTCCGCGCCCAGATGGCACTGTACGGAACCTCTGACGCTTTGATGTGCAGGGCGTTTCCCACAACTCTGAGAGGGCTGGCCCGCACGTGGTACAACAGCCTCAAGACTGGAACAATCACCTCCTTTGATCAGCTCGTCAGAGACTTTGAGTTTAACTTCTTGGCTTACGCCCGGCCAAAGCCGTCTGTCACACTACTCCTTGGGCTCAGCCAGAGGGAGGACGAACCCCTCTCCCACTTTGTGAATCGTTTTACTATCCAAATCCGGGAGTTGCTAGATGCTCATCCCTCTCTGTTGATGCAGGCGTTCATGATAGGCTTGCGACCCTCCAGATTCTTCTGGTCATTGGTAGAACGACCCCCCACCGCGGTCCCAGAGATGCTCCAACGGGCGAGCCAGTTCATTACGGCGGAGGTCTGAATGGCCGGGAAGTGGGAGGAGCACAAAAGGACAAGAGCAGAGCCGTCCCGGGGCCAACAACCTGCCGCCACAAGGTGTAGTTTGAACCGACCCGACCTGCCGGTGTTGATGTCTCGACTCCCCTCTTCAGATGCGTCCCGAACGGAGATATTTCTCCAGATAAGAGACAAAGGGTTGCTCAGAACCCCCAACCCGATGAGAAACCCGCGAGAACTCATGGATCGGTCGAAGTATTGTCGTTTCCATCAGCAAAACGGCCACGACACCGAGGAGTGCCGAGAGCTAAAGCGACAGATCGATGAGCTCATTCGCAAAGGGCACCTTGGCCGGTACCCACCAGAGGGTCCCGTCGAGCGTCTGATCAGTGTGATCACTGGCGGCCATGCGGCTGGGGGGGACAGCATGTCCAGAAGGAAGGCGTACGCCCGCTCCGTCCGAGCCGATGCTCCTGGGCCCGGCCTCGAGCCCGAGGTCACGTTTCCCCGCGATGGTGCCGAGCAATCCAAGCATGACGCTGCGCTTGTGATAATAGCTAGGATTGCCAACGCTCAGGTGAGGAGGATCATGGTCGACACCGGGAGCTCGGCCGACGTGCTTTATTTTGATGCCTTCCAGAAGCTCGGGCTAGCCAAAGAAGCCCTGGCGCTGACCCGCTCGACGCTTACCGGCTTCACTGGTAATTCTATTTTGCCATTGGGAGCAGTCACTTTGCCTATAACCTTGGGAGCTCCGCCAAGATTGAAGACTGTGATATCCACCTTCTTAGTGGTCGACCTCCCCGTTGCATACAACGCCATCCTCGGTCGACCAAACCTCAACAAGATCAGGGTTGTCGTCTCCACTTATCACCAAATCATGAAGTTCCCAACCCGCGTCGGGGCCGGGGAAGTCTGGGGAAGCCCCTGTGAGTCTAGGCAATGTTACTTGGCGGCAATCTCGCTACACAAAAGAGCAAGAACCGAACAACCCCTGAGGGACCCCAGGAAAATGAAGAAGCCGACCCCGCATCCTGAGCCGACGGCACCTACTTGCGACATACCGTTGACGAAGGATCGGCCGGACCGGTCGATCAAGATCGAGTGGAGCTCCCTGATCAGGAACGGGAGCAGCTCGTCGGCTTCCTACAGGAGAATGCCGACGTCTTTGCTTGGTCGCCCTCCGACGTGACGGGTGTCGACCCGAAGATCGCCCAACATCACCTGAACATAGTGCCCGCTGTTCGACCAGTAAAGCAGAAGCCCCAACGGCAAGCCCCCGACCGACAACTGGCCATCCGAAAAGAGGTGGAGTGACTTTTGGCGGCAGGATTCATAGAAGAAGTTAAATACCCGCAATGGCTGTCCAATGTAGTCCTCGTCAAGAAATCTAATGGGAGCTGGAGGATGTGTTGACTACACCAGTCTCAATTGTGTAGGCCCGAAAGACTGCTACCCCCTCCCTAGGATCGACCAGTTGGTCGATGCGACCGCCGGATATGCCAGCCTTTCATTTATGGATGCCTTCTCCGGCTACAATCAGATTAGAATGGCGCCTGAGGACCAGGAGCATACAGCCTTCCTCACAGACCAAGGGATATATTGTTACAAGGTTATGTCGTTCGGCTTGAAGAACGTAGGGGCTACGTATCAGAGAGCTGTGAACAAGATGTTCACCCAACAGATCGGGCGAAACATTGAGATCTATGTCGACGACATGATCGTGAAGAGCCGTACAACGGCAGACCACCTGACCAACTTGGCCGAGACGTTTGACATGTTGCGAAGATACGGCCTGCGCCTTAACTCGGAGAAATGTGCTTTTGGCGTTAGCTCGGGAAGATTTCTCGTATTCATCGTGCATGAGAGGGGAATCGACGCTAGTCCGGAAAAGATCCAGGCGGTCATCGGTATGAAAACCCCTCGGACAATAAAGGACGTACAATGGCTGAATGGAAGGCTCGCTGCCCTATCCCGGTTTCTATCCCGATCTGGCGATAGTTGCCTCCACTTCTTCCAGGCCTTGAAGAACCCGAGGAACTTTCAATAGATGGAGGCGTGCGAGGAAGCCTTCATACACGTAAAGCATCACCTCGCCAACCTTCCCCGCCTTACCTCGGTCTCTTTCGGGGAGAAGCTCGGTGTCTACCTAGCCGCCTCCCGGCACGCTGTTAGTTCCGTCCTAACCAAAGAAGCCACCGGAGGGCAACTGCCAGTCTACTACATCAGCCATATCCTAAACAGGCCCGAGGAACGGTACCCACCAATCAAAAGACTTGCTCTGGCACTCGTCCTGACAGCTCGAAGGCTCCGCCCCTACTTCCAAGCCCATCCGATCGAGGTAATCACCGATCAACCCCTCCGTCAGGTTTTAGCTAAGTTTGACGTTGCAGGCCGCCTCCTCAAATGGTCGGTAGAACTCGGCGAGTTTGACATACGATATGTGCCAAGGACCGCCATCAAAACCCAGTCGGTGGCCGGCTTCCTATCAGAACTCGCCCAAATCGAGGACGAGGACCCTGACCAAAAGAGGGAGGCATGGACCTTGCACATGGATGGATCGGTCGGCTCGAAGGGTGCTGGTGCGGGGCTGGTATTGTCGGCCCCCTATGGACAATCGTTCGAGCGCTCCCTACGCTTCGGCTTTCAAGCTACCAACAATGAGGCCGAGTATGAGGCACTCTTGGCAAGGCTCAAGCTGGCCCTTGAGATGTAGGTGAAGGCCGTACACGTCCTCACCAATTCGCAGTTGGTCGCCGAACAACTCGGCGGCGGATATGAGGCTAGGGAACCAACCATGGGAAAGTACATGGCGGAGGTAAAGAACCTAACCGTCGGCTTCTCTCGCTTTACAATATCTAGAGTGCCAAGGAACCAAAACCAGCGAGCCGATGAGCTGGCCAAATTGGCCTAGAAGTCAGGCCCCGATGCCCAGTCCGAGATCGAAGAGCTCCCTTTTCGCGCCATCTCGATCTCGGCTGTGTCTTCAGCCGATGCGCCAGCTACGTGGGTACAGGAGATGCTGCGCTTCAAGCGAAACGGGACTCTCCCGACCGATGAGGTCTCGGCTCGGTGCATATGCCGCATGCAGGCGTGGTACTCCGAGGTGAATGGACGTCTCTATAGGAGGTCCTTCTCACGTCCCCTTTTGCGGTGCCTCGAGCCCGAAGAAGCTCGGACAGTCCTGGCCGAGGTCCACGAAGGGATTTGTGGCGAGCACATAGCTGGGCGAACCTTGGCGCACAAGATCCTTCGCCAAGGGTACTATTGGCCCACCATGTCCCAGGACACAATGGATTTCGTACGACGGTGCAGCCCATGCCAGAGGTACGCCCGAACCCCCCGGCGGCCCGCGGTTCCACTCGCTCCCATTGACTATGCGTGACCATTCGCACAATGGGGATTGGACCTCCTCGGGCCTTTCCCGCCGGCATCGGGGCAACAGAGATATATCGTCGTGGGGGTAGATTACTTGGTTGAGGTCGAGCCGCTGGCAACCATCACGGAACATCAGGTAGAAAAGTTAGTGTGGAGAAACATCGTGACTCGGTTTGGCCTGCCGAGGACTATCATCACCGACAACGGGGCCCAGTTCGCCAGCGCGTGATTCCAATAATTCTGTACGAATCACAGGATTCAGCTGAGGTTCAGCTCGGTAGCATACCCCTAGATGAACGGCCTAGCCAAAGTAACCAACCGCTCCATTCTGGACGGGCTCAGAAGAAGGGTGTCCGTGGCCTGATCAGCTTGGGTGGATGAGCTCCCAAGCATTTTGTGGTCCCTGCGGACCACTCCCAAAACCGCGACAGGGGAATCCCCCTATAGCCTCGCGTTCGGGACTAAGGCAGTCCTTTCGCCCGAGGTGGTTTTCCCCATAGTTCAGACGGAGAACTATGAAGAGGGGACTTCGACTCAGGGCCTACGAGCCAATCTCGACCTGCTCGAGGAGCGACGCGCCAACGCGCACTTGAAGGCCCTCTCCTACAGAAGAGCTGTCGCTAGGACCTACAACCGGAGGGTACAACCACGACCCATTAAACTAGGTGACCTGGTCTTGCGCAGAGCTGAGGTCAGCGACCCTACCCGAGCACGCGGTAAGCTTGCCCCTAGTTGGGAAGGACCTTATAGGGTCATCGGCATCATCGGAGCCGGTACGTATCGGCTCGAAACCATGCAAGGACGTCCCTTGCCGAGGACGTGGAACGTGCAAAATCTCAAAAGGTTCTTCGTATAATAGAAAGCAAGAGAGACAGAAATCTGAGCAAAATTTTTTATTCAAATGAAAAATTGGTTACAAGACTAGACGAATTACAAGCCGAGCCCTTATATTTTGGGAGCTTCGGCACTATCATCAAAAGGAACCTCGTCTGGCATGTCGACGGTCGAGTCTTCAGGGCAGGAGGCAAAGGGGTCTTCCTCGACCTCCAAACCAGGGTGGCGAGCCTTGAAACGGGCCAGGGCAATCCGGTACCCATATTCATAGATAACCTGCCCCGACCAGATTAGGCCGAGCTGAAAGCCCGAAGACTCTTTGTAGTCCTCGATCAGCTTCTTATCCTTCTCCGACCGCTGGTCTGTCTCGGTAGCCAGAGCCTTGGAAGCCCTCTTCGCCTCGGCAAGCGCCTCCTCCAGCTTTTGGTTGAGGATAGCCGCCTCTTTCCTCACCAGACGAGCCTCGGTCCGAGTCGTCCTCAGGAACACCTGGAGCTCTTTATTTTGCTCCTCCGCCGTCTTCACCTCGGCTTTTAGGCGGGTCGCTTTCGCCTCCAGATCCGAGGCACGTTGCTCGACGACCTTTATTTCGGACTTGAGTCCCGCAGCCTCCGCCTCTAGATCCGAGGCACGCTGCTCTGCTGCTGCGACCACCTCCGGGCCCGCTCCCGTGCGTACCTCCTCGATCTGCTTACACAGCTCGGTGTTGCGGTCAATCAAAACGTTGAGGGCTTGACCCGCGTCGCGAACACGGTCCATCAAAGTCGTGGCGTAGTGGTGCCCCTGTAAAGAAGAGAAGTCAAGACGAGAACCCTTCGGGCATAAGAGCGACTCGGGAACAAGCCACTTACCCACAACAATGACTTGGCGACCTTGCCAAGTAAAACGTCCGAGGGCATGACGTACAATTCCTGAGCCATGTCGGGATGGAGTCCACCTTTGGCGAACGAAGCCGCCGACTCCCCGTCGGCCCATACCCAGTCCCCGCGGGTTAGGCCGGCCCACCGAGCCAACTGCGGGTCGGAGGATTGACCCTCCGAGAGTTCGCCCACCGCCCCCGCAGGGAGGCGACATAGGTCACGAATGGAGGGTTCCCGAGGCGCCTTCCCTGCCACCTCCCTGCTCGGCCCCGCCTCGCCCCGACCGAAGCCTCGTCGCTGGTCGCGATCGACGTGTGCGGAGACTCCTCCCTCCGGCTGACTCGCCGGCGCATTCGATTTTTTCTGAACGCAAGTCTTCACCTTCTTCCGGGGCCGACCAGCCTCGAGCTCTACCGGCGCTTCTCTCTTGCCAAGCCGTGACCGACGAAACCCGTCCCCCGCGCACGACAGCCAGATTCACCATCACTGCGTGAAAACATCAACATTGATCAAGACACTAAAAACACGACTTTGTAGGAAACCCTAACGCTACCTGCTACGGGCATACCTCGAGGCGCCGGCTAAGACCCGCCTCGACCAGCCACCCCTCGGTCATTTGCCCGATGGCCCGGAAGGCTAGGAGAATCTCCTTAAGTCGTCGAAAGTCCCTGTGCTCCTCGTCATTCAAGGCCGAGGCGGTGTTGTCAACCACGCGCGTCGCCCACTGGAGCCCGAAGCTCCAGCCTTCCGAGCGGCAAACGTAGAAGAAGCGCCCCTTCCATCCCTTGTTACTGGAAGGAGCCCCGCTAACCCGGAAGCTCGGTTGGGCGGACAGATAGTAACCCCCCGACCCCTTAGAAAGACGGAAACAGGAAAGGAAAAGGGTTCGGGTCGAGGTAATGTTCGCATAGTGGCACTCCCCTAGGAACGCCACCAGATAACGCCACGAATTCAGCGCCATCTATGACGGAGAAATACGCCACCACGAGACACAGGAACTAATGACAGGGTGCAGAGGAAGGCGTAACCCAACCTCAAGGGCATCTAGGGTTAGAGCGAAACCCTTCGAGATAGGGTCGTACGCCCGTTGCCCTGGCTCAGGGGCAATAAGGGCAAATTCCTCCGGGATGCCATAACGCCCCCGGAGGTAACCGAGCGACGACTCACTCACAGTGGAGTCGAGATCGTGCGGCCACATCAAGGCTTCAAGGGCTTGAGCCGCTTTCTCGTCTGACGATGAACTGGGGCTTGGCGGCAGAGTCTTCCCTCCGACATTGTCGGAGGGGGAAGGTGAGCGACGCAGGAGTGAAGGGGAAAGGGAGGCCATCCTTACCGAACTTTGGAGGGGGAAGTAGGATGGTCGATTTGGAGGAAGCAACGTGATTCGATGAAGCGACTGAGTGGATGCAAGGCAGGTAGCCAACTGCACGTCATTTATAGACAAAATCCCGCCAAAAAATGACCAATCAAAAAGCGACCCTTCCTCTCCTGAAGCACGTCGCATCGAGTAGACCAAGTGACACTCCGCCATAAATACGGTTTGACGTGGCAGCCGTCTGGCACGCGGTGCGAGTGCGGGAGTGCTGGTCTCCCCGTTCTCGAAAACTGACGACCCTTAAAGGTGACTGTCCCCTGGACTCCCACACAGGCGGGAAAGGGCTTGCCCGCCCGCATCCGCATATCACTACTGTGTATGTCCAGGACAAGTACCACCTCTGCGCGGCTTGCCCGCCTGAGTCGTGTCCCTCGGCACGATCTGCCTGAGACTGTCCCCTGGACTCCAGCACAGGCGGGAAAGGGCTTGCCCGCCCGCATCCGCATATCACTACTGTGTATGTCCAGGACAAGTACTACCTCTGCGCGACTTGCCCGCCTGAGCCGTGTCCCTTGGCACGATCTGCTTGAGGTCACCTCTGCGCGGCTTGCCCGCCTAAGCCTTGTCCCTCGGCACGATCTGCCCGAGGTCACCTCTACGCGGCTTGCCCGCCTGAGCCGTGTCCCTTGGCACGATCTGCCCGAGGTCACCTCTGCGCATCTTGCCCGCCCGTGCCGTGTCCCCCCGGCTGTGTGTCACCGAGACCACCTCTACGCGCCCCGCCACTTGGGTCGTGCTCCTCGGCCGCATGCTGTCCGAGACCATGGTGATGCGCCCAGTCCTCTTTGATTGATTGACTCCACGATCTTGACATCCCAGTAGCTACCGTCAACCACCCGACAGGGTTGACTTCGTAAAACTGAAGCCATGCCTCGGCCCCCTCACAACACCGACGCATAGCTCCCTTCGGGGGGGGAATATGATGAGGGCAATATTGGCGATGAGACCCGGGTTGACGTCAGCTGATCCAGATGATGTCATGCGCCTCAGCTGACCTGACAGCACCTGTCGAAAACAGTCCGGAACGCCGACCGAGGGGCATTAACGTCCTGCACAAGCTCGGTCCATCACGCCACACCCATGCCGGTGTCAAACGCTACCAGAAGTACGATCCTGCTCCCTGCAAGCGGGCACATCAGACAGCAATGACCTTCCCTATAAGAACCCTCGCATCAGGGAAAATGGGGGAGGAAGAAAAAAACACCCAGAGAGACCCCTTTTAGATTGTGAACTAACTTGATCATCGGAGGGGTCGGGTCGAGCTCCCCGACCCGACCTGTGTGTAGGGACGAAGACGAAGGGGCTCTCCACGGAATGCATAGGCACGGAACCCCCATCCCGGAGGAAACAGCGACCCAGCCTCGATCGGATTACCGAAGTCGACCGCCTCAGCCATCCCAAAGTCTGCCCAGCGGAATCCCGACTCATTCGGACCTGAACTAAACCGCGTTGGCCCCGAGGCCACGACATAAAGTTGTTGACACTAACAATGACCATAGTATAATTATCAGGCAAGTTGTAAAATATTCTATCAAAACTATTTATTTCATTATTTTTTTTTTATCCCAGTCGTGGATTTGTTTTTCTAATAAAAATCCTTTTTTATTCTTGATTAAAATGAATGGAATACATATTCCACCTACGCTTGTAAGCTCAGGAGCTGATGTGATCAATTGTGGATGACAAAAATGATAGAGCAAAAAGTGAGTCGAACGTCATGAAAAGTCATTTACAGAGTTTGTATTAGGACCGGAATCATAATAATATAATTATCCATAGTAAAGCATGCATGCTTGACTCTTAAATTAAATGCAACTTCAACTATTTGGGATCAATTACAATTACATTGATCTTTTATCATCACATATATAAACAATTATATATTTAGTTAAATTTAAAATATTTAAATTCTTGTTTTTAATTTTTATTAATTTGTTTGTATTTTTTTATCACTAATATTAATTATTTTTATTTTTAAAATGATCATATTTAAAATTAAAAATTAATTAAGATTCATCTGAAATAATTTTACGTTGATTATTAGTGATCTAACGAAACCCTTCATCTTTTTCATTCGAACTTAACATTATCCATGTTTTCGGATTGTCATTTCATAAATTCTAAAATTTTAGAATAATTTTTTTGCTTCTATCATTACAAAGACTCTAAAATAGATAGTTTATTAATAAAATAATCCATTCGTATATTTTTTTTAATTCCTCCTAAAATTTTCTAAAAGTAAATATATTTTTTAATTAAGAATTATAGGAAGCCGGTCAATCGTAGCCGTAAAGAACGTGAACTTCCCGACGGCCACTGTGCTATCGGTGCACGAATCTTAAGCGAGTTGACCCCTTAAAAGGGGGACGACTCTTCTGCAGTGGTGTGTGGCCTCGCGCGCCGCCGTGTCGTCTTCGTTCTCTCGTCGTCGCGTGGGCGGTGCGTGGTGGATGGAGTTGGACCAACACGTACGGCACCACGAGAGGACCGGACGGGGTGGTCATCGCTTCCCTCCGTTAAACCTAATCCACGGACAGCGAGAGATGATGTGAAACTGAACGGACACAGCCGCGTGAGCGGCCGAATCCAATGCCTCCATCCCTTCACCCGTCCCCTCACCCCCACCCCCACCCTTTTCTCCACCCCCACATCATGTCGGGTGCTTTGAACTTGGCGGTCTCTCTCTCATATGCGAAGAGTCAAATAGAGGACATGAATTGAATGCTTGCATATGCATGAGGAGCGATTTGTGTCAGAGGTTTCACGTCTTACAGTGTTTGCCTGAGGAGACCATCTCGCTAGATCTGAGAGATCCGCACCAAGTTGGGTAGCGCAAGGTGTTATCGGGACCCTTGTGCTTCCCAGAGATCAATCTGCAGTCTGCATCACTGTAACAGTTCCGTATCACACGACATCTCTTTGCTTCTCTTGCAAGTTGGGAGCTCCGCAGGCCCACGCCTGGGACGACCACTGCAGGTCATCATCGTGCCGACCACCACAAAGAGGACTCGGCCACTTGGTAGGGGCCATGCATGGATCAGCATCCTGCATGTATCCTGCCTGACCTCACAGTTTTAGCTGGATGACCGTCTTCATTGTGTCAGCTGCCCATCGTCTTACTACCATATGCTAAAAACACCCAGAGAGGACCCTTTTAGATTGTGAACTAACTTGATCATCGGAGGGGTCGGGTCGAGCTCCCCGACCCGACCTGTGTGTAGGGACGAAGACGAAGGGGCTCTCCACGGAATGCATAGGCACGGAACCCCCATCCCGGAGGAAACAGCGACCCAGCCTCGATCGGATTACCGAAGTCGACCGCCTCAGCCATCCCAAAGTCTGCCCAGCGGAATCCCGACTCATTCGGACCTGAACTAAACCGCGTTGGCCCCGAGGCCACGACATAAAGTTGTTGACACTAACAATGACCATAGTATAATTATCAGGCAAGTTGTAAAATATTCTATCAAAACTATTTATTTCATTATTTTTTTTTTATCCCAGTCGTGGATTTGTTTTTCTAATAAAAATCCTTTTTTATTCTTGATTAAAATGAATGGAATACATATTCCACCTACGCTTGTAAGCTCAGGAGCTGATGTGATCAATTGTGGATGACAAAAATGATAGAGCAAAAAGTGAGTCGAACGTCATGAAAAGTCATTTACAGAGTTTGTATTAGGACCGGAATCATAATAATATAATTATCCATAGTAAAGCATGCATGCTTGACTCTTAAATTAAATGCAACTTCAACTATTTGGGATCAATTACAATTACATTGATCTTTTATCATCACATATATAAACAATTATATATTTAGTTAAATTTAAAATATTTAAATTCTTGTTTTTAATTTTTATTAATTTGTTTGTATTTTTTTATCACTAATATTAATTATTTTTATTTTTAAAATGATCATATTTAAAATTAAAAATTAATTAAGATTCATCTGAAATAATTTTACGTTGATTATTAGTGATCTAACGAAACCCTTCATCTTTTTCATTCGAACTTAACATTATCCATGTTTTCGGATTGTCATTTCATAAATTCTAAAATTTTAGAATAATTTTTTTGCTTCTATCATTACAAAGACTCTAAAATAGATAGTTTATTAATAAAATAATCCATTCGTATATTTTTTTTAATTCCTCCTAAAATTTTCTAAAAGTAAATATATTTTTTAATTAAGAATTATAGGAAGCCGGTCAATCGTAGCCGTAAAGAACGTGAACTTCCCGACGGCCACTGTGCTATCGGTGCACGAATCTTAAGCGAGTTGACCCCTTAAAAGGGGGACGACTCTTCTGCAGTGGTGTGTGGCCTCGCGCGCCGCCGTGTCGTCTTCGTTCTCTCGTCGTCGCGTGGGCGGTGCGTGGTGGATGGAGTTGGACCAACACGTACGGCACCACGAGAGGACCGGACGGGGTGGTCATCGCTTCCCTCCGTTAAACCTAATCCACGGACAGCGAGAGATGATGTGAAACTGAACGGACACAGCCGCGTGAGCGGCCGAATCCAATGCCTCCATCCCTTCACCCGTCCCCTCACCCCCACCCCCACCCTTTTCTCCACCCCCACATCATGTCGGGTGCTTTGAACTTGGCGGTCTCTCTCTCATATGCGAAGAGTCAAATAGAGGACATGAATTGAATGCTTGCATATGCATGAGGAGCGATTTGTGTCAGAGGTTTCACGTCTTACAGTGTTTGCCTGAGGAGACCATCTCGCTAGATCTGAGAGATCCGCACCAAGTTGGGTAGCGCAAGGTGTTATCGGGACCCTTGTGCTTCCCAGAGATCAATCTGCAGTCTGCATCACTGTAACAGTTCCGTATCACACGACATCTCTTTGCTTCTCTTGCAAGTTGGGAGCTCCGCAGGCCCACGCCTGGGACGACCACTGCAGGTCATCATCGTGCCGACCACCACAAAGAGGACTCGGCCACTTGGTAGGGGCCATGCATGGATCAGCATCCTGCATGTATCCTGCCTGACCTCACAGTTTTAGCTGGATGACCGTCTTCATTGTGTCAGCTGCCCATCGTCTTACTACCATATGCTTCTTCTTGTCCTTAATTTGGTTGGGGAGTCAAAGATTTTGTTTTAAGAATAATCTTGTGACCATCCAACGATTCTTTGCTACAATTCCAAAACCTACTTTACAAATCAAAACAAATAAATTAATATTTTATTTGTTCCTTTACATTTTAGTTTCTAGCATAAAAATTTTGAATATACCATATACATTTATATATATCCCAATTTTAATTTGCAAAAAAAAAAATTGAGTGGCAGACGATAAAATAAAAGATACTATGGATGATCCAATTTGAGTTCATCCAATGGATATAACCGAAGTGGAATATAAGAAGGTTTTAAATTAAAAAAAAAAAGTAATATCTAAATATTTGCTGTGATTAAAATTTGAAGGGGCATACTGTGCTGCTATTTGCAAACTGTGAAAGGATACATATGTAAAACCAAAAAAATAAAGAAACCAGAAATCATTACTCTCACACAATGTTAACTATGAGGGAGATCCCAATTTATAATATTTTTATGTATCTCTCGTACTCCAAAAATTGTGATCTTTTGCAGGACAGATGAGTGATAAACTATTTTCGTTAGTGTATTATTACACAAATAATATATCTCAGGTTCAAATTCAAACATGAACATAAATAAAATATTTCCGACCACTTTTAATTAATAAATTACAATATGAACATAGAGATCATGCGGGTTTAATCAAACATGGAAGTGAAGCAGGTATATCATGATTAGATCTTAAGAACTCATCAAGAATTCAATTAGTACTGTACAAATGCATGCCAAAGTACTAACTCAGCTGCCATGACAATTGTTTTCTTAACCAGAAAGGCTAACAACTATGGATTACTTGCCATATCGAATACAAACATTGCCCAACAGATCAGAGTGATATTTGTTGAACAGGAAAACCTGAAAGCTTATGTTGTTTCAGAATGTAAAGAATAACAAAATTCTGGTTTAAAGTGTAATCGATAATATGTCAATACCTCCCAGTATCAAGATAGTCGAAACATCCTCATGTGCAGTACTTTGAAGTAGCAACTTGCAATTGTCAGTTAATTGATCAAGTAGAGGTAGTGATATACCGAAAATGAAATCAAACGGGAAGTTTCACCTGTCTCAACTTTGTAGATCCGAAAACAACATTGCGTTTCATTTCATTTATAATGAATATTTTCTTCGGTAGAAGACCTCAGTCTCATTCAAAAATTGTGAACCTCCCATTGAGAATTTCTTTGTTCTCAAGAAGAAAATGAACTGAAATGGGAAGTTGCATTTGCATCGCAGACATACTTCTGTAAAGAAAATTGATCTTGGTTTAACTAAGTCTCATCCAAAATTTTGAAGCTTCCAGTTGAAATTTTTTGTCCTCACAAATAGTACGACGCCAATGTAAACTACAGTGGCAGCTATTATAAGTACCCCAATGTAGACACAAATAGTTGCAGCACAAAGATAAAGGTACCTGTTGGCATTTTCAGAAACCAAAACAAAATTGAGTTGCATGATTGGCAATGACTTGGAATAAAGATGAGAAAAAAAAGTGTATCGGACACAGCTTACTTACTAAATAACACTAAAAAGAAAATACAATTCAAAAGTTATGTCCCACATAAAATAAAACACAAATATGTAATGCAGGAAAATTGAAAGGTTTAATTAGTCAATTTTCTTTCTCCAAATAGGACTACCATCTCTGCAACATCTATGTGCAGATTCAGCATGATTTGAATCCTAAAGCTGATCATAAACCAAATGATTGATCCTCTGAAACAGATTTACTAGTGAACCAAAAATAATATGGAGTTTGACTCAGATTAGACTCGTGGACTCAGATTTACTAGTGAACCAAAAATTTTAGACTCTTGGACTGGACCAAGCCTAAATTGATTTGCTTCATACCTATTAAGTTCGTACTACATCACATGATTTTCATGTTAATTTCAGAATCCTTAATCTATATGTGACTCATCCTCTATACCTATTTGCTGAGAAATAACAAGCAGTTGAAGGAAGAAATGCACAATGGATGATGCATTCATCATCAGTTGCAAACAAATTTAAAGAAAAAATCACATGGAATATTGGTATAAAACTTACTTCGGTGAGAAGACACTCCAAACAAACAAGTGGTTTCTCATAAGCAGCAATGTGATGGTGAAAGCAACCAATACAATTGAGTTTAAGACCAGTGGAAGCAAACAAGGAAATCCAATCAATAGTTGTAATGTACTGCTCCACCTTAAATTACTTGGAAATAGGCCATTCATATCCTTTAGAGAAATGTATATCAGCATGCTCAGAAAAGACAACAGAGGTGATGCATAGGTAATAATGAACATCAGAATCCCGGAAAGGACAGTTGAATGGCTTGAGATGCCCTACAGTTAAATTAACAGCAGTTAGAAGGAGGACTACCAAAGGATAAAGAAGTGGTTAAAGAGACTGTGCAATGATCTTTGAAATTTTAACTGCACGGTATAGAGAAATTACTATAAACGCCCCAGCAACATCAATAGTAGCTAGGCTGTTACTGTTGCCCAGACCAAAATGACCTGCCATTCCCAAAAAGAGCATCGCAACAACCTGCGGACAACAATAAAATATCTTACTAATGCTACTGAGCCATGTAGACGGATCCATCAGTAATTATGATCTCTAGTTCTCTACTTCCAAATGCAGTACTAAACTAATTTTGGGGGCGGGAAAAAAAGCTTATGAAAACTGACCTCAATCCATTGCTTGTGAAGTGATCCGTATGATGAAAAATAGATAATGCTGGCTGTTTCTTGTAAAAAAATCACCAACATAGGAATAGCATTTACTGGCTGCTGTAGTAGCAGCTGTAAAAGACACCAAAATACCATGCATGTGGTTCCAATCAGGTATGTGCAATGTCCAATTCCCCGTTGAAAATAAAAATTTCTCATTTCTTTGGTAAGAGAGCTGGTGCTAGATTCAGCTATGCTACTTGTGTCTTTAGCATGAGAGCTCAAATTAAATTTACCTATGTTACTGTTTTTCTCATGATTAACAGGATAAATCCATGGTGATACCAGTACAGTTAGTAATACTGCACTCCCAGCACATATGTAGAAGAGCTGAGCTACCGAAGTGGCACTAGAATCTGTTGGTCCAATATTATGAGTCTGACTGTTAATTATATGCAATAATACCAGACATCCAGACATAAAATAGCTCGTGCGAACTATGTGAACAAAGTGTGTCCTTGATCTTACTAGAGAGAAGGCAAATGAACCCACAAGCATGAAATTAAGTAGCGAGAATATCTGAAGAGCTTTTATACTAAAGGAACCAGCTTGCACCAGCAACTTTGAGATATCAGGGAGATGAACCCAATTGATACCACCTTGATGCCAGCCTCTCAGTATTCTTCCAAAGATGAGAACAACAAGGACAGGATATAGTTGATGATTTTCCTGCAATTTTGTCCAGGGCAATGATCTGTTATTGGTAGTGTAACTGCTTTCATCATTTGACACTGCCAGGTGGAGAGTAAGATTTTCTTCGGGCTTCTTCATTTTCATAAAATCTGATGCAGCTGTCTTAAAAAGTGATCTGATTGTTGTTAAGAGAAATAACAAATAGAGTGTGGATGTCAAAAAATGCCAAGTATATTGCTCTTCTTCCACCATGGAACTTGCACCAAGACTAAGAGCATGAATTACTAGCCCAATAAGAACAAAGGCTTCATCAACTTGCCACACTTGACTAATTTCTTTTGGCTGAGAACAGTACTTCCCCTCTGTAATGTAGACTTCTTTGAACAATTTAAGTACAGTGTTAAGTAGTAGAACACATGAGATAAGCATTATCACAATACCAGAGAGAAGCAAGTTGATAGGTTTCTGCAAAACCACAAGATTTCTAGATTAGTGAATTTCATCCTTCTAGTAAAAAAAACACTAACCAACCATCTCACAGTAATGGATCCCACTGAGAAAAGGAAATGTAAATTACATCAGTGGCTCTGTGAGACAACCACTCACTAGCATTTCCTAAGAAGTCATAATAAGAATCAATGGCATATCCAAGATCATCAGCATCATTTGATCTGCACAATAAAACAATATAAAATAGCACAAATGCATACAAAATATCATTCAGAAAAACAGTCTAGGTGAAAGCTTTGAATTACGTCAAGCCTGAAATCTGACGGAGTAGCCATGCATTATGAGCAGATACAGCTCTTGAATATAAATAACATAGATTTTCCTTCATGCTAGAAATAGATTGATCAGTTTGCAGATTGTCTTCACCACTAATACAAGTCACATCCCCACAAAGAAAATTGGGTAAATGTGCTTGCAATAGTCTTAATAACTGCCAGGAATTTAGCTGTAAGGCTCGTAGCCTTTGCTCATCTGCAAACCAAAAACTATAATTACCATCATAGGCTCATGGTGCATGTGCCAAGAAATACAAGCAGAACACTAATAATATTATAATATTTATAAATTCGAAAAACATGCAAAATTATTTGCATCATATTTCTGCTAAATCATTTTCATACAGTAACACAATCATTGCTAGCATTCTCACTTTACCATTCCAATTCTTGAATCCATGATAGTGATGTGCATAGGTGGCCTAGTGAATAGAGCTCCCGCCAATGCAATAGAGAGAATTGTACTTGCCCAATCCAATTTTGTTCGGATGTAAATCATAATTATTAAGCAAAATATCACAACATAATCGCCATCATAGTATAATTCAGATTACATATAATTTATTTAGCATCAATTAATTTTCATGAATGTTGGCTGATGGGTCAGGTTCAATAGAATCATGGGTTAGGCTGGATGAGGTCAAGATTGTTAAAGCCCTAATCAAGTGGGTATTGCCTAGAAAAGTTACAGATTTAGAAAAGGAATAATATACAGGGATCTTAGCCTAGTAAGGAGAGACTCAGAGTTGAGATCTTTATATTCCCACAAGTCCATCACTGAACCAATCCTCCACCACCATTGGTAGCAGTGGCACATCTGAGATCACTACAATCTGCAGCTGAAGTTCACATCTTTTGAGACAAAAGGCTGTTTTGGCCTAGAATTGTTAGCTTTTCTTGTGCTACGTGACTTCTTGTTGGAATAGTGTATGTAGGGATTATATTCTGAACAGGAAAAGTTTTGTTGTTATTTCTGCTAAATCATTTTCATACAGTAACACAATCATTGCTAGCATTCTCACTTTACCATTCCAATTCTTGAATCCATGATAGTGATGTGCATAGGTGGCCTAGTGAATAGAGCTCCCGCCAATGCAATAGAGAGAATTGTACTTGCCCAATCCAATTTTGTTCGGATGTAAATCATAATTATTAAGCAAAATATCAATGTTGGCATGATTGGGTCAGGTTCAAAATAGAATCATGGTTAGGCTGGATGAGGTCAAGATTGTTAAAGCCCTAATCAAGTGGGTATTGCCTAGAAAAGTTACAGATTTAGAAAAGGAATAATATACAGGGATCTTAGCCTAGTAAGGAGAGACTCAGAGTTAGATCTTATATTCCCACAAGTCCATCACTGAACCAATCCTCCACCACCATTGGTAGCAGTGGCACATCTCGAGATCACTACAATCTGCAGCTGAAGTTCACATCTTTTGAGACAAAAGGCTGTTTTGGCCTAGAATTGTTAGCTTTTCTTGTGCTACGTGACTTCTTGTTGGAATAGTGTATGTAGGGATTATATTCTGAACAGGAAAAGTTTTGTTGTTAGTTCTACTAACCCACAACACAACAATGATCATGAATAAGCTAGTGACCCACAAAAGCCAATGATTGTATATAGGATTGTCATTCCATCACAGAGTTAAGCGCCAATACCCATCTGACACTACATGCAATATGCAGTGCTGGCCAGCACAAGCCAGAAATTATTATACTCGTGTGTCAAAACAAATTGGCACAATTCAGCATGTTCGACATATGACAACCAATTCTGTGTTCACTTCTCTTTGAAGGCCTCTTTATGTTTACAATCTTCTTCCTTTTCATTTAGTTACTTGAGTTTGTTTAACTTATCCATGACTTACTTTGTTGCATCCTACATCTAATGTACCTTTGTGAGCCCTAAGACAATGTCTTTGAGAATCTGTTTAAATATAGATATACATCAGTTGTGCATTCATATGAGATTGAAATGAGAAATATCTTTTGTTTTCATCCTTATCCTATAACTTCCTTGTATTTAAAATTTATAGATTCAGTATTGGAATCAACAGACCTGTCAATGTATCAAACATTCCCCTCAGCAGAACTCCTATGTTGTTCTTCGGAATTGGCACCCCAAAAAGAAGAGCTAAAGTTGGAGCAATGTCCACCTGCAGTAATAAGAGTTTTATCAGATTTCTAAATACAAAAAAATTCTTTCAGAATTTTGGAGTAAAATATATTAAAACTTTCCAAAAAGATCGCAGTTATGTGTCAACACGGATATGGATTATAAGCTACTTTTGGTTGTAGTAGTCGGTACGCACAGTTATTTACCAGTCAATAATTTATTTTTCCAGTTATACATTGTGGTATGGATCGACATACTGCCCAGTTGTTGGTAGGGCACCAGTCCATCAGATTATTAAAATCTGTATTATACCAATATTTGAACTCCTGAGTTTTATCAATTTAGCTTTAAATAATTATATTTTTATATAAAAATATACATCTCAATTCAAAATTTCCTTGCCTAAATGGATCAACAATGAAGCATGGGTGAAGCTAGACAAGAAAGCAACAATGGCAAAAATCAACTTTGTCCAATGAATCAACTTTGCTAAGAGAGAGAAAAAGGGCTCTCTTTATTTCTCCAGAATTTGATTGATTATTGATCCAAGTCACTGTATGTTTTTAAAAAGCCGATTGAAATATATAATATATAGTCTAGAAAGTTTGCCTTATTGATATCCAGTGTGTATTGCAGAATAATACTCTTACAACGTTTTCAACATACAAAGGACTTACAAAGTGACTGGTCAGTTCCTTCATCAATGCAACAAGCCTGGGAAGTGGATCCAAACCCAATATGACCTAATATTGCCAACCAGTCAAGGCTAATTGACTCGTATTAGACCCCTGAGACATACAGGTCAAGGAAAAGGGATGTCTCAAATTAAGTGACACCATCTAGGATGTCTCAAATGAAGTGGATACAATAATTATGAATTTCTGATTAGTTGACTAGTGGTTCAAGTTCTGCTTGAGGGGGGAAAGGGGTGTCCCAAATTAAGTGACACCATCTAGGAAATTGAGCTACATTGGATCTTCCCAAATTCTGTGTTGGCAGGAGCCTTATGTATGGATTCACCCTTCTTTATCTAGGAAACTGAACCAACCATGATCATGCAAGCACCGGCCAGCCAGTGCAACAATTTATAGCGATATGAAGCCAACTCATTCATCCTATGCTGGACTAGGTGCAAGTCCTTAAGAATTCTAATTTTAAAGTACTAAAAAAGTCACACTTATGCAATTCTTTTTCGCGAATAAGAGAAAAATCTTATTAAGCTTCTTTCTTAATGAAATATTAAATTATTATAATGGTGAAATGGTTAGAGGGCAGGCCTTGGTATCATGGTAAGAGTTCTCCTTTGCGACTTAGGAGACCGAGTCATAGAAATAGTTTTTTTAAATATTTAAAGGTAAGACTATGTACATTGGCCCTACCCAAACCCCATCGCATTGGCGGGAACCTTGTATACTGAGTACGCCTTTTTTTCTATAACAGTGAAATGATTGATTGATCTTATATTCAATGTTTTTTATGTTGCTATATAGGTTATTGAAAAATTCATGGTACACTGAACCATGGTTTTCTTAAATTGAGTTTCTACATTTCCCTTTTATGAGATCATCAGAGTTTTCCAAGTCAAAACAAGATTCCATCGTTTTGAATAAATTAGTGTTATAGTAAAAAAATAATAATATTAGTTCTTATAAATTTGTAACTCACCTGATTATAGTTCTCCAAATTTCGTTATATTATGGCATACCAAATTACCTTCTTGCAGATGAGCTTCATGGCACAAAGTAATATTTACAAGCTTTTCCATAGTGGAAAGAAAGTGGTAATTCTTGACCTTACACCCAAAGCATAGACTTGAACTGGATGACCAAAAACACAGATATCTAAACTGCAAACTAATAATTCCCTTTTCCATGGTAGGCCTCCTACAAAGATGCCTTTGAGAGTAGACTTAAATAAAATGCTCATGCCATTCCGCGTGACATATTTAGAGTTCTGAACTTAGATAGATTACATGATAAACCTTAGTAACATCCCATCTAGATGGAGCAAGGCTTTTTTAGTTAGTGCAACTTCAGTTCTAGAAGGCAAGGACTTCTTAATTAATGACAGTTAAATTTCAAGTTTCAATAGGTTATCCATACCTGTTTAATATTTTATGGCATGACCAATGGTGGGGACCTCACCTCATGAGTTACCAATGGATGGTAACATGAAGCTTTATAATCAGTACATTTATCTTGTTAAATGCAACAGACAAATCAAATGTAAAACGAAATACAAGGATTCATGAACTTAACAGATGTTACTGGAAGATTAGATAAAAACAGCAATTCGATGTTACCTGGTGAACGGCCTTATGAGCATTCATAGAAAACTCCAAGCTCTCAACTCCAGAGCCAATAAAAAGAGCTAATGAATCAGTTTCTTCATATGAGGATCCTCCATGGTTTCCGCCGTTAGTCATCCCATGGTCACTAACAACTACCTAAAAACAAAGGAAAAATAACAACAAAGGATATTAGTTATCAATAGTGGCAAAAAGAGGAAGATTTGCATTGTTCCGACAGTTACAACTACTGATGAATAACCAAATAGGTGATTGAACAAATTGGTAGGCAGATGGCTGTCAAAAAGTTTCTAGAACAGAGTCCACTGATGACAAAGATGTGGTTGAAATTTTTTTATCAATAAGATTGCATTACACTGTACTATATATTCTGAAGGACTTTGGAAGGACAGTTTTAATTGGGGAAAACCCTCAAATGTGAAGCAACTACTGAAGCAACTATGTTGTCTATGTTTCTTATCACTAGACAATGAAACTAAAAGACAGAGAATAACAAACCAATAATGTGCTAGCGTCAGGATTTTGGTGGTGCACAGTAGAGCCCATATGAATCATCTTAATGACATCATCCATCTCCTTCAGCTTTGCAGGCATCAAGGTACTGAAATTTTAAGCTTACAATAATGCAAATCATCTACATAATGCGACATTCTCCAAAAGTAATGATGCCAATATGAAAATTTCTAAAAAACATACCTATGGCGTCCACCAATATGCCCCACATGGTCCAAGCCAAGATAGTGTAGTATCTAGAACAAAGAACTTCAGTTAGGACTTGTACCAACAACTATAAAGAAACTTGTACAGACAGAAAAACAAATATCCATAGATGATGCTGACAATGTGCCTTTCTGTAATTCATCTAAGCATTCATCAATTCTTCAACGAATTTTGAAATATCATTTTAGATAAATTGGCATTATTTATTCTTTTACACAAGAAAAATAACACATGCTTATCAACAAGTAAAACCAATTTTATCACAGCAGCTTATGACCCACTTTTGTAGGCCTCTTTTGGCTGAAACTAACATTTACAGAAAAGTGGAGACATCTTCTTGTTGATATATTAAATTTCCATTTCAAACATATCTAGTTGCTTGAAATATTCATAATATAATATAGAAATAAATGCAATTAACTAATTAATCTATTAATGAAACTATAATAATCATACTTCAATAAATGTATAATGTTAATATTTGAATAAATAACATATATGTGTAGATAAAACTACATACAATAAAATTTATTGTTGATGCAAAAACATTAAAATCAACCATAATAAAAAAATTGTCAACATAAATAACAAGAGATAGTTATATTCACAAAAGAAATAAAAAGTAAAACAAAAATCAATTAATACAAGAGAAAACTTTATTTGGAATTATTGATAACTCACTTTTAGTAGAACAGATTAACTATAGATTTAGTTCGTAATTTCGTACCATTCTGGAGTATCGAGATCAGCTTGATATGATACTGAGCGGTACGCTCTGGTGTACCGCTTGATGTGTGTGTGTGTGTGTGTGTGTGTATATAGAGTTATTTTCTAAGCTTTTGAATAATGTTTATTGAGTCTGTTTAATTCAGTTAGAGTCGGATAGAGTTTATTTAATATTTATTTATTATTAAGAGTCCAAGTCCTGGTGAACTTTGGGTGGAACTATATAAATAGTGATGTAACCCTTTCTTTTCATCAATCAATCAATGAATCAATGAAATATTATTTCAATCTGTGGACAAACCCTAGGAGGTTGATCCCCTCGAAGCGATCCTTCCCTTTTCCCCTCTTTCTTCAATGATAAAACCCTAGGGTCTTATCAATTGGTATCAGAGTAGCGATCCTCACTGCAGTTATTTTCATCTTCAAAAAAAAAAAAGAGAAAGAGAGAGAGAAGAAGAAGTAGAAGCCGTAGTCACCCCTGCTTCCGACCGACAGACCACCGCCGCCGCCGTTGTTGCCCAGCCAGCAACCACCATTGCCGTCGCTGCCCGCGCCCCCCCCCCCCTTTGTTGCCGAGCCACCATGCGATGACCGCAGCCCGCCTCCCCTTGGGTCGCAACAGCAACCGCTCGACCTCCCCTCCTTGCGGCGACCAAAACAGGGCACCGAGAAAGGGCTGCCGCCGCTATTCCCGACCAACGGACCACCCCCTGGCAGCGCCTAGCCTCGACGCCCCTTTGCTACCAGCCACCACCGGTCGTGATCATTTGGCATCGCTAGCGGCTCCTACGGTGCGACAGAAGCAGAGTATCCTCTGCTGCCGCAGCCGTCGGTCCCTCTGCTGCTGCGAGCGCCAGCTGTCGCCACCATCGCCACTACTTCCCGGACGATGACGACTGCCACTGATTCCTCTCCAGCACTGCCGCCCTTGCTTCCGCCCGCTGCACCCTGCTTCCCTTCTTCCCCACCGCCATTGCAAGGCAACTCCTCCACCGCCGCCACTACTTCCCGGCCGCTCGACCACCGCCCCCGCTGCTCCTCGACCAGCAACCTTCGTCTCCTCGCTGCCCCATCTCGCTCGAGCAAGAAGGGCCACGACCACTACTTCGCAACAAGCGGACCACCCCCTTGTCGCTTTTACCGTTGGCGACGATGCCCCTAACCGCGCCACTATCGTTGTCTCCCCTTGGGTTACAGCAGCAGTCGCACAACAAGCATCGCTGCCTCACGGCGATCAAAACAAGGCAACCATGACCGTCGTAGCCACCACTGTTTCCTCAACCGCACACTATCCCTCGACGTCACTAGCGCCTCCTTCCGCAATGCGACAAAGACAAAGCAACGCTACCTTTCGTCCGCGCTGTCACAACCACCGCAGCAGCGAGCCCTTGGCGACGCTGCCCCCAGCCACACCACCATCGCTGCCTCCTAGCCCTCAGCAGCAGCGATCCCTCCACACAGCGACCACAACAAGCATCGCTGCCTCCCACGCAGCGACCGCAGCTACATCCCTGCATCATCACAGCAACCCTTCATTCCAACAATGCTGCCACCGACTGCGTCACAACAGCAGCACTAAATAGGGCAGTGATTGATGCCTTAGTTCCAACACCGGAAACATGAGTTGAGATTACAGATTTGCAGTCTTATGCAATGGCCACCGATAACTCAGTGAAAGCACAAATGGAAGCATTGGAAATCAGAACTAAGGACCGGCTACAAGAAACACTTAATGATTTTAAAAAGAGCCTACTGGAGAGCCTCAGCATATTTTAACAAGATGGGAGCTCAAGTTCTACGTTGTACAGATCTAGAAATACAATAAAAGAGCCCCAAGATTGTGACACAAACTACTCACACATGAAGGTGAAATTTCCGAGATGGGAAGATGGAGGTCCGACTAGTTAGATCTCTAGGGTAGAAATTTTTTTTCATTTTCACAAAACCCCAGAAGAATCTAAGGTAGAAGTGGCCTCAATCCAGCTCAATGGAGATGCAATCCAGTTGTACGATTAGTATGAAACTTGCCACGGAGTTCCTTCGTGGGAGCAATTCAAAAAAGGGCTTCTTGTTCGCTTTGGCTCATTTGAATATGAGAATGTTGATGAGCAGCTCGTCAAAATTTGTCAGGCTTTTACAGTGTTGGAATATCAAAGCAGGTTTGAAAGATTGTCAAATCAAGCTAGAGATTGGTCGGAACGGCAACTCCTAGGTACATTTATTGAAGGGCTTAATCCAGAGATTCGGTGTGAAGTTAAGGCTCGTCAACACAACACTGATAGCTGCGTTTTCATTTGCACGCCTGTATGAGGAAAAAATCAGCATAGAATATCATCGAAATAGAGGTGCCAATAAACAGGTGATCAGCAAGCAGCCCATCCCATCTACTCCCAGTCGAAATCCTAACATTTGCAGACTAACCCGAGAAGAACTCAAAGAAAGATCAGCAAAGGGTTTGTGCTGGTATTGCAATGAAAAGTGGAGTAACGAGCACCGATGAAAACAAGGAAAACTTTTAATGATTGAGCCGATCGAGGAGGAACCGGAAGCAGAAGAGTTGGACTTCGATCATGAAGGTATGAATTCTACTGAAGATGTTGGACCTACCATACATACAATGCATGCATTAACCAGTTACTCTAACTCGCAAACTATGAAAGTTGGCGGAACTCTGGAACATTAGCATGTTATAGTTTTGATTGAAACTGGTAGCACTAACAATTTTATGGATAGTGAGACTGTTAACCGGTTAGCCCACCACATTGAAGGCTGTGACAGATTCGAAGTAAAGATCGCTGATGGACGGATTTTCACTTGTGATAGCAAATGTTCAAAGATAAAAGTGATTATACAGGGCCAGAAGTTTTCTGCAATGATTGCTACACTGAAAGACCAACTTATTGCTTACACTATCAAAAAGTGGAGACCATACTTACTTGATCAACGAGTTGTGATGTGTTGCAGATAGCCTATGACTGAAGTGCTGAAAGAGAAGGGGGCAGAATTGTTAGGATCCCTTTATTTTCTAAGCTTTTGAATAATGTTTATTGAGTCTGTTTAATTCAGTTAGAGTCAGATAGAGTTTATTTAATATTTATTATTATTAAGAGTCCAAGTCCTGGTGGACTCTGGGTGGAACTCTATAAATAATGATGTAACCCTTTCTTTTCAGCAATCAATCAATGAATCAATGAAATATTATTTCAACCTGTGGACAAACCCTAGGAGGCTAATCCCCTCGAAGTGATCAAGGAGGTCGATCCCCTCGAAGCGATGATAAAACCTTAGGGTCTTATCACATATATATACATGTACATATATATATATATATATATATATATATATACATGTACATATGACGTCATCGAGGCTTCTTCTCCCCACACGGATGAGAAGTCGTCGACGACGTCGAGGCCTCATCGCCTTAGACAAGGAGGAGGCGACATCTCATCTGCAACCCGACGAGGGAAGGCGATGATGGATTAGGATCGTCGAGGGAGAGCGACGTCGGATCTGTAGGTTCTCGTTTTTCTTCTTCGTCTTCTTCCTTCTCCCTCGGCTAATATCGTCCCGTAGCAAGTGACGACGATGGAAATCAATCATCACCGACCGATTTCGCATGGTAACGGGGTGGAAACAGCCCTAATCGACAGTATCACCCAGTAGCGAGCGGTCCGTGTACTAGTCTGCTGGTGGACCGGTACCGAGCAGTATCATTCAAAGTTAAAAATCTTGGGTCTAACAAAGACCAAAGCCCCAAAGAATCATGAGTCAAGTAAAAATAATGACAGGAAATTTCATATGCCAAAGATAAGATGTAAAGTTACAAAACAAATACATACATGCCTGCATAACCAGTTACTCTAACTCGCAAACTATGAAAGTTGGCGGAACTCTGGAACATTAGCATGTTATAGTTTTGATTGAAACTGGTAGCACTAACAATTTTATGGATAGTGAGACTGTTAACCGGTTAGCCCACCACATTGAAGGCTGTGACAGATTCGAAGTAAAGATCGCTGATGGACGGATTTTCACTTGTGATAGCAAATGTTCAAAGATAAAAGTGATTATACAGGGCCAGAAGTTTTCTGCAATGATTGCTACACTGAAAGACCAACTTATTGCTTACACTATCAAAAAGTGGAGACCATACTTACTTGATCAACGAGTTGTGATGTGTTGCAGATAGCCTATGACTGAAGTGCTGAAAGAGAAGGGGGCAGAATTGTTAGGATCCCTTTATTTTCTAAGCTTTTGAATAATGTTTATTGAGTCTGTTTAATTCAGTTAGAGTCAGATAGAGTTTATTTAATATTTATTATTATTAAGAGTGAGTCAAGTAAAAATAATGACAGGAAATTTCATATGCCAAAGATAAGATGTAAAGTTACAAAACAATTAATGAACGCCTCCAAGAGGAAATCAGACATCATTGAGAAACATATTTGAGACAAGGATAATAGAATAATCAGTATAAATAAATGTTATGCCTCCCAAAAACTTCTATTAAGTTGATCATTTTATTCTTACCAAGTTGCAGTTATAAATAATAGACCAGTAATATCTTGAGAAGAACCATGTTATACCAGAAGATTCCAATCCTCAGCAGCAAGTTCAACATCTAGATGACGGGAAACATTAAAATCAACTTCAACTATGTCTTTCACCTAAACCAGAAAA
Source organism: Musa balbisiana (assembly GCA_004837865.1). Lineage (NCBI taxonomy): Eukaryota > Viridiplantae > Streptophyta > Magnoliopsida > Zingiberales > Musaceae > Musa > Musa balbisiana. The sequence continues at coordinate 6,810,353 of CM017194.1, forward strand.
GAATCATGAGTTACAGGCGCCCGACTGGGATATAATCTAGGCTACTGATAACATGTCATAAGATAAGACCAAAAATATATTATAAAAGAAAATTTCACAATGTCTGCAGCCTCTTAAACCTCTCGTATTTTCCTGTCACATTCATCAGTTAAATCTCAGCCCAAATTACATATCTTTCATCTTCCTACAGGTTGAGGCTTGTTCAATATCCAAGCAACATATATTCATCATCTGAATCTAAGCAATGCATAGTCTATATGCCACTTACTTGTTCCTGAAAAAAAAATTGTTGAGATATATTGTTCCACTAAAATGCATTAGCAACAGATTATATCACAATCCAAAACCAGAAATAGGTGTGTTTAACCCCCAAGAAAAGATGCTCTCCAGACGGTCTATATGGTGATTTCTACTTCTATAACTTAAACATTCTCAAGTTATGGCCCACATCTGGAACAACTAATTTTGGATATAACAGAAGAAAAATCATTGTAACAAAACAGAGGTCTTTGGGGATTTCTATAAAATATACACAATCCCAAGTTATGGCCCATATCCAGCCCAAAACTATTTTTGGTATGACAGAAAAAAGATAGCTGTAAGTCATAACAAACACCTTTACACGAGAGGACCAACTGACATAAACCCCGTGCTATCCAAGGAGCCTGATAAACTGAAATACAAACAAAATCCCCAAAATTTGGGTATGGATCCTGGGTCTCTATGCAATAACACATAGATTTATAAGGTCAGTGGATTTGCATCCACATTTAGTTGCATTGATATTATACCAGATTAAAAATACAAAATCCTAGATGGATAGAACCTGATAGCAGACATAAAGCTAGCCAGCTTGGCATGGATCATGCTAATTTAATGATGACCTTTATGCTATGAGATTTTAAAGCTTTCTCATAATAAAATGCAATTCAAAAATGATTGTCGGACTTACATAAAAGCTGCTCACTCCATCTTGCCTGGTAAATATTCTAGGAAAAAGTTTAATCCAAGTCTCATCCCCATGCATCACCAACTCCCAACCAATGCGTTTGAATTGGTCTGCAAAAAATGTGAATCAATTAATAATCATAGACATGTAAATCTTATCATTTTTTGTCAAAGTATACTGGAAAATCCATCTAAACTAACCAAGAAGATTATCGTCTAACAGAACTTGTGTGTTAAAGTTAAATGCCACATCCAAAAAACCTCCAATTGCACCAGAGACCATAGCCTGTAAGTAATTATTAAATGAAGTACATCACATAAGAAATTATGTTTTATTTGAAAGGTAAGATATACCTTTAACCTAGGCATGGTAACTGTAGGAGGTGCAGCTTTTGCATAATAACCCCTTGCTTTTCCACTGGACAGTAAAGATTGAGTATAGGGCATCGCCTCCATCATGGCCTTAGTTGGAGGCTTATCACCTCTTCCCAGCACAAATTCAGCAGGCAGCCCATCAATAACCTAAACTAAAAGAAGCATAAAATAGCAAGAAAAAGAACTCCATCCTCCATATAATTCAAAGTGGTTAACCAGTTATCATAAGAAAGAATATTGTTGTGGCAAAGTACATACCATCAGTACTAATCGGCCATATGATGGAGGCACCTTAGACAGTTCCTGTGCAAAATTGCAAGATAAGAATATAAGTGAACATCAAGTGCTTGAGGATCACTGCAATCTAAAGATGATATGATTAATATTCCTTGATACGACATGGAAAGGCTACAAAATTCAACTAGCATTCTCTTCCTAAAAAAAATAACATGGCTTATAAATAACGAAAGCAATTTGTATTGTTTAGATTCAGAAAATGTCATGATTCATAAGCAGTAAACTTAAAAAGAGGGAAACAAGGACCATTACAAGGTAAAAGACAGTGGTCATAAAAGGAAGGAAACCTGGATCAGTGTGATCCTGATCATATTAATCAGTAAATATTGGTTGAACCAGTATTTAAATATTTGCATAATGTTGCATATGTATGGCTAAGCCAAATGGGCAACACATGGGCTGTGCGTATGACAGCCGACAGAACAATATTAGATCTGATCTAAGCTGACTGCAGCACAAAAATGCTTGTTCCCTAGCAAAGATTTCAGGCAATAAAATATGGCTTCATGTGATACATTTACCAAAATAACCATTTTTCTACTAAAGCCAAAGTTATTCTAGCAATAATGATCCACATTTATCCCACACCATATTGCGACACTTGCTAGTCTTTTGATCTAATCTAATACAATGAAAATATAAGATTCTCAAGACGAGATTAGAAGAAATCTAATTAACCAAATTCAGACAGAAGGTGGGAAACAAAATCTTGTAAAGTATACCAAACATAATATTTGTGTTAGCTAATATCAGCAATGAGCCAGGCTTCACAGGAAATGTTAGTCAAAACAAGTACATAGAGCTCACTGCAAAATGAAACTTAAATAAAATAAGAATATTGGAATAAATGCGCAAGCCTCTTACCAGTGTGCAAAGAACATAGAGTATTCAATGAAATCAACTATGCAAAAAATAGTCACTTAAAGTAGCATAGTATTTTTCCAATTCGGTCAACTTTGTAAGTCGAATTTTGTTCAAAGGCAAATTACATGAAAGACAGCAACACTCTCTTCAAGAAGAAGAAATTACTGGAATTAAATTTTGCAGCACATTGATCATACGCACTTAAATAAGTCTTCCAAACAAAAATTCTGGAGTTATTAATTCATATTCTAAAATATAAATAAATAACAATGCATCCTGTTGGACCATATCCACTGGTACTTCCATCATAAAAAATTGTATTACCAATCCCATGAGATCAACCAAAATCAAATGCCAACCTTATACAATGTTCTCAGCTTCTCCGAGGACAGATCCCGCTCTTCAGCATCCAGTACAGGATCACATGTCGGCGCTCGATAACTCTCCGGACCGCTAAAATAGGAACGTGACCACCCAAAAATAAGATTTTTTTTTCTTTTTTCCAGATCAGGTGGTTCTTGGTCCGTAAAACACGAAAAAAAAAACGAGATAAAAGCCTCACCTAAAGCCCGGGAGAGTGGGTTTGACGGGAAAGAAACCTATGACGAAAAGGGAAAGACCGAGGATCTGAAGCAGGACGGCCGCGATTGTCCAAGATGCGAGCTTGCCGCAGGTTAAAGAAGACGAAGACATGATCTGGGGCACGGATCGAAGCCCCCAACTTGGCTCCTAGGGCCCGGAGACGTAATCGAGACCAAAGATGGGAGAGGGGCCGGGACGAGTGATCTCCCAAGAACACAACGGCAGGAGGGTGTTTTGGTCATTTTGCTACGTGAGAAGACGCCGGATATCTCCCGAGAATGCAACGGTAGAAGGGTGTTTTGGTCATTTTGTTGTGTGACAAGGCACCCGTGTTTGACCAAGGAGATTACTATTTTCATCCTTTATTTTATTATTTATAATCTTATTTTATTTTTTATGATACAATAAATCTTCCTTCGTTTCCTCTTTAATAGATATAAATAATGAGGACGAATAGACGATGAGCGATATTACGATAATAAAAAATTATATAAAATAAAATAAAATTGATGATACTAAGACTATAAATAATAAAATAATATATATATTTTTTAAGGATTGTCAAAGGTTAAGAATTTCACTATATGGAAAAAAAAAATATATAACGATAATAACTTATTAAGGACTTGTTACATATCCTCTCCTTAAAATATTGTTCTCGATTTTTTAAATCTAAATATTTTTTTTACAGTACTTACCAGTTTTCTATCTCGAAGTACTCCATATGATATCGATCTTCATAGAGCCCCTTATTGATTCTCATCGAATTTCTTATGCATATCACCACTAAATTTTACCTTTACCACTGACCTCTTAAAAGAGCAAATGTGCCTATCATTTTCTTTTATAAATATAATTACCAATTACATATTTTTTAACTATAACTCAAATGAACGAACCTATGTCTTTCAAAGCTTTACAGAATCTGGTTTATTTGTTTATGCAATCCTAAAATTCATGTTGCAGCAAAGCCATACGTTTCTTTCTTTACATATCCTAGAAGAGACTACAGGAATGTTACAAAGAGACTCATCATTTACAAGTAATTATATCGTAAGACTTAGTCTGTAAAAAACTAAGTGTATAAAAGCTGGTATTTTCCAAAACAAATGCCAATTTTTTTGAATTATTATTATGTAAATAGTTCTAAAATTAAATTTCAATCCCAACAACTATTCCTTTACACGTTCATTATGTTACCTATTCAGTATTCTTACTCTGCAGGGCAACAGAGGAATTGCTGCAGATAGGCAAAGACAACACTGAGGGAGGACCTAAGTCATGTGTTCTTCAGAAAGGTAACAGATGTTTTATGATGATCTCTCTGGTCTTCAGAAGAAACAGTACTTACCAGTTTTCTATCTCGAAGTCTCCATATGATATCGATCTTCATAGAGCCCCTATTGATTCTCATCGAATTTCTTATCATATCACCACTAAATTTTACCTTTACCACTGACCTCTTAAAAGAGCAAATGTGCCTATCATTTTCTTTTATAAATATAATTACCAATTACATATTTTTTAACTATAACTCAAATGAACGAACCTATGTCTTTCAAAGCTTTACAGAATCTGGTTTATTTGTTTATGCAATCCTAAAATTCATGTTGCAGCAAAGCCATACGTTTCTTTCTTTACATATCCTAGAAGAGACTACAGGAATGTTACAAAGAGACTCATCATTTACAAGTAATTATATCGTAAGACTTAGTCTGTAAAAAACTAAGTGTATAAAAGCTGGTATTTTCCAAAACAAATGCCAATTTTTTTGAATTATTATTATGTAAATAGTTCTAAAATTAAATTTCAATCCCAACAACTATTCCTTTACACGTTCATTATGTTACCTATTCAGTATTCTTACTCTGCAGGGCAACAGAGGAATTGCTGCAGATAGGCAAAGACAACACTGAGGGAGGACCTAAGTCATGTGTTCTTCAGAAAGGTAACAGATGTTTTATGATGATCTCTCTGGTCTTCAGAAGAAATGCTTTAAATTTGAACTCACAGGCAGCAGATCATGGAAGTTAAAAGAAAACCCATGGATTTTGCAAGTGAAAAATTAATTTCTCATAATAATAAGAATTGGTAGGAAGGACCTATAGATTCTTTTTTGTAGCTTTATGTTTAGAAAATTATTGTGCATTGAGGATTTTTCATCCACTTTCAGATCTCTCTGTCTATTGTGATGAATGTATAATAAGGTACCAAAAAGGAAGACCAAAAAACAAAAAATGCAATTACAAACTGAGTCTGATAAAATGATGGAAGGTTGTGATTCATGTCTCAGTGTGTGAGGAATTTAATTAAGCAACATTTCTTACTACAAACTATCCAATTTGATGTTATCATCTCATAAAATTCTTATTCTGGAGACAAAATGTTTGATCCATTTCTTTGCTACTTCTCTGTGCAGAGCTAGCAACTATGGCAGCAGATGAGTCCTCGTTCAGAACATTCTTTGTTTTGTGGAGATGCAGGCACTGAACATGCCCAACATTGGGAAACAGGTGATGCCTAAAACTGAGGAGAAGAAGTGCAGTATTTTGAGTGACTCACTAATGTTGCAGAGTTTCTACCTCAAACATCTTACATTTCTGTTGGCGTGTTGCTGTGACAATCACTCTTGAACAGCTTAATTCAGTAGCCTGACACCCTCACAAGCCAAGGAGGCAAGTTTAAGTCTATATGATATAAATGCCTTTGAAGCAGCATCATGATCGGATGCTCCATCTGATACCAAGTTGCCTCATCTCAATCTTATTAGGGCTACGAGAGAGATGACTTCAAATGAGAACCAAGTAAGGGTGACCATGATTTAGTTCAGACTAGAATCGAAAAGATTTGTAATCGAAATCGAATCGGACCAATGGTTCGATAGTTTCCATCTAAACCAAAATCAGGGTCACATAATCCACTCTTAGTCCTTGAAAATTTAAAACCACATACAATTAGTTCAGTTCTAATTTTGAAATCAATGATTCAGACATCGTGATGATCTCTAGAACCAACTTATATCATTTTTATGATTGAGAAATTTTTGCTATAGCTATGTATCAATTGACCATAAACAAAGACCATCGATGGATAAGTTGGTCCAATTGATTTACTATCGAAGGTGTAGGTCTTTCCTAATGACTCCTTCTTGCTGATAGAGGAGCTGACATAGTCGATCGATGTAGAGAGCCCACCGAAAAGGTGGTTGCTAGTCATACGTGCCCTACAAGCCAATCACATGAGTGATGACACGTGTGACTTGATTCGATAGTTTTGATCTAAACCAAAATCAGGGTCATATAGTCCGATCTTAGTTCTTGAAAATTAAAATTGATACTATTAATTCCAGTTTAAATCTTAATTTTCAAAACTAAAATCATGTAGAATTAGTTCAATTCTGATTTCAAAATCGATGATTCTGAAATCAGGATGATCCCTAGAACCGACTTATACCATTTTTATGATTGAGAAATTTACTCAATGGCTACATATCAATTGTCTATAAACAAAGCTTGTATTTGGTGCTTTATCTAGTGTTGAGACACAAAGATCTTGATGAATGAGTCGATCCAATTGATTCAATACCGAAGGTGCAAGTTTCCTGCACCTTTGGCGACATCACATCCTGTATGAGTAGTCCACTCCTTGATATCAAACTTATAGATCTAGCACAACCGGTCATCGGGAGTGGTAACCAACCTTACGAGAGTTATTGAGTGTCGATAGAGGATCATCCGCTCTCGGTGTCATGAGAGGAATATCTCATATATTCTTGCTCAGACAAATCCCTAGCAAGGGTCATTTGGATTGAGAGAGAAAGAGTTCTCCGGAAAAATACGATTAGAGAAAGACTCGAGTAAAAACCATATGGGCCTGACAATACTATGTCCGGTATACGGTTTTTAGGGTATTAGATGGATAAGGAACTATAGATACACAATAACTAAGGATAGACATGTCCAATGGATTGGATTTCCTTGTATCGTATGGGGACTATGACGTAGTGGCATAGTACGCCGTAGTAAATGAGTCGAGTGAATTATTATAAAGATAATTATTCACTGAGTCAGAAGGAGTTTTGATAGGTATGACTTACGGCCAGCTCGATATTGGGCCTAGAGAACCACACACACATGGTAGGTGTTGCGACGAGTAGAGGTTCAAATATAAGATATCCGTTGGAATTCTTATCTTATTGGATATCCAATAAGCCCATGAATTATTGGATCCTATAGATGAGATCTAATAAGAGCCAATAAAAGATTATTGGGTAGAGACCAACTAATCTAAGAGGTTTGGGTAGTTGGATGGAGATTCAGTACTTAATATGATAGGATTCATTAGGGTTAAGTTGACAAGAAATCTCTATAAATAAGAGGGAACTAAAGAGTTATAGGTTAGGTTCTTTTTAGCTATCACCTTTTATTCTTCTCTCTCCCTCTTCTCCTTATACTACAACCTCTATTTGGAGCATGTGAACAACAAAAAGGGGCAGCCCCTTCTTGATTATGTGGTGCGTAGAGTTTTGGACAACGATTTGGGGAGCATTGTCGCAGCCCCTACCGTGTGGATCACTGTTAGAGAGAATGACATTTGAACTCCTTCATCTAATCCCATAGATCTGCAAGAATTCAGGAATATATGATCTCCTTAGGTAATTCTTTTACATGTAGTTTTTCGGTTTCGCGGGTTTTTGTACATCAACTTTTGCATGACGATAAGAAACCTTTTTCTATGGGAATTCTGGGATTTTATTTTCTGTTCTTCTATTGTGCATGTGATGTCACCCTAGATTTCACAACAGTGGTATAAAAGCCAAGTTGCTACATAGAATTAGTTTAGTTTTGATTTCATAATCGATGATTCTAAAATCATGATGATCCCTATAAACAACTTATACCATTTTTATGATTGAGAAAATTTCTTAATTAACTACATATCAATTGACTATAAACAAAGCTTATATTTTTTGCTTTATCTAGTGTTGATACACGGAGACCATCGATGGATAAGTTAGTCCGATTGGTATACTACCGAAGGTGTAGGTCTTTCCTAATGACTCATCCTTGCTAATAGAGGAGTTAACATGGTCGATCGATGTAGAGAGCCCACCGGAGAGGTGGTACCTTGGGAGCAGACTAACCTTGGTATGGTAAAGCTGGGTAAGACAACTGAATTCTCTTAGCTATTGAGCCACCACCTAATCGTGTCTTCAGATGGTGTTGGGGTTCTACACAATTGGTCTACTCCGAGGGCATCCCAGCTTTACCCCTTCGATACTTAAGTCTACGAAAGATGGAGAGGGAGGAAGACATAGTATGAGCGATGTAAATAAGATAATAAAGGGTTTTTGCCTGCCTCCTTGTCTTATTCTAAGACTTGAATTCTATACTTAGGCATTGAGTGGTCTAGATGTGCGTTAGCCAAAGCCCCCCTTATCCCATATTGTGAAGTCATTAATAAGGGCAACTTACTAGCATGTGTCCTTTGGCATCTTGGATAGACCATGTAAGGAAAATCTAGGGATGACATCATATCCGTAATAGAAGAACAGAAAAATAAAATCTTAATTTTTTTAAAAAAGGTGTTCATCGTCGTACGAAGATTAGTACACAAAAACCCACAAAACTTAAAATCATGTGTAAGATAGTTATGTTATCTAGGGAGATTGTATATCTCTAAATCTTTGCAAATCTATATGAGATGATGAAGGAAGTCAAGCATCATCTCTAGTGGTGATCCACATAGTAGGGCTACGACGACGCTCCTCAAATCGCTACCTAAATCTCCACATCTACTATTTGAGGAGAAAAAGAGAGGAGAATAAAAGGTAGCAACCAAGAAGCCTATAGCCTATAGGTCTTTGGTTCTCTCCTATTTATAGAGGTCTCATTGTCAACTTAACCTTAATGAATCATACCCGATTAGGTATTAGATCTCTATCCTACTATCTAAGCCTCTTAGATTGGTGGATCTCTATCCAATAATCTCTCATTGGCTCTTATTAGATATCATTTATAGGATCCAAGAATTCAGGGACTTATTGGATATCCAATAAGATATAGGCTCCGACGGATTTTTCATATCTGAACCTCTACTCGTTACAAAACCTCTTAGATTGGTGGATCTCTATCCAATAATCTCTCATTGGCTCTTATTAGATATCATTTATAGAATCCAAGAATTCAAGGGCTTATTGGATATCTAATAAGATATAGGCTTCGACGAATTTTTCATATCTGAACCTCTACTCCTCACAACACCTACCATATGTGTGTGACCCTTTAGTTCCAATATTGAGCTAGTCATGAGTAATACCTATTAGAACTCATTTTGGCTTAGCGAATTATTATCTCTATAATAATTCATTTGACTCATCGATTACGGACGTACTAGGCCACTATACCGTAGTCCCTAGATAATGCATAGGAATCAAATCATTTGGACATATCTATTCTCAATTATCATGTACATATAGTCCCTTATCCAACTAATATCCTAGAGACCATATACCAGGCCTGGTGCTGTTAGACCTATACGGTTTCTACTTAAGTCTCGCTCTAATCAGATTCTCTCGAAAAATTTTTTTTCTTTCAATCTGAATGACCCTGGCCATGGATTTATCTGAGCAAAAATACATATGATATTCCTCTCATGACATCGAGAGCGAATGATCCTCTATTAACACTCAATAGTCCTCGTAAGGTTGATTGTCACTCTTGATGACCGGTTGTACTAGATCTAGAACTTTCAAACTTAGAAGTCTGATATCAATGAGTGGAGTACTTATACAGGACATCCTTTGTATCTCAAGTCTAAGGACTAAGTACACCACTAGGACAACGAAATTTTGTCTGATAATGAGGTATTATTAATCATCCAGTATTTCATGAGTGGATCAATTAATGAACTCGTTCTCTAATGAGCACATGTATTGTAGCTTTAGTGTTCCCACATGAGCAACTATGAGACCAACTATCTCTATCATATGAACGGGTAGACAACACACAGATCTGTCCAATTATCTTAATGTCCCTCTCGAGTAACCTAAGATCAAGATTATTTATGGTCTATATTTAAAGGTGAATCAGTCTTATTATCATGACCTCATTACGATCTGATTCTCATTATATATATATATATATATATATATATATATATATATATATATATATATATATATATATATATATATATATATATATATATATATATATATATATATATATATATATATATATATATATATATATATATATATATATATATATATGCAACAAGTAATATAAAGTGATCAAATACTAAAATATAATAAGCAAAATGAATGTGTATCATGTCACATGTGCCATCACTCACGTGATTGGCTTGCAGGGCACCTATGACTAGTAATCTTTCACTTAACATAAAGTCAATTACCTATGTGTCTAATCCCCATTAGACACTTATGATGCCAAAAAGCAATCTGAGACAATGACTTTGTAGTAGATCTGCAATGTTATCTTCAAATAGAACTTTTTCTACCGCTATATCTCCTCGAGTCACAATCTCTCTAATCAGCTAAAACCTTCTTAGAACACTTTTGATAAGACCCAGGTTCCCTCATTTGAGTAATCACTTTGTTGTTATCGTAATATAACGGAATCAGCTCCTCGCTGCCTAGCACGACTCTTAAATCTATAATGAACTTTTTCATCCAAACTCCCTCCTTTGCTACCTTTGCTGCAGCAATATACTCTGCCTCTGTGGTCGAGTCAGTAGTAGTATCTTGCAATAGTATCTTGCTTGAAACTCTTCCAGGATATTGCTCCTCCATTTAGGGTGAACACATACCCCGAATTAGACTTATTATCATCGATATCAGACTACAAACTCGAGTTTGTGTAGCCTTCAAACCTGAGGCTACTACCTCCATATATCAATAAAAGATCCTTAGTCCTTCTTAAGTACTTAATGATACAGTTTACTGCTTTCTAGTGCTCCAAGCCTAGATCTACTTGATACTTACTTGTGACACTCAAAGCATGCAGTATATCAAGCCTGGTACATAGTATGACATACATGATAGACCCTATCGCTGAGGCATAGGGTATTATATCAATATTCGTCATTTCTTCATGAGCTTTGGGAACATACTTCTAGAAATCGATATCTTATGTCTTATCGGTATGAGACCTCTCTTAAAATTTTTCATGTCAAACGTTTTGACAATAGTATTTATATACCCGAATTTGGACAAGTCAAGCATCATCTTGGATCTATTTCTATATATCTGAATCCCCAAGATATATGATGCTTTCCCTAAGTCCTTCATGGAGATGTGTATAGATAACCAAGCTTTTACTGTGGATAGCATTCCTACATCATTCCCAATGATCATAATGTCATCCATATATAACACCAAGAATGTGATAGTGCTCTCATTTGTCTTCCTGTATACACAAGACTTATCTTCGTTCTTAATAAAGTCATAAGATATAATTGTCTTATCAAATCTTATGTTTCAACTTTATAAAGATTACTTTAATCTATAAATAGACCTAAGCAACCTATATAACTTATCGAGGTAGTCCTTTAACACGAATCCCTAAGATTGTATCATATACACCTCCTCGAGGTTGCAATTGAAGAACACAGTTTTTATGTCCATTTGCCAGGTCTTATAATTATAGTGTGTTACAATAGCCAACAACCCTAATTCCCTAAGGGTTTTTTTGGTAATTATAGTGTGTTGGGTCAAAATGGTATTTTGGTAATTTGGATAGAAAGGACAGCACTCGGAATTTCTAAAATTCTAAGAGGCAAAATTATACCCTAATTCCCTTCTCCTTCCCTATGATGTTGCGGTGGCCGCCACCACCCCGTCCGCGGCGGCCACTGTGGGGTGGGGGCGGGGGTGTTGCCTTTACTTATGGGCAGCTTGCCCATGGGTGATATGCTCCCTTTTTTAGGAGTCTTTGAGAATATACTCCTAGAAAATAATTTCTCATATCTCATCGATATGAGACATCTCTTCAAATTTTCTATGTTAAACTTTTTGACAATGATGTCTATATGTCTAGATTAGGACAAACCAAGCATCCTCTTGGATATATCTCTATATATCCGAATTTCTAAAATATAGGATGCTTCTCATAAGTCCTTCATGAAGAAGTATATAGATAATTAAGCCTTTACTATGGATAGCATTCGTATACCATTTCCAATTATTAAGATGTCATCTATATATAACACCAAGAAGGTGATAGTGCTCCTACTTACCTTCCTGTATATACAAGGCTCATCTTTGTTCTTAACGAAGTCATAAGATTTGATCGCGTCATCAAATCTTATGTTCTAACTTTAGAAAACTTGTTTCAGTCCATAAATGAACATATATAATTTACACACCTTATATGAGCAGTCCTTGGATACGAATCCCTCAGGCTGTATCGTATATGTCTCCTCCTCGAGGTTGCCATTGAGAAATGCCATTAACAATACTCTTAGCCACTAGTCTTGCTTTATAGGTCTTTATCTTTTCATCTACTCTGATCTTTTTCTTGAAGATCCACTTGCAACCAATGGGTATAATACCCTCAGGTACATCAACTAGGTTCTAAGTCTTGTTGAAGTATATGAAATCCATCTCAGAATTCATGGCTTATTGTCACTTCCGAGAGTCTATACTCGTAATTGCCTCCTTGTAGGTCTGGGGATCAATATCCTCAACATTCTTTCCTCTAATATGTCCCACATATCTCTCAGGAGGATGAGATACTCTACCGGATCTACGTAAAGTTGGATCTAGTGTGCTAGATACCTGAATAGAGTAGGGCTATAAAGTGGTGCTTGAGCTAAGTTCTCGAACCTCACTCAACTCTATCATGCTCTCACTATCTCTGCCAAGAATGTGTTTCTTCTCAAGGAACACTACTCTCTTGACTATAAAGACCTTTTGGTCCTCGAGGTGATAGAAATAATACTCATAAGTTTCCTTAGGGTATCTCACGAACTTGCACCATTCTATTTATTAGGATCAAGAGTGGCACTAAGAGGGGGGGTGAATTAGTGCAGCGAAAAACTTTTAATATTTCAGAAAATTATTCGTTTCGCTTAAAATTGATTTCGACGCAAATGGTTTCGATTCAATTTGTTTCGAAGAGAAGTTGAACTCGAAAGCTTTCATAAAAGTGCAAGAGAAGATTAAGGAGGTTTGTAGTAAAGTAAATTTGCACAAATGAAAAGTAAACCAGAATTTAGAGTGGTTCAGTCAACGTGACCTACATCCACTTTCAGATTCCTCCTCCGACGAGGTCTCTAGCATCCACTAAATGCCTTCCTTCAATAGTTGAAGACCAACCACCTCTTTTACAATGCTTTCTCCTTTTTACGGGTTTAGGAGAGAACCTTTACAAGTCTCACACCTCTTTTGAATGATCTTAAAACTTAGAAAGGGAGGACTCTAATACCTGTTTACAACACTTTTACACCTCAATAACTCAAGATTATCTCAATACTTTTTATTTCCTTTAATGCAAAAAAGGGTGGAGTTTTTATAGGCCTCAATGGCTTCAAAAATGGAGTCAAAACGTGTCTCATCCCAAATTTTTGGGGTACTGCGGAACCACCGCCATTACTGGGCAGTACCACCACCTGACACCTGACACTAGGCGGTACTATCGCTCAGTCTGGGTGGTACCACCACCTGACAGAGCTCGGAGACCAAGCTCTGGCAGTACCACTGCCCAGACCACCTAGGAGATTGGGTCTTCTGGGCGGTGCCACCACCGATCATATTTTTAGGGGCTGAATGAGCTGCTTAATCTGGCCCAATTCAGCCCTGTTAAGAGCCAATTGACCCCTAATTAAGTTAATGGGATTATATCTCAATCCTAACTTAATTTATACTCTAACTATGATAACGAAGATATGATCACAACTCTTCTTATTCCGGTGCGTCAAATTGGTCTTTCGACGAGCTTCCGGCGTACTTTCGACGAACTGCCGACAATGCTCCGGCGGACTTCCGACAAGCTCTTAGGACTGTGGTTCTGGCAGAACGTCTGACGAATGTTCGGACTTCCGACAAGCTCTTGGACTTTATAATGATCTTCTTGGTGAGCTCCGATGAGTTTTTTTGGCAAGCTCCTAGACTTCTCTGTTGGTTCTGGCAGAACGTCTGACGAATGTTCGGACTTCCGACAAGCTCTTGGACTTTATAATGATCTTCTTGGTGAGCTCCGATGAGTTTTTTTGGCAAGCTCCTAGACTTCTCTGTTGGTTCTGGCAGAACGTCTGACGAATGTTCGGACTTCCGACAAGCTCTTGGACTTTATAATGATCTTCTTGGTGAGCTCCGATGAGTTTTTTTGGCAAGCTCCTAGACTTCTCTGTTGGTTCTGGCAGAACGTCTGACGAATGTTCGGACTTCCGACAAGCTCTTGGACTTTATAATGATCTTCTTGGTGAGCTCCGATGAGTTTTTTTGGCAAGCTCCTAGACTTCTCTGTTGGTTCTGGCAGAACGTCTGACGAATGTTCGGACTTTATAATGATCTTCTTGGTGAGCTCCGATGAGTTTTTTTGGCAAGCTCCTAGACTTCTCTGTTGGTTCTGGCAGAACGTCTGACGAATGTTCGGACTTCCGACGAACTCTCGAACTTCCAATGAGATCTCGATCTTGACTCCCGCACAAAACCTGCTTTATGTCTTATTGAAATCGTAGTTAATCCTGCACACATATCTTAGTAAAGAATTAGATCAAATATTTTACCAATTGATTTCATCATCAAAATCCGAGATTCAACAATCTCTCCCTTATTGATGATGACAACCAATTGATGAAGGAGTTAATCATAACTCCCTCTATCTACATGCCATATTTTGAGAAAACATAAACTTGAATTCACAACCATGAATTCAAGTTTTGATCGAAATTTGTGCACCATAAAATCAAGTTATCAAGATATCAAATGCACAATCACTTCATGCATGATAAAATATTTCATCATAGCTTTTCATCACTATTTGCATGAAATATCATCATTAATGCTTACTACATTCAAAGGTTGATAATATTAAAAAATTCGATACACAATTTGAATTAAGCGCATATTGCTGCATTATAGTGTGATAAAAAATTTCAGCATTATAAAAGTACCATATTTAAAGAGATCACATTAGTAATGCTTAGTATCATAACTTTATGCAAATCATAAGATTACAACATCAAAGTATGCAAGAGAGATTTTAATCTTCTCCCCCTTTGTCATCAGCAAAAAGACATACACAACTATTCAGATGGTGGAAAGTTATAGTGTCTAAATAAGGTATTTAGTTGCCGATGAATCTGCTGCAATTCAGTTAAAATCTGATCTTGGTATTGTTCAAGTCGATCTTGGCGTTGTTCAAATCAAGATATCAAATGCACAATCACTTCATGCATGATAAAATATTTCATCATAGCTTAAAAAATTCGATACACAATTGAATTAAGGCGCATATTGCTGCATTATAGTGTGATAAAAAATTTCAGCATTATAAAAGTACATATTAAAGAGATCACATTAGTAATGCTTAGTATCATAACTTTATGCAAATCATACGATTACAATACTAATATAACACAAGAACTACAACATCAAGATAAGCATAAGATTACAACATCAAAGTATGCAAGAGAGATTTTTAATCTTCTCCCCCTTTGTCATCAGCAAAAAGACATACACAACTATTCAGATGGTGGAAAGTTATAGTGTCTAAATAAGGTATTTAGTTGCCGATGAATCTGCTGCAATTCAGTTAAAATCTGATCTTGGTATTGTTCAAGTCGATCTTGGCGTTGTTCAAATTGATCCATACGAGTCTCGATGTCATTAATAAATGAGGGGTTGGATGCTCTATTGGAGATGTTGTCTCAAAGGGACTAGGTGGAGGAGATTGATTACCCCTAAAAATTGGTGTTTCAAGTTCTGGTTCAGGTGGCGAGAGATGAGTCCTTCTAGGTAGTCTAACCCATATCCCATTTCCAACCGTACACCTCAACTGTCGAAGTAGGTTTTTATTTATCTAGTTTCATAACCTCTTCGTCAGGTGAGATAGTTATGCCATAAGCATGAATTAATCTAATGATTAGGCTACCATATGGAAGCATCATTTCCTTTTTTGATATTTCAATCATGTTTTGTTGGATTAGATAACCAAAATAGTTGTTGTGTCCTTTTATAATCCAATACATAGTACCTAATTATATTTGACTTACCTCATCATGATGATATTATTTAGGGAGAATGATACTTATCAAAATATGATGAAGCATTTTAGTGCTAAACGGTAATAAATGTTCGTAGCTTTTTGGAACAATAGATAAGTTATGATTACCAAAAGTTGTTCTTAAGGCATCAACATAAGTGGTTCCAACTAATTCTTCATCCTATTGTTCTCTAAAATAACAATAATTTTCCTTCACCGCAATTTCTATGAGGTTACAAATCATCTCATCTGTAATAGATATATAATGTCCTAAAAGATACGTTGACACCCTTTCATTTTCATCTACATGTAGATTGTTATAAACTAGTCTAACAAGCCTAGGGTAGATGGGTTCACTAATTTGAAGGATTGGGAGAATATTTAGATTAGCAAATCAATGAATGAGTTCTAAATCATTTAATTCCTCTAAATTAACATATTTCCCCTATGAACATGCTTAAACTCTATGGATGAAAATTTTAGGACATGTTAATTAGAATAGAAAAATAGGGAGTCATAATTTTTTTCTAATCTCCTCTTCCCTTTGTCCCTAGAGGATCTTATAGAACCCATAAAGACTGCTATTATGAAGATAGATAATGAGCAAGAGTAGATAATACAAAAGAGAAATCAATGTCATTTAGAGAATACCTTAGTTGTGATCTTCAAGAGGATGTAGAAGATTGATCCTTGATCTAGTAGGAAATAGGGATTTTTTGACAGCTAGAGGGAGAGAATAGTGTTCAAAGGGGGTTTGGAGCTTTTTGGGGGAGTGGAAAATGAGTTGAGGTCGGTTCTACCATCGGCCCTAACTTGGATTTATAAAGGGGCAGGTTGCGGGTGGTGCTACCGCCTACAACACTTGATTACTGGCAATGTTACCGCCTACAACAAGTTCCAACTGGGCGGTGCCATCGCCTACAGGCAGTGAGCACTGCTTACAAAATTTACTCATTCACATTTATATCAAAATGTAACATAAAGGGAGTGGATTCATATCAACACATAAATGCATACCACACATTCACAATTCATATTAATGCAACGATTCATCACAACGATTCATATCTAAACCTCATAAAGAACTCGTAAATACATATGATTCATATCAACTCGTCAAAACTCGTAAAATGCATATCATAAGTTCATGATTCATATCAATTCATCGTATCAAAACACGTAAAAATATATACTATAAGTTCATGATTCAAGTGAGCAAACTTGTAGGATAAAAAATTGAAAAAGTCTGAAAATTAAATTCATACATTTTGATAATTTAGCATTCTCGGTTCCCTTTTAATGAAATCAAATTGTTTTTCATTTAAGGGTTTTTTTAAGATATTGACTAATTGATGTTTTGTACCAATAAACTTTAAGATTACATCATTATTATTGATATTATCTCATATAAAGTGATGCCTAATATCAATATGTTTTGTTCTAGAGTGTTGAATGAGATTTTTTGTTAAACATATTGTACTTATGTTATCACATTTTATGGGAATATCTTTAAGATGAATCTTATAATCTTCTAAAGTATTTTTCATTCATACAACTTGTGCACAACATGCAGTTGCTGCAATGTACTCAGCTTTGGTTGTAGATAGTGCAACCGAGTTTTGTTTCTTAGAAGACAATAAACAAGTACGTGTCCTAAGAATTGACATGTTCCGAATGTGCTTTTTCTATCTAATATACATCCAGCAAAATCCGCATCAGCATATGCAATTAATTCAAAGTTATCAGATTTTAGATACCATAATCATATATTAGTGGTACCTTTAAGATATCTAAGAATTCTCTTAACTGCTTTAAGATGAGATATCTTAGAATTAGATTGAAACTTTACACAAAGACCTACACTAAACATGATATCCGGTCTAGTTGCGGTGATGTATAGTAAACTTCCTATCATACCCCTATAAGCTTTTTGATCAAAGCTTTCTCCACTTTCATCAATGTCTAACTTAGTGGAGGTACTCATGGGAGTATTGATAGCCTTTGAGTCATCCATATTAAACCTTTTTAGCAAATCTAAAGTATATTTTATTTGGCTAAGAAAAATGTCATTACTTAGTTGTTTGATTTGTAGGCCTAAAAAGAAAGTTAATTCCCATATCAAACTCATTTCAAATTCAAGACTCATACTTTTAGCAAATGATTCGCATAGAGATTCATTCGCGAAACCAAAAATAATATCATCAACATAAATTTGAACAATAAGAAAATTATTTTCAAAATTTTCGATAAACAATGTAGTATCGACCCTGCCTTTCGAGAAATATTTTTTATGAGAAATGAGCTAAATCTCTCATACCAAGCCCTAGGGGCTTGTTTCAATCCATCAAGAGCTTTAGTTAATTTAAACAGGGAGATTATCATTCTCAAATTCGGGAGGTTGTTCAACATAAACTTCTTTGAAAATAAAGCCATTAAGAAAAGCACTTTTAACATCCATTTGAAACAACTTAAAATTATTACTACTAGCATAGGCAAGGAGCATCCTTATAGCTTCTAATTGAGCCACAGGAATAAAGGTCTCTTCGTCATCGATACTATCTTCTTGGCTGAAACCTTTGGCCACTAATCTAGCCTTATTTCTAACCATGATACTAGATCCATCTTACTTGTTTCTAAAGACCCACTTAGTACCAATAACTAAATGGTCATTTAACCTTGAACAAGCTTCCACACCTCATTTTTCTTAAATTGATTTAACTCTTCTTGAATTGCAATGATCATGAATCATCTTTCATGGCCTCATCAATGCTTTTAGGCTCAATTTGAGAGAGAAAAAGCGACGTTGGCATAAAAATTTTAAGAGAAGAATGAGTTTGAACCCCTTTCGATGTATCTCCTATAATTAGCTCCTTAGGATGAACATCTACATACTTCTATTCCTTCAATAAGAAGGTTCGGAAGAAGATGCATCCAAGTTGCTAGATGGAGAAGGGGAATCATTTAAATTCAAAGCATCAAAATTAACATCATCATCAAAATCATTTTCTTAACTTCAGAAACTTCATTAAAAACAACATGAATTGATTCTTCTATAATCAAGGTTCTTTTGTTACAGATATGAAATGCTTTAGAAATAAAAGAATAGCTAAGAAAAAATTCCTTCATCGGATTTTGCATCAAATTTACCTAAGGCATCTTTTTCATTCAAAATAAAACATTTACATCCGAAACTTTAAAATATGAAACGTTGGGTTTTTTGTTGTTCTACAACTCATAAGAAGTCTTGGAAAGTAGTGGTCTTACTAGAACCCTATTCATAACATAGCATGTCGTATTTATGGCTTCGACCGAAAAAATATTTGGGTAGGCTATGTTCGTTTAACATGGTTATTGTCATTTCTTGCAAGTTTCTATTCTTTCTTTCTACTACTCCATTTTGTTGAGGATTTCTTGGAGTAGAGAAGTTGTGATTGTATCCATTAGATTCACAAAATTCTTAAAAATCATGATTTTAAAATTCACCACCATGATCACTTCGAATTGACGAAATCATAAAACCCTTTTCATTTTGAACAAGTTTACAAAACTTTGAGAAATACCTAAAGCATTCACTTTTGTGTGTCAAAAAATAAGTCCATGTGTATCTACTATAATCATCCACGATAACAAATGTGTATTTGCTAGCTTCTAGGCTTGATGTAGTAATTAGTCCGAACAAGTCCATATGGATCAATTGCAAAGGTCTAAATGTGCTTATTTGGTTCTTAGGTTTGAAGCTACCTTTTATTTGTTTTCCTAGTTAACATGCATCATACACATTATCTTTGATGAACTTGATATGAGAAAGTCCTCTTACGAGTTCTTTAGATGAAATTTGAGAGATTACTTTCATGCTAGCATGACCTAATCTCCTATGCCAAAGCCAAGCATCGTCATTCAAAACCGAAAAACACATTTCATTACAAAAATCATTAATGTCAATAGTGTATATGTTATTTTATTTTAGTGCAATCATATATGTGTTTTTGTATGGTTTTTCAAGAATGCAAGCATTAGATTCAAATCTAACGATATATCCTTTATCACATAATTGATTAATACTTAAAAGGTTATGTTTTAAACCATTAAGTAACAATACATCTTCAATAAGAAGGCTGGATTTGTTACATATGGTTCCTTTGCCAATGATTTTACCCTTGTTGTTGTCTCCGAAGGTGACATATCCTTCGTCTAGGCTAGTGAGCTTAGAGAAATGGAATAGATCTCTGGTCATATGCCTTGAGTATCCACTATCAAGGTACCATCTCTTGCTCCTAACTAATGATGGTATATTTTTCTAAAAAAAGGGTGATTTTTAGGTATCCGTTTGACCTTGTGTGCCTCAAAAATCGATCTGCATAGCTTATCATGTTACATTGAGTCATTTAATGTTCCTTTAAGAATCCAAATCAATTTATGTGGATTATTTTTCTGGAATGGATATTTGTACGTAACATGTCCAAGTTTGCAACAAAAGTTGCATTTGGTGTGAAGTGATACATGCAAGGTAGGGCCTTTAATAAAGGTGGTTGGATTTTGGTGAGAGCTACTCACAAATCTGATTCCGCCTCTTCTATGAACGTGACCTTTGTTGGCAAGGGTCATGTTCAAGGACTTGCTACTAACCTCAAATTTCTTCAAGGAATCTTTAAGTAGCAAGTTTTTCTTTTGAAGTGTTTCTAGATCATGACATTTTGTACAGGGAGCTAAGCTCTTTTCATGCTCAATCTTTACCCTATCAAAATTAGAGTTGGTGCTGGTTCATCAGCAATGTAGGGGGTCCATGCAGAGGAGGTTCAAGAGGCATCAACGATTGCCAAGAATGAGGTGACACACCACAATATGGAGGCTGAGGGGTTGCATACAAGGAGTCGGAGGGATTTTGTTAGGGGCTACGGAGGGATTCTACTGCTATGGGCTTGTTGTGAATAAGGGGTCTAGCGAGGCGGATTGTGCTCCTTTTGTTGTGGTGAACCCTATTTTGATGATGAGAGTGGTAGGAATAGTACCTCGCATAACAGCGAGGGGAGCTAGCCTTTCCGTCGTTCTGGAATGGCGATTTCTACCATAGCGGGCCTTGGCTCGACCACCTGATTGAGAGAATGAATATTTGTCCACCGTAGTTGCTTTCGTCATAGTGAGCCTTAACTCGACCACCTGAGTAGGAGAATAAGTATATGTCTATCGTAGTAGGCCTTGGCTTAATTGCCTTAGCGGGAGAATGCTTGTAACAAGTGGCATGGGGCTCGTCTTCACTTTGCCTTGGCCCCCACAGGACAGTAGCCAAGGGCTTTGGTCACACATTGGCGAGAAAGTAGAGCTCAAACTCTTTGATGAGTTGGTGCGTGAGGCCTAGGAGGGTTTCAGATGAGACGAGCAAGTGTCCAGGAGGGGGTAGACCCGGGTCGTCGAACAGACGCTAATAGTGTGCAGAAGTTGGCACCATCATGTCAACTTATCAGGATATGGGAACCTCTTCGGTAGAGTGTTTGTTGAGAGGAGCTATAGAAGGATGTTCCTATAACATTTGGCCTTCCTCTAGTACTAAAATATTGGTACATAGAGACCATCGATGAACTAGTTGGTTCACTATCGAATGTGCAGGTCTTTCATGATGACTCATCCTTACTAATAGAGGAGTTGACTATTGAATCTCGAATTTTGATGATGAAACCAATTTATAAGTATTTATAATTTGATATGTGTTTTGAGTAACGCATGAAGCTTTGATCAAGATGAGACAATTAAAGTAGGAAAAATCATGTTGAGATGGTGGAACATGTTAGAAGATTAGACGTTGAGCCGAAGGACCAGTCGATGTATCGATAGAAGGCTTCATGTCATGAGTTCGGGCATCGGACCAAGAAGAGCAGATATTGTGCCAAGGAAATGAGAGTTGTGGAGGTCAACTGGCTAATTGAGTAATAGGTCATAAGAGGCGACGATGCGTCGAAGAATCAGACGAAGCATCGATGGACCAATGACATACCAAACAACATGATTTATGCTTAGTAATAATTATCTAGATCAAAGTGTGTTTTACATGTGTAGGATTAACTACAATAGTAAGGCATAAAGCAAAATGAAGTCCCGGAGTCAAGAACGTGATTTCCTTGGGAGTTTGAGAGTTCGTCGAAAGTCCGGACGTTCATCAGAAGTTCTATTGGAACCAACCAAGAAGTCCTGGAGCTTGCCAAAGAAGCTCATTGGAACTCGCTAAGAAGATCATCGTAAAGTCCAGGAGCTTGTCGGGAGTCCGCTGGAACATTGCTGAGAGATCGTCGAAAGTTTGCCGGAAGCTCACCGGAAGAAAACTAGACTAACGGACTTATCTAGCTTAGTAAATATCTTAGAAATCGTAGTTAGCATATAATTGGGATTGGATTTGGGCCAACCCAATTAAGAGCCAATTGGGCCCATGTAAGGATTGTGTTGGGTCTAATGAAAGGCCCAAACAATAACCCAACAGGTGGTACCATCGTGGCACAATCTTCGAGATTTGTCAGGCGGTGATACCGCCTAGCACAGCCTCCAGGCGGTGGTATTGCCAGGACCCGAGAAACCCGGGATGAGATGTTTTTAGGCTCCAAGTTTGAATCCACTTAAAGCCTATAAATACCCCTCCCATCCCGGGTTAAAAAACACAAGTATTAAGAGTGAAAAAGAAAAGAAACACTGTTATAATCTTGTGTGAACTCCTCTCATTCTTCTAAGTGTTAAAATAGTTTGAGAAAAGTGTAAGTGGGGGTGTAAGGGTTATCTCTTAAACCCGGTAAAAGGAGAATTAAGTTGTAAAAGGTGGTTGGTCTTTGCCTATTGAAGGAGACCGATAGTGGATGCTAGTGGCCTCGACGAAAAAGGAATCGGCGAAGTGGATGGAGGTCACAACGACCGAACCACTATAAAATTTGGTTTGCATTTACTTCTTGCAATTTACATAAACTGCAAACTGCCTTAGATACTTTTACGAACACACTTTCAATGTAAGTATATTTTCGAGATCGGTTTTCAACGAACAAAAAGATTTCAGAACCGACGTATTTTACCGCTGCACTAATTCATCCCCCCCCTCTTAGTGCCGACTGCTTTCCTAACATTGACATGGCCAGCCGACGTAGAGAGAAAGTTGGGGAGATGGTTTACTATGAGTGAAAAAGAAAAGAAACACTATTGTAATCTTGTGTGAACTCCTCTCATTCTTCTAAGTGTTAAGATAATTTGAGAGAGGAGGAGTAAGTGGGGGTGTAAGGGTTATCTCCTAAACCTGGTAAAAGGAGAATCGAGCTGTAAAAGGTGATTGATCTTCGCCTATTGAAGGAAGACCAATAGTGGATGCCAGTGGCCTCGATGAAAGAGGAATCGACGGAGTGGATGTAGGTCACAACGACCGAACCACTATAAAATCTGATTTGCATTTACTTCTTGCAATTTACATTAATTGCAAACTGCCTTAGATACTTTTACGAACACACTTTCAATGTAAGTATATTTTCGAGATCGGTTTTCAACGAACAAAAAGATTTCAGAACCGATATATTTTACCGCTACACTAATTCATCCCCCCCCTCTTAGTGCCGACTGCTTTCCTAACATTGACATGGCCAGCCGACGTAGAGAGAAAGTTGGGGAGATGGTTTACTATGAGTGAAAAAGAAAAGAAACACTGTTATAATCTTGTGTGAACTCCTCTCATTCTTCTAAGTGTTAAAATAGTTTGAGAAAAGTGTAAGTGGGGGTGTAAGGGTTATCTCCTAAACCTGGTAAAAGGAGAATTAAGTTGTAAAAGGTGGTTGGTCTTTGCCTATTGAAGGAAGACCGATAGTGGATGCTAGTGGCCTCGACGAAAAAGGAATCGGCGAAGTGGATGGAGGTCACAACGACCGAACCACTATAAAATTTGGTTTGCATTTACTTCTTGCAATTTACATAAACTGCAAACTGCCTTAGATACTTTTACGAACACACTTTCAATGTAAGTATATTTTCGAGATCGGTTTTCAACGAACAAAAAGATTTCAGAACCGACGTATTTTACCGCTGCACTAATTCATCCCCCCCCTCTTAGTGCCGACTGCTTTCCTAACATTGACATGGCCAGCCGACGTAGAGAGAAAGTTGGGGAGATGGTTTACTATGAGTGAAAAAGAAAAGAAACACTATTGTAATCTTGTGTGAACTCCTCTCATTCTTCTAAGTGTTAAGATAATTTGAGAGAGGAGGAGTAAGTGGGGGTGTAAGGGTTATCTCCTAAACCTGGTAAAAGGAGAATCGAGCTGTAAAAGGTGATTGATCTTCGCCTATTGAAGGAAGACCAATAGTGGATGCCAGTGGCCTCGATGAAAGAGGAATCGACGGAGTGGATGTAGGTCACAACGACCGAACCACTATAAAATCTGATTTGCATTTACTTCTTGCAATTTACATTAATTGCAAACTGCCTTCAATACGTTTACGAACACGCTTTCAATCTAAGCATATTTTCGAGATTGATTTTCAACGAACGAAAAGATTTCAGAACCGATATATTTTACCGCTACACTAATTCATCCCCCCCCCACTCTTAGTGTCGACTGCTTTCCTAACATTAACATGGCCAGCCGGCATAGAGAGATAGCTGGGGAGATGGTTTACTATGAGTGACATGACCTTGGTATGGTAAAGCGGAGTAAGAATGCTAGATTCTCCTAGCTATTGAGTTGCCTCCTAGTCGCATCTTTGGATGGCACTAGGGGTCTTGCACAACTAGTCTGCGCCAAGGCGTCTCAGCTCGACTCCTCCAATGCTTAGGTCCACGAAAGACGGAAAGGGAGAAAAACAATAATATGAGTAGTGTAAATGAAAGAATAAAAAGTTTTTGCTTGGTCCCTCAACTTAGTCTGTGCTCGGCTTTTATACTTGGGCACTAAGCGGTCTAGACGTGCGTTAGCCAAGACCCCCCTTATCCTGTATGGTGGAGATACTGATGAGGGCAGCTTGCTGACTTGTGTCCTTTAGCGACTTAGGCGAACCATTAGAATGCCTCTGGGCTAACTCCCTTATCGTTTTTGATTAGGTAGGAAGTGATCCTTCCATCGATTGTCCGGAAGGAAAGGCAGGTAAAGTCGAGTCATATTATTAGTCATTCATATGGAATCATGACTTCTACTGAGATATTAATTAGGAGACAACTAGAGCAGAAGATGTTAACTAGGAGACAACTAGAAAATCTTTGGGCATACCATCAACCACTAATACGAGGTATTATTTTTTCAATTATGATATCAATGAAGAGGGGGACTTACTTGTCTACTTTGAAAAGTTAAGATAGGTAGGGTAGATCCCTCCTGGCGATTAGGGTAAGCTCGCAGTGCTAAGCTTTTCCCTATCGTCTACAAAACTGTACTTGGTACATTATTGCATCATTCTTTACCTAAACCAAGACAAGAAGAATCAAAACACGATTTGTCTTCTGTCTAGCGAACGATGTTCCACTCCACATGATTCATATGAAGGGAAGAACGAGGCAAATGCATGTACCCCACATTTTGGTTGGTGAAGGAAATTAAATCAGGTAGTCAAATCACATAATTTTCTTTTATTTGTAGGCTTCCACACGGCTACATGATTCTCATGTGTCTCTTGAAACAATTAGAGGATTATTTTTTTGGAAAAAAGAAAATTGGTGGAAATTAGAAGAGTACTTATTTTTTAGAATTTTATAGGAGAAAAACTGAAATAAACAAAAAATATCACTGTATAAAGGATATAATCAATTACTGATATCGACATCATAATAATTGTTTTCCTCTTAGCTTGCGATAACAACATAATCAAGATTACTAAAAAACCTAATAAATTAATTTGAGGGTTATTTTTAGAAAACAAAAAAAGAAAACGAAATAAGACTTGTTTTTATATGATTTTATAATGTGTTACAAATCGAACAATACTATTTTTAAATAATATAAAGTTGTCTGATTATCACTTTTATTTTTCTTTTAATTATCTCATATCATTAATTTGTATATATATTTTTTAATTATCTCACTTAGCTAGTTTTCAAGACCTAAAACTATTATAAATAAATACCTCCTCCAAATATATGAAATCATAAAAAAAATAATATCTTTAAATATTATAAAAGAATTTTACTATAAGAAGTTGATTTCTCTCATCCTCCATTATAGAATTAGTTTGTTAAAATCATTTTTAGTAATATTTTTTTGATTTTATTTTCATTGTACATTATTTTATGGGGTAAAAGAGGCCCCTAATTTTTGTCCAAATTTTATAAGTCAGAATGTTGCATTTTCTACTAAGTGATAGCATAATTAATTGTACTTCAAATCTTGTCATGTTGTACAACTTGATGAAATGTACAGCCTTTCGAGTTGGGACAAATCATGACTCAGTAAGATTCTCCGTCTATATAGTAAGTAATAGATGGGCGACATCATAAAGTCAATTTTGTTTTATCCCTCAATATAAATTTCCAATGATAACTGTGATAAAGACCAATTGAAAACCGCACCTATCTAATGCATATTAATAATACGCTTAGGTTGGGTGATAATAAAAAATCAAGTTGCAAATTACAACATAGGATCCCATGCTTTCTCATGATTGTAGCACTGCTCGATGATCATGGATATAATACCATGATAAATCAATTGGCACCAACTTGAGGGAGGGAGACATGAGATGTGGCTTTCAGTAGTTTGGACCCAATGGAAATGGGCCGATGTATATTTGTTTATTATTATTGATAGGGTCAATAATTAAGTGAGAAGATAAGGCTAAGTGGATTGGCGTCTGGTATTTCGCATGCACGATGGAATCGAGACGAATCTAATGTGTGTATCTGATATAAGGACATGTTTTCGTGCAATTCGGATGAGATGAGTTGGAAGAATTCCTACTCGTGTGAAACGTGTGTTATATTCGGAATCGCATCGATAGATCTCGATCTATATAACAAGCCCCATACAATACTCCAGTGAAGACCGAACTCTGCTGCTGCTGCTCGCCTTCACCACCTTGGAAGCTTGGAGATCCGGCCATGGCGGAGACGACCAAATCGAGCTCCCATCACTGCCACCGTCATCGCAGGCATCCGCACACGCCGCCGCCATCCAAGGGGAAGCTGATCACGGTGCTGAGCATCGATGGAGGAGGCGTTCGAGGCCTCATTCCGGGGACCATCATTTCCTTTCTCGAATCCAAGCTGCAGGTCTGGCACCGTCGTCTTCTTCCTGCGTGCATGCCCCATGAACCAGTTGCTGTAACTCTGTCCATGCAGTGAAACGTATTTATGTTGTGTGGGTTCAGGAACTGGATGGACCGGAAGCCAGGATCGCGGACTACTTTGATGTGATTACGGGAACGAGCACAGGAGGATTGCTCACGGCCATGATCACTGCTCCGAACGAGAACAACCGCCCAATGTTCTCTGCAAAGGAAGTGATCGACTTCTACCTCGAGAACAGCCCCAAGATTTTTCCTCAAGGGTAAGTTAAGGAGTTCATGCACAAGCTCAAGTGCGTGTACGCACAAAACAGCTGCTGTTAACGCATCTGAATTCCATTGCAGAAAAGGATTTCTCAGCTCGGTGACGAAGTTAGCCGGTGCGATCATGGGGCCGAAATATGATGGGAAATATCTGCACACCAAAGTCAAGGATTTGCTCACCGAAAAAACGCTAAGTCAGACCTTAACCAACGTGATAATCCCAACTTTCGACATCAAGCTTCTGCAGCCAGTCATCTTCTCGTCCTTCGAGGTACTGATCTTGGTCGTCTCGTGAGCTTCGACGCTGAGAATTGGAGTCGAGGCAAACTTGTGCTCATCTGATTGACCTGTTACTGTTCAGGCAAGACTTGCGGCTCTGAAGGATGCTCATCTTGCTGACATCTGCATCAGTACGTCGGCCGCCCCAACCTACCTCCCGGCACATTACTTTGAGACTAAAGACTCCGACGGAAACACTCGTAGTTACAACCTCATCGACGGCGGCATCGCAGCAAACAACCCGGTGAGCATGATTTTGCGGACTTGCGACCGCGTTATACGTCCTTGTTTTCAGATCGATGACTATCTTGTCACCGTTTGGTTGATTTAGACTTTGGTTGCCATGAGCCAAATCAAGAAGGAAATCGCTTTGATGAACAAGGATTTTGCCAACTTTAAGTCCATAGACTACCACAACTTCATCATCCTCTCGATCGGGACTGGCTCGGCTAAGATAGAGCAGAAGTTTAGTGCACATCTAGCGTCCAAATGGGGAGTTCTGCAGTGGCTGTATCATGGTGGTTCGACCCCCTTGATCGACAGCTTCTTTCAAGGAAGCGCCGATGTGGTTGACATCCACATGTCTTCTCTGTTCCAGTCACTTAATTGTGAGAAGAACTACCTCAGGATTCAGGTAACTTTGGCATTAAAATTAGTCGCTGCTGTTCTTATCTTCGCGTTCAATGAATGATGTGAATGTGCAGGATGACACCTTGGTAGGTGAGAGGTCATCTGTCGATGTGTCCACGACGGAGAACCTACAGGAGCTGGTGCAGATTGGGAAGAACCTTCTAAAGAAGCCAGTTTCGAGAGTCAACCTGGAGACAGGCGTCTTTGAGGAGCTCGATGGCGAGGGAACCAACGCAGAAGCGCTCACCCACCTCGCCCGGAGACTTTCCCAAGAACGGCGCATCAGGAAAGCAAACGCCAATGGCCACTGAGAAAGATGGCAACGCAGCTAGCGGCGTCTCCCTTACGGTCTACTACAGTATACACCTTTCGTCAACTGGAAGCAAGAACGTATCTGCTTCTTCCTCGTTGTTTTTGATCGTGTCATGATGTGTGTCAGTTAATAAAGGAGCTGTTCTTTCTCTTTGCACATTAATTGCAATAAGCATGCTTTCCTTGCAACAAGCAACAGTGGTGCCCGACGCAAGCTAAGACCACTGATTCCTCTTACATGCGGCAGCTTTCCGCATGCTGCGCAGTTCCTTTCACGCACTACTCAAGTCTCATCAAAAGCTTGCTTATGGACCATAACAAGGACTGCACACCGAGAACCGTGGTCATCAAATCTCCACTGGGAAGAAACAAAGCATCTTTTGAAGTGTATGGAAGCAGGATGAGCCAGCTGCCCTGAACAGTGATTGTTTTCCGGTGGAGAATCTCCTATGCATTTGAGGGATGTCAAGTCATGCTCGTTTAAATGTGAGTTGGATCTCCGTGATGATCCACTGACGAAAGAAGAAAATACATTACTGGGAGACAAGACTCAGTATAAAATCTGAATTCATGAGCAATAAGAGATTGGTAAGTCCATGAGAAGTAAATGGATCAAGCTAGACTGGGGATATATTGAAGAATCCTGATTCAATAATCTGATAAAGCACAAGACAAGCCTAACTTTGGGCCCCCTTCTTTGACTTTTTGCACTGATCTGTCATTTTCCACTTTGTGTGAAGTTTATCTTTGGGAGATTTGAAAAATGATATAATTTGAGTTAATTAAACAAAAAATATTCTCTTTATGTGATTTGAGTTACTATTCTACTTCCATAATAAATAAATATAAAATCTAGATGCACATATGCATATAATTTTTTATTTTATTATAATTTTTTTTATTCTATTTGGTTAGATCTTGAACTAATTTACTAGAAATTATTATACTTATATATAATATGAAGAGACTATGGGTAGTAATCTATACTTACATAATCTCCTTTTGGATGGAGGGAGAGAAAAGAATAAAAAATCTTAAAATCAAATTCAGACGTAAGTATTATTGTGATTTGATAACTCCCGTTGATAAATTTTTTATTATTTAAGATTAATTACAAGACTCTTGAATTATCTCACTCAAACATAATTTTCGTATATATCCTCTCATATAAATTCTAAAGAATTTATATATTTTTCTCTCTCTAAAAATAGATATTTAAGAGAGAAAACTTAGGACCACCAAAAGTTTACAATATCTTATTCTTCTTCTCACTAAAATCTAAAGACACATTAGATATTCATAAAAGAACTAAACTCTAATTATATAAATATTTTTTTTTATAAAAATACTCCTTTTCTATAAGGATTTCTTATCCTCTTAGGATATTGGTTTTAGAAATCATAAAATATTTATCAATCCTTTAGTGATTATCTTATCCACTTTTATACATGCTGAAGAGAAAATCTTTTTGTTTTATGCTCCTTCCAATATTCAATGCTCATTCTTGTTGAATCACTTATCACCATATTATTTGGCCTCTGATACTATTTTGTTGGGAAGGGAAACAATTACCGAAAAACTTAAAATCATAAGAAGAAACCTCGAGATTAATATATAACAAATATAATAAAAAATCGGGGTAAGGTTTATAATATGGTTGAGCAACTCTCATCCATATCCATAGAGAAAATCAAATTTTTTACAATATAAAATTAATTATAACATAATTTCTTTATATTCCTCTCACATATATTATGAAAAAAAAATTTCTAGAAACTATAGAAAGTATTATATCTAGACACCCTAAATAAAAAAAAAAAAAACCTAATAACAGATGCATACAACAGTCTTCTTCTGAACAGTATAGTGACGAATCACTATAGTGTTGCTTGAAAATAATAGTCACCATGCTACCGATTGTCCTTATCTTCCCATTCAAATTGTTGGAAAACGTCAAAAAATAAGCAGTTGATATATCGTCTTGTCAAGTCATTTGCAATTATTGCCCACTAAATTTTAATTAAGATTCTTTCTTCATAGCATGCTCGCACTCACCTTCAGCTTATGTGAACCATATTTCACTGTGCATGTCAACTATCCCGTCACTGAAATATTCGAAGCCTCACTCGTGCATTTCATGCATGCTCTTATTCATCTCGAATTGGGCCTCTCTATCAGCCAATTACATGAGGGCCGAGCCTCGGTCTGGTCTTCCCCACAAGAACACAAGCCCAAACGACAAGGCCGTAACAGCCCTTGTCGTTGTCTTCGGCTCCACGACGCAGAAGTGTTTTTGTTTGGTTGGAGCGCACTACAGCAACTGAGTTAGAGTTGAACGCTCACGGTTTGTTTCGTTGCGGGCGTTCTGCTCTGGAAAGCCGTTTGCCTCCCGAGTTGTGCGCATCGAGGAGTCTCCGCCGTATTCTTTCCGTCTCCTCTCCCTTCTTCCCCGTCCGTCGTCATTTGGGGAAGAGAGAGGAGGGAGGAGAAGAAGAAGAAGAAGGATGGATGATCCGTCCTTGTTGCTGATGCTCTCCAGCCTCCTCCACCTCCACACCTACCTCGATCCCACCTCCTCCTCCGCCGCCGCATCCTCCGCTGCAGCCCCGCTGCTCTTCTTCGCCATCGCCTCTGTCCTCTCCTACGCCTCCTCCACTCTCCGCCACCGCCGATCCCGCCGCCGCCGCCGCAGCTCCTCCTCCCCCTCCCCTCCTCCGCCACCCCCTCCCCCCCGCTCTGTCGCCTCCCCTTCCACCGGCTTCTTCTTCCTCTCCTCCGATCGCGTCCTCTCCTTGGAGCCCTCCGCCCGCGACGCCCGCTTTCGCTCTCTCTACGGCGTCTCCCACCCCGTCTTCGAGACCCTCCTGAAGAACCTCCGCCACCTCGATGCGTCCGCCGCCTTTCCCTCGTCGCTCCCCCTCGACCGAGCCTTCTCCGTTGCCCTCGCCCGCCTCTCCCGCGGCCTCTCGTCCCGCTCCCTCGCCCGCTCTCTCTCCCTCCCCCCGGCCCTCGTCTCCCGATGCACCCACGCCCTCACCCGCCTCCTTTCTACTCGCCTCTACCCCCGCTACGTCACCCTCCCCGCCAGCCCCGACCACCTCCTCTCCACCCTCCAGTCCTTCAAGGACATCACCGCGCTCCCCAACCTCGCCGCCGCCATCGCCTCCTCCCCCGTCCGTCTACGCCTCCGGCAACCCCCTCATCCCAACCCTTCGCTCCCCAATTCCGCCCCCGACCCCGGTACCGACCTCCTCCGATCCCCCAGCCGCTCCTTCCCCTCTATCCTTCTCCAGGCCGTTGCCGACCACCGCAAGGTCTTCTGGGACGCCTGCGTCCGCGCCCCTGGTTCCTCGGACCCCGCCTCCCACCTCCGAGACAGCAGCCTCTACCGCCTCCTCCTCGACAACAATGGCAGCAGCGGCGCCCTCCCCCTTCGGGACCACATCATCTCCGTCCGCGGCCAGCACGTGCGCCCCTACCTCGTCGGGGACTCCTCCTACCCCCTTCTCCCCTTCCTCCTCACTCCCTTCTCGTCGTCCTCTTCGGCGGCCACTTCGAGTGCCCCCGCACTGGAGGCATTCGATTCTGCTCTGGCTAAAGGTCGGGCAGCGTCGGTGGAAGCTGCTATCGGGTTGCTCAAGGGAAGATGGAAGATACTTCGGAACCTCAACGTAGGGCTTGATCATGCGGCCCAGACGGTGGTCGCATGCGTGGTTCTGCACAACATGTGTCAATTCGCCAAGGAGCCGGAAGACGAAGGGAGGTACATGTGGCGGGATCCGCCCGAGAGTCCGCAGCCGGCCGGCCTGGTGGAGAGTGAACGATCTCTTCACTATATGGGTGAGAGCTTGAGACAGG
Organism: Musa balbisiana; assembly: GCA_004837865.1. Taxonomy (NCBI): domain Eukaryota; kingdom Viridiplantae; phylum Streptophyta; class Magnoliopsida; order Zingiberales; family Musaceae; genus Musa; species Musa balbisiana. The sequence goes on from CM017194.1 coordinate 6,843,214, forward strand.
CATTGGCGGAGGATCTCTATGAGCGACAGCAGAAGCTTGGGTCAGGATCAAGGTGAAGTATTGACAGGTGAGGAAAAAAGCCTGTGTTTTGCCAATCCATTTCCTCGACTGACATTAACTGCGTCAATTCAACCTTGAGCATCATCAGAAACCTGTCTCGCTTGTTCTTTTGGCAAACTTCTTGTCTGTATAGTATTGCTTGTAGAATGTTTTGTTGCTTGTAGAATGTTATTCTGGCCTCTTGTGGTTCTTGTTGTTGTCATCCTTGTCTGCAATGCTTATTTAGCTTGACGTTGACTAGACAAAACAACATCTCCACATGTTTGATTGAAGGCAATTGTTTGAAGCTTAGCGTGAATAAAATCATGGCAATTAACTATAAAGAGCACTTTTTTGCAATTGTTAGATTTGCAAGCTTGCTGAATTGTTGGTAATGATCCCTGTCTCTGGTTCAACATATTTTTATGGGTTTGAAAGGTTTCTATTGAACCTTTATTTTTGAGTTCATTCTAATCCTTGGGACTTAGTATCATATGATCAGTTGGTGATTAGATTTCTGAATGTTTTTCAATAGTTTCTTATCTTTTATTTGCTTTATGAATCACATAAAATCAGATACAAAGATCACCCGACGAAAATAGTTGGCGAACAATATACTATGCTCATTTTAAATTCCTCGTTGTCTCCTTAGGTGTTTGGAGATATGCCCTCTTTTGTAATCACCTCTAAGAGGTCTGGGTTCTCCCTTGCTGTCTTGGACTTTGAATTCTTCCCAACTATTAGTTCATTCGCCACTTAATTTATAAGAATGATGTTATGCAACTTCTTGTTGTTTGTCATGTAAGTTATACTACATCCTCGAGCGCCTCACTTATTGGGTAAGGTAGTGCAAAATATTGATCATGTGGGTGGTCATTTTCAACTAGAATCAGAGCTCCTAGGATTAGAACAAGCATCACAAGGCCCTTACCCATTGAGTTTTAGTACCTGTGGTTGATTAATGCCATTTAGAACCATGACTCTTGATGCAGTACATATCTTGATTGCTCAATCAATGACAATTCTGCACTACATCATCATGTCAAAACTGCATGTTCCATCATCCACTTTGTTTTCATGTTCAACACCCAAACCTTGGTTGTGGGTTATCAGCAAACAAACAAGGTTGGCAGAGTAAAAGAGACTCATTTACAGGTACTTCTTCATTGTATTACACTCACCATATGTCTCCTATTTATAGTTTTCATTTGTTCAGTCAGGCTGAGATATTTCTATCTTATTCAGAAGGAATTTATCTCCATTCTCTGAAGATCATGCCAACATATGTCATGTTGAATATGTGGGGGAGGTAAAAAGTGAAGAGAGGTGTTGTGTCTTTACTTCAAATTGAGAAAGGCTTCCTAATATCTTCAGAATCAGTCACAGATTTGAGATTGTGATTGATATGGATCTGCTAGCTAATGTCAAACTGGTGTTATCTTGAACAGTCTGATAGTTGTGTCTAGTACTATGTTCATCTACATATCTTGAGGCTTTTGAAGTTCCTGAATGTTGCAATTATTCACTTCTTCATATAAACTCATACTATTTTCTATTTGCTTGTAATATTTAGATTTTGAAATCGTCTGTTTATATTCACAGTTGTCTTCTGCAAGTGGCAAGTTTGCAGGTCTTTAACATTGCTCTCTGTAATGTGCCTTTTATTTGAATGTTCAATGAAGATGATGAATCCCAAATAAAGATATAATATATTAACTCAAAATTCAGAGGGATTAATGTAAAAAAAATCGCTTTATGCAATTTTTGCAGTTACTATTTTCAGTGCTGCTCTTAATAAATCAGCTTATGCACACACACCATCATTAATCCAAATGACCATTCAGTAGATTCTCTTATCCAAGTATTACATAATATGCATACTAAACGGCCCTCCTTGCACTTCCTTTTATATATATATATATATATATATATATATATATATATATATATATATATATATATATATATAACGAGCTTTTAATTATGTATAATACATATTACTGAATTGGTCCGGTTCGGACCGTACCTTATTATTATGGGTCGAGTTGGGACCTCCCGGCCCAAACCCGATTTAGGTTCTACAAAGCCGGCTCAACTGGGTCCATCGATCGGGTCGGGCGAGGGACGTGTGGGTTTAACCAACCCGATCTGCATCCATGGTCGCACATCTGCGTAAGTTCGGATTGTATATTGACGATCCGACTCGATCCGATCCGTTAACAGTTTTTTATATAATCATAAACCTCGATCGAGACTCTTCCCGTAAAGGAACTGCGATCGCCAGAGCTCGGTCCTGATCGTTTCCAGCATGACGGAGGTAACCGCTCTCGTTCTTCGTGTTAATTGGTCTAGTTCTTCAAATTAGGGTTCTGTGTGTCACTCTGTGGAAGGTGCAAAAGCTTCGATGTGAAATAACATTTCTGGAATAATCTGATGTTTAGAATGATGATAATGGTAATCTTTCTTTGGTTTATCTCTTTCTTGAGTGGAAAATGAGATAAGGAACTTGATGATGCCGTTTTGATATGTGTACTGGAGGAAGAGTCACTGATTTCTTGCGAAAACAATTGGGGGCGCATTATTCGTTTTTAAATTTACATGCCTCTGGATGCTGGTTATATTACTTCTGTACAATGTTGAACTATATGTTGATTTTGAAGAGGGTATAAATGAGATTCAGAAGACTGATGGTTGCATGATTTTTTGATGCTAGAAATAACCTTTAGATGGATAAACAGTGTTCGAGATATGGGGATACCGGTATTTCTGATCTCCTTAATAGTATTATGGTTCCACCTTTCTCCTTTTGCCAGGAGTTATGTGAATCCTTTGTCAATAATATTCTTTTGATTATTGCAGTAAAGTGGTCGATCTAGGGAAAGAAAATAGAGTCATTTCATTGCTGTCTTACTACTTCAGAAGCAGTTTATGGTATCTTTTTATGCATGTTTTCTGCAGTCTTGGGTTAGTCAAGGAAACAAATGCTGTGATTTCTGCAAGATCTATATTGCAAACAACCCTTTGAGCATCAGAACTCATGAACTTGGTCAGCGCCACAAGGACAATGTTGCTAAGAGGCTTGCTACTATGTATGAGAAGCAGTAATTTTCCTATGAACCATGACATTGATGTTAATCTAGTGTTATTATCATGTTTGAAATGTTTGTTTTGATGATTCTTTATATTTTAATGTGTCATGCAGAAAGCAAAAGAGAGCTACCAGAATGATTTGGCTTCTTTCCAGAGAGTTGATACTATTGATGGACTGCAATCTAATAAGAAAATTACAGATGAAGCCTAGTGTTCAGCTGCAACTAGAAATGGTAAAAAGACAAATATTCTTCTCGGATTATTCTTCTGAACTTTGAAAACCAACATGCATACTATTACTTCCACAGAACTTGATTTGCATACCATGTCAACAGTCACTTGCATGACACATTATTAAACCTTTCCTTCACTCACCATGATATTCCGAGTAATATCTACTAGCTGACTCCGCATTGTACGGTAAGGTTGCCAGACTGCAAACCAGTCTTCTAAATTTGTCTCCCATCTAAGGAGTTCAATACTGAGACCTTCATATGTTGATGATTCCAGACATTGACCCTATTTGTCTGCTAACCTGAACCAATATCCACTGTATAGACTTGAATGGTTTGTGGATGCAAAATGTCATTGTTATTAGCAGGATCGAGTTGGTCCATATCTGGTTAAACTTGATGGCCAAATGTCAGGCTGAGCGGGGATCAGGTCCATGAGACTTCCATTTTGGACATAGTTATGGTTGGCCCAACTATGAATTCTCAAATGATTCGCACAAAGTGCAAGAGATGCAGACTAGGGCAAATGTTGGAATCATGGGATGAGTTATTTTCAGGAAACTTGGTTTCACTTGTCTTTGAACTTTTGTTGACTTGTCACAATTATGTTTCGAGTTACTGTAGTTGCATGACAATTTGGCCCTATAAAAGGAGGCCTTATGATGTATTCAAAAAGGGATGAAGTTGTAACTGAAATAATCATGTTATTCTCCTCTTTTAACATCAAAATCTCTGGACCTCGATAATGTCACAACTTCGTTATGTTTCTCTCTCAATTTCGATGGAATGATGAATGATTGTGTTGTGCAGAAGATGGAGCTTCAGGGTTGGTTATCTCAACACCTTTGAACCCCATGAGGGCTGTTAAAGGTGCACAATCTTCAGTGACTGTTAAAAGGAGAAAAAGGGATGATGAAAAAGCAAAGGTGATATCAAAAGAGGAAGCAGAGGCTCTGCAAGCAAGGGAGGCTGCAAGGAAAAGAACGGAAGAAAGTCATACTGATTTTTCTTTTGTGAAGCAAAACCTTGTGCTTGTTTGACTGGCCATCAAATGAGAACCACTTCACAGCACAATCCATGCCATGTTATTTGTTCCTGTCTTGTTCTTATCAGTCACATGAAGCTGGCAGTCCAAGAATTCTGCATCTCACCACAATCCGTAGTGCCGCATTCTAAATCGCGTTCATATGTTTGGACTCTGTTCAAAGCCAGCATGACGTTGCTACTGTTCCATCGTTTTCCGCAATTTCTAGCCGCCGATCCAACCGTTCTCTCTGTCCCCGAGGGAGGTCGTCAAAGATATCCGCTGAGCATTTCATCATACAGCTTGCACGCAGGCACTCCGAAAGATAACCCTATCACCCTGCAACACCACGAGCAGAATCGAGGTGGAAGACGACGTGGTGCTCCGCCTTTCTCGATCGATTTGCTTGTTTTTTAGTGTCTTCTATTGTGCCGACCACCCACATGTGGAGCTTTGACACGCCCACCATTTTAGGCCACCCAACTTGCTGGTGGAGTTAACCCGGTCACTCCTAAGCTTGATTGGAGATTGTGATCGACAACAGCATCTAAGAATACAGACAGTGCAATATACTTTCCACAGGTAATAATAGTCTATTTTCCAGTACGATAGGTTCAAGCGACTCACAATAAGCCTAATAAATAACGCTGTGGACTTTGGGTGCCTCCTTTCTTGCCATCCGCATCATAATAATTCCTCATAACAAAGCCACAAACTCTGGTCGTCAGACGGCGTTTTGGTCGTTGGAATTCGGCTTCAGAAATCATCCGCCAGATGGAGAGCAGGTGATGCAAACACTGGACTCGAGTTGCATCTTCGACCTGCTATGATTTCTATCCATCTTTTGCTGTCCATTTCTGTTGCCCATCAACGAAGTTAACCTTTCATGATGCAGTGTAACTTCTGTTGTCCGGTTATACCCATTTGCTCTCTTTGTGGTCGGCAACTTCGACATGGAAATCACCATGCTATTAGATGCTTTCATGCGGTTGGACACTGCTTTTTCTCATGCGTTTGACTTGTGCGAGCTACAGACCAAAACCCACAGTAGTACTCCTCGTATGTAATCAGCGTCCGTTTTCACCGATCGGATTGGACTTTCTGTCCAAACCCCGAGCGACAGGAGCAGAACTGTCGGAGAAAGCAGCGAGGTGTGGTACGTGGAGAAGGCCCGGCGGTGGGGAAACCGATGTAAAGCCATGGCTCACATAGGAAAAGTCAATGGAACCCTGCCGTCGAAAGCTGAGATGCACGCTGCGCCGTGCCACAGGTTCACTGTAGCCGACGCAGATGGCCTCGACTTCTGCTGTGGTTTCACCTTCTTCACTTAGCGTGGGCTGACATTGCGTTCTTGCTGCCATTTGTCCGTGGGAAACCTCGACATATCTAGCATGTTTATGTTCATTTGCGCATACCAGTCTCGCACAGGGTAAATGTTCCCTCTACGTTCATGATCTCAGATTACTTGATATGAGACAGGGAGTTAACACAATATGTAACAGAGAAATAGAGATTGGCGTTTTGAATTGCATGAGGCGTCGTTCTGATTATTATTACAAGCGAAGGACAACAATAATCTTCATCATGGTCATCGTCGGCTGTCGAATGCCCTGGAAATGCTGAGCACGGCCGGGTTGAAGCGGAGGCAACCGAAAAGGTTCTGCCGGTAGGGAAGTGCGGTCTTCTTCTTCAGTTCCTCCGAGGCTGCCCGGTTCACGGCATAGTGCATCTCATGCGAGGACGCAAAGTGGCAACTCCGCCTCCTGATCGTCCCGCTGCTGTCGGTCGATCTGAAGCTCGAGTTCTTCAAGTCCTCGGTGGTGGCTTTCTTGTTTGATGATGATGGTGGTGATAGCAGAGTGTACTTGCGGAGAGGATCCTTGCTCCGATTGCCGGTGGCGCGTCCCTCAGACGCACTCCGGAAGAGGAGTAAATCCATTAGCCGCCACTTCTTGCTTCCGCTGCCGCCGCCAGTCTTCAGGGCGGTTGTGGAAACGGTGGGGGGAGGAGGAGAGTTCTTGGCAGCTGTCCTGAAGAGACCCCCTTCTCTGAGCGGAGAGAGCGATCTCCATCCCTTCCGACTTCTGGAAGAAGAGGACGAGGGAGGATTAGGTTTCTTCTCGCTCCCTCGATCTCTCGTCACGTCCACCGTCGCTGCGGAGAAGGGCTCAAACTCTTCTCCCCGTCCTCCTCTGCCTCGGTGGCGGGGAGACAACAAACCCCTCTGCTTCGGCGACCTCGGCGAGGAGGCCCCGCTGCTCGCGCCTTCCATAACCTGATGCGTCACTCGACGAGGGGGCTTCAGCGGCCTGATCCTCCCTTCTTCGAAGAGCTCATCGGCGGTGGTCAGCACCGGCAACCCGTCTTTGTCAAGGTGGCCACTGAACTCAAAAACGAAGTCAGAAACGTCCTCCTGCTCATCCTTGGCGGATCTGCCGCGGGGCTTGGTCGTGCCGGGCTTCTTCTCCAAGTCGAAGCCGTTGCCGGACGCGGCGGCCGCCGGAGGGAGAGAATCGTTGTACGAGACAGCGTCGAAGCGGGCGTAGATGGCGGAGGCGCGCGTCGGGCTGGTGGGAGCGCTGGTGTAGTGGCGGTAGAAGTCGAAGGGGTCGCCGAGGAGCTTCGGGCTCGACGGAGCGCTCACATAGGTGCTAGTGCATGCGCTGTCGAAGTGGAAGTCTTGCACCGGCACCACCACCTCCATCGTCACCTCTCTCTCTCTCTCTCTCTCTCTCTCTCTCAAGCCTTTATGTGTGTCTCTCTTTCTTGATGGTCTTCGAAGAGGAACAGCATGGAGATACTGATGGACAACGGAGGCGGAGTCTTAAATGAGAAAGGCTGCCGGGAAGGGAAGAGGGAGAGTACTGTTTGACCAAAGAGGAGAGACAACAATCAAATCCTACAGTAGATTTGGAGGTTAGTAGAGCTAAAATATAAGCCGCCTTTTATTACTCTTTCAGCTTTTCTTCATCTATGTATATATTTTTCGCAGCGGTATGATTTGGACATACCTCCTAACAATATAATATGTCTTACGAAAAGACAGAACAAATCATCCAAATGGAACAGACGAGGTTGGATTCTTCCAGTAGAATCGTCCAATAACACTTGAGATTGTGTTTCTTGCTCTCCAAAACAAGCCACGTAAGAGAGTGGAGTCCAAGCAACAAGTTGCGCCTATTTGAGGATTTTATGGTTTACACTAAAGAAAAGAAATTTTGAAGTAAGCTATTGTGCAGTCTCTCTCTCTCTCTTTCTATATATATATATATATAAAAGATTCTGGTCAAAAGTCTTAAGATAAACTAGTAAGATGGTTACCAGCTAAGCTACTATAATTTTATAATTATGAAGATTAAATATTCTTATTTATCATAAAAAATTATTCTATTCATAAAATTATAATATTTCATAATTTATATTAATGTCTCTAAAGCAGTGGAGATGAAATTAAAATTTAAGTATAATTATAGTGAATATCTCTTTTCCTAATAATATTCAAATTTATTTTCTCAACTTTATTACTAATTAGTCTCCTTATAACACTCAAATTCAACTTTGGCTTACCCAATATAATTATGAACTAATGGCTATCACAAACTCACATACTTTTTTTTTTCTTGTTATCATATTACTCAATAAATTCTCAGATGAAGTAAAGATTGATGGATAAGGGATTCTCACATGCAAATGTTCAAACCATATTACACATTATCAAATACTTGGTCCACTCGATACGAATCTTATGTTTAGATCATCATTGACTCGATACCATCTCACATCGATTCGACGTATCAACCAAACAAATCTAATATATAGTAATTATAACACTCAACGATTCGATAAATACGTATAATTATAGCAAACAATTCTGTATAATTCTCCGATAGAACTACTCTATACTTAATTCCAATATTTTTTTCGAATCTCTTATAAAAATATCTCAAGTATATTTTTTTATAATTTTATTGGACAAATTGAGTATACAACACTTTTTCTTTTATCAATCACATTTTCAATACTTTTGACAAGCTGAATGGATCGAAATTAGCTCCAAATCTTTCGGTATAACACTTATAAAAATAATCTTAGGATGATATCAATATTCATGATATGTATTTTTTTTAATGATAACCGCTAATTATGATAAGTGTCTTTGATTGCATTCGAGACAACAAAATAAACATCTTAAATTAAATTTAACTTTCATAAAAAAAAATAATTATTATTAGGTTATTAATAGATAGTGTAATATTCTCGATTAGTTTCACATCAAAAATGGACAAGATTAAGATTGACTTATAAGAATCTGATGAATATATTATTATCAATATCAACTTAAATATTTTGATTAATAATTTAAGATAAATAAAATTAATAGACCATAATTTGACTTAAATCGACCAAAAAGCATCTGAACCTCATTTAAAATTAAAAGTAATTGAATCACCTGCAAGCATTTCTGATCCCCAATACCAAAAGAAAGAACAACGCTTTTTGTCAACAGCCAAAGGACCAAACTTGTTCATAGCCAAACCAACCATGAATTGACATGATTCAAACTCTCAATAGCAAAGAGGATCGATTCAGTGAGATCGCCGGAATCGCTCTTGTCATCCACTCATCACATGCAACTAAAGATTAAGGAAGGAGCAAACAGCCCTGTGTTGGGCTATGGATTCCTCACAGTCCGTCTCGAAGAGATGGAAAGTGTGCGCTTTCCCTTCCGCCTCGAACAGCGTCGCCTCCCCTTCCCATCCACTCTCCTTCAGCCTGCGATAGTACGCCCGTCCCCGGTCCCTCAGCGCGTCCTCCCCGCCTACGCACACCAGCGCCCGGCCGCAGCCCAAGCCCGCCAGGCTCGGCGCCGCCTCGGCCACCGGGTTGATCATTGGGTCGTCCAACCCCGACGACGACGGGCACATCGTCCTCCACAGCGTCTCCAGGTTCTCCGTCGCCGCCGGGTAAATCTCCGCCGATTCCACCCTGTCCGATCCCAGGAAGTAGGGGTGGATCAGCGCGACGCCGCGGATCCTCACGCCGCACGGCAGCCCGCCGATCCCCGCTCGCATGGCCATGTGGTGGGCTATGTTGGCCCCCGCGCTCTCGCCTGCGAGGAACACGCGCTCGAAGTCGGCGCGCTCCGCCAGCCACGCCTCCGCCGCGGGCCCCCCTCCGCCCGCGTGGCCGGCCACCCAGCGGAGGACCGTCCACGAGTCGTCGTGGGCGGTGGGGACCGGGTGCTCCGGAGCGAGGCGGTAGTCGGCCGAGACGGCGACGACGTGGGCCTGAGCGACGAGGGAATTGAGGTAGTTGTGGAACAGCGGGATGAAGGCAGAGCCGAGGCAGAAGCCGCCGCCGTGGAAGTAAACGAGGACGGGGAGCTTCTGCTCCGGTCGATCGCCTTCGCGGAGCCTCGGGACGTACAGGCGGGCCGAGACTCCGGTTTCCGGCGAGATGAGCACGTCCTTGGACGAGACTCCGGTGGCGGGGTCGACGGAGGCGGGCGTGGCGTCGGTGCAGAGGTAGCGCTCGACGCGGCCGCTCTTGAAGACGCGGATGAGGCGGGGCGTCGTATCGTATACGATCTCGTCGTCGGGATTCATCGGACCGCAGGGTACTCACAAGAAGCACGAGCAGATGGAGGAGCACAGGAGATGGTGCGGACAGCGATGATATGGATGGATGCATGTGGATGTGGATGTGCGCGAAGTGGGTTGACATACTTGAGCTGCCACAAGACACAGAATACGAGGGGCCCTCCGTAGTCTCCAAGAGTGGGCCCGCTTCTCTTTTGTGTGAATGGGTATGAGGTCGTGGGGGATGGGAGTTTGCAGCAGGAGAAAAAATTCCTTTTATTGGATGCAAGTGTTTGGTGGTATGTTGCAAGTGGATGCTGCTACATCAATTGCAATTCATTCTATTTAATATATTTCATATAATTCACCTTAATTACATTTCATACAAATGCAAAAGATTTAATGTTGAGTAACTATGGGGACTCAGAATTCATCTAAACTCAATCTTATCCATCCATTTGATGAACTGTAGATAAAACTGTCAAAAATTTTAACTTCAAAAAAAATATATATATAATATCTAAACACTGACTTTATATTGATGTCATAACAAATGGACAAACTTCAATTTGCTATGTAAGGATGAATCAACTACTGCAAGTCAGTATCACATTATAATATAGAGTACACTCTACAATGACAGAAGTAGATTTATGATTTTATTATTATAAAATGACATGGTTATTAACTACAATAATTTTTCCTGTCACACACATAATTTGTAGTTTAAGAAACAAATCTTACCCTACACTCATCTGCAGAATAAACTATGACAGGCCCCATTAATTGTCACCAGAGTCAAAATTTATTGTTACACTTTCCTTGGTGGAAGGATCAGAATGCAAAACATCATATTCAGGATGGTGGATAAGGTCAAGTTCAATCTTTAACCACATCAGGACACAATGCTTACCCAAACATTCAATACAAGTGACAAAAGCTTCATCTCAATATAGTATTTGTAATACAAGACATAAATAAGGTCAAGTTCAATCTTTAACCACATCAGGACACAAATGCTTACCCAAACATTCAATACAATTGACAAAAGCTTCATCTCAATATAGTATTTGTAATACAAGACATTCATAATATGGTTGCACTGAAGCTCTCTTTTCTGAAAGTATTAATACATTGAACATAACAGACAAAATTAGATTACTGTCTTAGACTGGCAGGTCACCTGTCAAAATTTTGCTCCCCTGTAAGTCATGCAAAAATAATAATACAGGGAACAGCAAAATATACACAAAAAAGGTGTTCTTCCATTGTAAGGGAAGTGAAACCAATTCAAGAACTGCGATCTATCGTCAGACGAACTTTCAGCGAACAAGAGCCACAAGGAATAAGAACTGAAGCTGGTAACGAAACAGTCGATGAATGTACTTCTACACTCTCTTTATCCAATATAATGCCCATCTCTTTGAGCTCCGACCATGTGATGGAAAAGTAGTCACCACACCTACATTCATAGAAAAGCTCCTCAAAATCACCAACAGACTCCACAGACATATCTCGCAATTCAATTTCATTAGCCGGAACCTCCAATTCCTGTCTCATTGATTGCAACTCCTTGTCGTAGTTTGCCCTTGACATAGAATCCGAAAGTACTTCCCATGCCTTCTGCACATCTAGAAAATCTCGTTGGTGATCTGTAGATGCATCAGATTTCTTGTGCAGCTTATCAGGATGAGAATTCAGAATGGCAGTTTTGTAACTTGCTCTGATCTCATCATAACTTGCATGTTCTTCAACTGACAAGACTTCATAGTGGGTCCTTTGGAAGAAGCTTTTACCAGTAAGAAACATGGCTAAAAGCTTAACCTTCAATGCAGTCATTGGATATAAAAATGAGATTAAGCAAAATGAATGCCATATGAAAACCTACAAACATGTACTAAGGCAACAAATGTGCTAGTAAAATAAATTATTGAAACAAAATTTCATAGTAAACTTTTGGTAAAAAGTTATCCCTTGGAGTTCCAGCAAAAGGCATCTCTCTTATGCATGCATTCAAAAGTTCACTATCTTCTCAAAGATGGTAGGAACTTGCTGAATAAACTCCACTCCCTCACATGGAAACCTACCCAGAAGCGAACAAACAGATCCTGCATTTTTTTTTTCCTTTTAAAAGAAGTGGATCTTTGAACATATCCCCGGCTTAAAGACTAGTATAAAGTCAATCTTCAAGCTTGAGCTGTTCTTGACAAAGGATATCTTAGCTATATTTATGTTAGTGAGGGATTAGTGTTTTCCCTGTTTTAACTGATAAAGAAACTAGTCCAAAAACATACTTTTTATTGCAGCAAAATCCTTCTGGTTCTGTAACTATCAACTCAGTGATAGTCTATCACTAAAGTATGATCTAACATATTGCTATTCGCCTCTCGATAATTTGCTTATGTTTTAGCAATCCAAAGGTCAAAATTTCAATTATATCAATCGAAGAAGGTGAAATGCACAATTGTAATGGATTTTAATTGTAACATATGATCGATCATCTGTAAGTTACAAGATTTATCATAACTTGATTTCTAATTAAAAAAAATTATGTAACATAACCAAGAATTCAACTACTTCTTGTGTTGATCAACTAAGTGAATTCTGTAACATAAAACTCATTCCTAATCACAATTTATATGGACTGTGTCAAAAGAATAAACAGAAGTCAGAACTAAGCCATCCATATTATTCCTTATAGTTGTCTATATCGAAAGAACAGGAGATTGTGATGAGCAGTTGAGCACCACTATCCTATGCGTTGCAAAGCTAACCTGTCGCGCAGAGGGCCGTCTGTGGGCTGTTCAGGAGAAGACAAGCAGCAGCGCTCAGTTAGGGGAGGGAAGTAGTTGGGGATGACGAAGGGTTCTGACGATGGAGGATGGCTATCACATAGAGAAGAGAGGGTGGTAGTCATAGTGAGATTGATTAGAGGTGAGAATATCGTACCAAAACCGAAAGACTGGGCAGCGACGAACGTTCGAGACTACCGGAGAGATCCGGCTCGAGAGAACCAGAAGGCGGGGTAGATTACCGGCTCCAGGGATCTCTCCGGTGGCGGCGGCAGATCTTAGTTAGGGTTCACCGATCCGTAGTAGCGCGTTTGGGAAAAAATCGCCGTCTTTCGTTCATTGGAAGCAACTTATACCCAACCCGCTGGAGTCGACTCAGAAAACGCGAACCGACTCGTGCGAGTCTACCGCGTTTACCGAGTCGAATCGCGAGTCTACCGCGTTGCGTTTACCGAGTCGACTCGCGAGTCGACCCGAGTCCAGGCTTCCGAGACCATCCCAGTTGCTGCTTACCTAGCACTTTTTCCTGCAGCACGCTAATCATTTTATCTTGTATTCTAAATGAAGCTTTCGCTTTCTACATAGAATGCTTTATTAAGAAGGTATATTAATGCTTTGTTTAAGAAGATGATCAAGAATCGCTGGCATTCTCGAATTCCAAGTAGCGGTAAGAATCCTCCTCTTGTATCACAGTCGTCGTCTTTACTTGTATCCGCCACTGCCAAGTACAAACATTAACTGAAGCTAACCCCACGGATTAAAATGGTGATGACATTAATTACTTCGATGTAGCTCGTGAATGCACTCGAGGCACAAGTCCAGCTTTTGGGGTTCGCCATGAGGCAATGAAGGCGAAGTTTCCGTAGTTTCTTCCAAGGAATCAAGTGACCTCTAAAGTATTTTTATCTGCACGCTTACAGCCTACTGATTCTCTTAACTTAGTTTACTTCTTTGTCTTCTTCTATCATTATGAATCAAGATGTCAATGACGGGAAGAAGAGAAGAGTTCAGTTCTGGGTGTAACAGCCAAGTAATTAAGATTGTTTTGGAGATGAAGGACACAGAAGTCGATTCAAAATATATTAGCATGCATGTTCTCAGTCTCAGTTGCTCCACCTCTAAGGACAGGGGTAAGGACAGCACCAAACCCTAGAGGGGCCAAGCAAGATTGATGTCAGATCAAAGTCATGGACAGAGATTTCAACTCAGGCGCAGAGCACCATTAAGTTTCCAGCTGCGCAGATTTGTACAGATGGAACCGATATGGAAAGTAGACAGCTGAATACCACCCTGGTCCGAAAATACTGTGGATTTCCTTCCCAAAAGAACAAAGCACAGATTAATGGAAGAGTTAATGCCATCCAACCAACCCCACACGAACGACTCAAAGTTTCTTCACGGTCATCCCCCTGCTAACTTGGAAAAAAATCGAAGGAGCTCCCTCTCAAATCCCAGTTTCCACAACCTTTTCACCCGAGCGAACGACAGCAGCATCAGAGTAAGATGAAGCAGAAGCGTTCTATTGACTGCACACCTCCTCCCTGAACGGAGATTAGGCTTCGTCGTCGTTGGATTCATAGATCCTGTGAGAACCAAGAAAAGAATGCATGTGAGGAAACAAGATCGAGGAGGCCAGGAAATTGAATGCACCGATGTCACATGCAGAAAGAAATAGATGTTGTACATGTATGTCACTGATGCCAACCTGTGGAGACTTGCCCGGGAGCTCGTCTTCCTTCTTGTCACCCTTCTTCGCCGCAGTCTTCCTGAGCCCAAGGAGGCCCCTCCACTTGATGGACCCCTTAGGCAGCCGCTCTCCGCTGCCGTTGGCACGGAGCTCGTCGCGGAGTGTGGTAATCCTGTGGCCTCCGCATTGGTGGTTGTCCTTGAGAGGAAGAAGCCGACCCTTGAAGAAGAGCTGGTCGGCGGCCATCATCGGGTGGCTCCCGACGGAGAACTCGAAGTCGGGGTCGGGCGGCGGGCCAGGGGTGCGCGCCGGCGGCGGCTGCATGTTGAAGTCACTCGAGAACGACATGCGCGGGCTCATCGCCGCGTCGTGGAGGCTGGGATGATCCGGGTTGAACATGTTAATGCATGCCATGAACAAAACAAGACTTAAACCAAACCACCAGCCCAGCCTCCCTCCACTCCTCCTCTCTTGCGTTCTTCTCTCACAGTGGAAGATAAGCTACATATAACACAGTGGCTACCTCTATATATATATATACACATACACAGAGAGAGAGAGAGAGAGGTGAGGGATGCGGACAAGGGTTTTGTGATTATATTATGGATTGCATGGGTTGTAGAGATGAATGGCATAGGATAGCATCTAGATCCGTCGTATACTGTTCAGCATCAATTAATGGTTTGGTTCTCAATCTGTGTACGTCTGTGTCGATGTCTGGATCTGTACGTGTGTGTTGCATGGAGTAGAAAATGTGAGGGACAGCAAAGGTAGACTTGAGCGTGTATATGTATATATATATATATATATATATATCCATGTGGTCCCTATGGCTATTAATTAATACCACCTCGGAGAACTAATTGGCAATTAAAGATAGATATGTTGTTGTTTTCTGAATTTAGCGAGACAAATTTGATATATCTTCCAGCATTTACTTACAGTTTAATTGATTTAAAATAAAATAAAAAGGAAACAAGAACATCATCTCTTTTTTGAGAGTTTTCCTGAGGTTAATATGGGACAGCCTCCTATTTTATCGGATCAAATCTCTAATCGGGAATTCTAATCAAGATTAGATCCAAGTTGATAGGTAATTAACGCATCTGTATTTATTATTGGGAGAGACAGCTTTACATCATTACCAAGAAAAGTGAACAGCTAGCTACACATACTGTAGTCTATTCGTAAAACAGTACACTAAGACAAGTTTGGAGCCATCTAAGAAGCTGGTAGCGGTGACATACTGCAGTGGCCACAAAGCAATATTGATTGACACTCGGGAATCTCTAATGAGTAACATGGTCATGCTTTAGCTTGAAGTGGTGATCTGGATTGGGTTTGCAATGGAGATTAGGTTTAGATGTCTCATAGCTCTCAAGTATGACACTCATAAAATATTTTTTTGAATTTTTTACCTTAATTTTTGATGATTAGGTGATCATGTCTTGTGTTTTAAGTAATGATTAAGAAGATCAAGACAATGCTGAATAAGCAGGTTTGACTCTTTCTATATGTGAGGTTCTATATCTTATATGGCATTCATTTTAAAGCGCCACTTGTAGTCTTAAGCTTTTTGTGCCGTGAGTTTGGGATAATAGCCTTTGGATGTGCATGAGATGCATGCAATTAAGAAGCAAATGGTCTTAGGAAAATGAACCCAATTAATGCCTACATTTCAGCTGAACTTTGACATCGACGTAATTATTTATTACTCTCAAGAAAAAGAAGACAATTAGCCTAAGTTCAAATTTGTTTCTTGACGTAGATAAATTAGTTCTTGGTTATCATCCAATGGAGTAAATTCATAATTTTGTATTTTATTTTTTCTTTCTTTACATGAAAGTGATTTGTGCGAATGCATGTTTTCTTTTTATTGGACAATCTCCGTTGAAGTGTTTACATAAAATTAGTTCATTAAAGGACTATTTTAAGGTAGTAGAAGCAATTTAATTTGGTTCATAGACCTAAAAGTTGGGTCACGAAACCCTACCTTTGAATCATCCAAGCTGACACTAACCAGTGATGTTACCACAGTAAGGTAATGTAGGATGGAGTCCTGTTAGATAGAGGACATAACTAGTACATGGTATGCCATCCCATGATGGTGAGCTTCCCAAGGTTGGAGAGATTGCAAAGGGGGGAGGCATTCTTCTGATCATTTGGTCAGACACAGACAGCACAAGACAAGACATCATTAAAATTGTGAACCAAGATACACCAAATACTTTCTCATGCACCCCTCATTCATCCTTGCATGAGATCTCCACCATTAATTAAGAAACATTTCACATCCAATGAACACAATAATGCAGAAGAGAAACTGAACTCCACTATCACAGATCTTCCATATGATCAAAGAAGTGGAGCACATCAAGGATATGTATTCTGAGGTGATGAAATGTGAGCATGAAGGACATATACAATAGTGGAAGAAGAGGTGTTTATTAGTAGTTGAGCTTGTTGTGACGTGCCTTTAGTTTGTATACCCATCTTGTATCTGACACTATAGTCAGTGATAATAGAGAGAGTAGCAAAGTGATGGTTTGGAATGGCCTTATGGAATTGAATTGTATGGTTTTGGATAAAATCGAAGAAGAAAACCACCTTAACAATGTCTAAATCATCGAGCTCTTCGCATCACGTGTTCCTAAGTGAAGGGCAAGGCGATCTCCTTTTTTTCTTAATTATTAAATATTTTTTAAAATTTTAATTATATTTAAATTAATTGATAGAGCCTTAATTAAATTAAAATAACTTAGTGAGTTGAAGTTTATTATTGTGAGCTTTAGAGTGGATTAATAGAATCTCTAGAGTTTTTAGAGAGGATTAAGAAAATTCTTCATGTTTAAGTAACAGGTGAACAAAAGAAGTCATACCTAAGTTAGGATAACTCAAGGATATTATAATTAAAATTATATATTAAAGAATCTGATTTTCATGTAGATGTAGGTGGGGATTTGTCAAACTACATTAATCATACTTTGACTTTTTGATATGTTTTCTACCTTATTGATCTTCGAGTGATTTTTTTTTTCAAAATTCTCTTCTCCTTCCATTACAAAGTGGTATCATAATCCAAAATATTTGATGATTGAAAATTCAATAAAAATATCTTCAATTGTTTTTATTGATTTTACTATGAAAAAATTTGATGGAAGAAATAGTTTGATCTTATTCTTATAAACTTATATGATTTTGCCTAAGTCATATGATACTCTTGTGTATCAGTCTACAAAGATCAACTTCCCAAAAATCTCTTATAGTCTCGTAAAAACCTATAAAAAAAAAATAGATTAAAAAAATATTTAACTCATGATCCTACAAGTAGATATTTCAATAAATAGTTAATAGACAATATAAATTATAAACATAGATTTTATAAATTTTAAATGATCGCACGACAAAATATCTAAAGTGGTTCACTTCGACCAAAAATCCCCACAAATGATCACATAACATTGTTGTTGAGCAAGATAATAAACTAATCCTAATAATACTCGAAAGACCCATTTAGTTATATGCCGTCGGGAAAGTTTCAGGGTTGTCGTAATGGCTAATATTTCATACCACTTTATGAGGCTAGAAAACCCTTAAAATAACTATCTAGATAACCTATTTTTAGACAATTTTATTTATGTATAATGATTACATATAACCTATGTTTACAAGACTAAAATAACTATAAAAGCCAATCATAATAGAATTATTAAGTTTATTTAAAGCTCTCGATATGTTGTGTAAAGCATGAACAAAACAAAAAGATAAACACATATAGAATATCATGTTGAATACCTTATGTATAGATTTATCTATGACAATATCTCCCACTTATTTTTTTGATATTCTTTTCGAAACCTTTGTGGACATTGCATCTCCTCGTCTTTATTCAATCTTTAATATTCTACTTTAACTACAATACATCTCTTTTAACTTTCAACTGCTCCCTGTTGTTATTATTGAGAAGTCAAAATTTAATCTGTCAATGTTGTTTCAACTTGCTAATGACTTTGACTCTAATGTGGAATCAATTGAGTTGTGTTGATCTTTAATGGTTCATACAGATCCCTTAGATAAAGAAAAAGAATTTCTTATTATGTGTTAGTCTCTCGAAATCTTGCACCGCTTGAATTAGGTGAACGTTTGATGGAGCTTTAACAAACATCATCTTACAAACTTTAAAGTTTTTTGAGATTTTTCTTTTACAAAATTTGTCCATCGATTCCTCTTCTGCTTAGTTGTCACATTCAAGTATGTTCTATCACTTTCTCTTCTAATTAATATTTTGTTGGGAAATGAAGCATGCAATCTACTCTCGATAAAACTAAATACAATTGGTGAGGATTTGACAACTATTATCTTCCACTACGAAGTCTCCTCAAAGGATTTTTGAACATGTATAGAGCTCCTCTAATAGAAAAATAAAAATATCATATTTTGTTTGACTTCGTCCGCCTCTTCAATTGTTATATTTTATATATTAAGCTGACTACTAGACTTTACATACTCTTTACTCATACTTTTAAAGCACTCACAATGTTTACACTCTCTACATTGAGTTAGCTATTATAATTTATCTCCTCGTTGTCATAGAACTTTTAGAATACAAAAAGTCTTACCCAAAAAGGGTAAAATTTCACTTCATCTTAGAGCAAGTCTCCAATAGTTATAGTCACATTTGGGTTTATACCGTCTTCTTCATCATTTTCATTGACTACTCCTTTAAGTAAAAAAGGTACAACATCATGTACTGCCTATTTCGTCTCTTAGTTGAGCACTCTAAAATCAATATAAAGTTCCTGACTTACGTTTATCTTAATGAGAAGCCTACCAACATCGATCTTATAAAGTTTCCTGGCCTTTGCCCTTTTGTCTTGTCTCGATATTTGAAGTTTATCTCTATATTTTTTACCTCCTTAATTCTATTTAATAACCATATACTCTTCCTCCATAAGAGCAAAGAATTAATGACTATACAAAAGTCTCGCCTCTGCAGTACCATGGTGCTGTCATGCCCATGGTTATACTATTAGTCATCTTGCATATGTATCTCTTTCTTCATAATCAATAGATCTGTCTTTGTAGCATGCAAACACTTCTTTAAATCCACCTCTATCTTAACACTTGGTTTTAGGTAGCTAAGTCCCTATAGATTTATCATCGCTTCCTCATCCCTTTCGACCACCTATTTCGACACGTTTCTGTTCATTGAGTAATTCCTCTTAGTCGATAAAAAAATAGATTGCAACCCTCATGCATAGTCTCTGTCATCATATTACAAGGCTTGTATTGATTATATTCTCTTTTGCATCCTTGATAGCAATGTTCACTCACTCAGCCTTGTCCTTTAACTTGTCGAGCTCCCTTAAACAAATATGAGCTATGAAATAGTCCAACTCTCCAACAACTTTGATCATGCCTCTACATGATCAAGTCTCTCCCCCTCACTAGCTCATTGTACTTGTACTTAAATCCCTCTTGATGGTACACAATCTCCATATGCTGATGATCATGACTTTCACCTAATGAAAAGTTTGATGCATGTATGGAAGACCCATCTTTATAGTACCATGGTATTCACTCCTTAAATTCATAGCTCTTATTGTCATATTGTTTATCAAAGTATAGTTCTTAATAGCTCTTGATCATACCTTATAAATAAGTCCCTCATGAGACTTCTCATGTATGTATCGTATTATTTTGAATTATTCCACCATGATCCGCAAGACTATATCATGTTGTCTCTTTGTGACATCTCTATTATTTTCTAGTCTTTATGGGATAAACTCATATTATAATCTCTCCACGTGTAGCCTTTGCTAACTTATCATAAGGTCATCGCTACCTCTAATTATGTTCACTCCTTTAGTAATAAAGTTTCATTCACCCTCTCTTGGGTCATACATAAATAAAGTGTAGTTCTGAAACAATTCATCACTAAATATCTCTTGAAGTCCATTTAACTTTATTGAAATTAATGTGTAATATTTTGGATCCTAGGCTCCTACCCTCAGCATAATTTTTGTTGCATACAACTTCATTTGCTACAACTTGAATAACATCGTTGTGACGTATTCTTCAAGACTACCTATCTCTATATCCTCTTGCATTATGCTAAGGCTTTTTGACCATAACTTCATCTTCACAAGTTGAGTTATCTTAATCATTTTATCAATTGCTTTGTCGAGAGAAGGTGAATGTGCTTTGAAACTCTCCTAAACTTTGGCACTATGCAAGATGAGTCTGCTTCATCAAAACGATGGACTCATGGAATGACATGATCTTATTCTTATCTTTACAAGATTTCATATTATTTACTTCTATTTAAGGAAAGCTTCATGTCTCTACTCTATGTTTTGTCTTTTATATTAACTCCTTTCATGTGGCTTGGGCACTGGGTCAGTTCTCCATTTCATGAGTCGTTTGTTGTTACCTAGAAAAACTCTCTATTGATCTCACAATATATCAATTAATATATTACTTCATGCAATATCATGCTATAACTCTTCACTACTTGCTCGGGCCATTGAGCTTTTTAAAGTTATCATGTTGAGGTATCCCTCCTTAACATGTATGATCTATTGTATATGATTCTCCCTTTAGAAAAATGAGACTTATCTTTCCTATATATTTGTTTTATTATAGTAACTTTTCTTTTCGCATCCTTCATTTTGGAAGTTTTAGATACTACTATCCCTTTGGACTATTATGCCTTGCTGTCATGTAAATGCACATGCTAGATTATGATTTTTTATCAATAAAGCCCTTGCTACGTCCCTCAAGCTCTAGCAATATGTTGAACATACTGCATAATTTAGCCTCCTAAGAATATATCATTCTTATATTAGAAAGAAAGTTGTCATACTCCATAGCACCAAATTTTGGTTACCTTAGGATGGCCACAAATAATTCATTGCTCACAAACAAGCTCTTATATAAGTATCAAATTTTTTGAATTAGTAATTTCCCTTACGTTTACGAGCTTTGCATAATTTTTTTAGCCATCGAACAACCCATCCCTTATTGTACAGTCTCATCTTTTGCCAAGTGCCATCGCTTTCCTTGAGCATTGTCAAGTTTGGTTACCAACATTGAGCTTTAGCTCAAACTCAACCATCTTAACCTTTCTATGCTCCATGTTCTTCCGAGCTCATTTATCTTTATGGTGTTTCTCACATGAAGGATTTGGTCATTATTTTGAATACCAATCTCAGATGTCCACTCCTTTGAGCGACTCATTTCGTTATGTCTTTATGCAAGTTTCTCTCAAATAGTCATAGTGTTAGTTGCCCTCATTGTAGTCCCGGTAGGTCTATTATATTTTATATACCTAGTGTTTCTAAGTGTGCTTAGCCTACTTTGATATTATCTATCACAGACTTAGTTAGTTTTGCCTAAGTCATGCAACACTCTTATGTGTTCATCCGTAAAGAATCAGTCTCCCCAAAACCTCTTATGTTCCTAAAAGAACCTACAAAAGAGAAGATGGATTAGAGAAAACATTTAACTAGAGATTTCATAGCAGACAGTTGATAGACAATAGAAATTACAAATATAGATTTTGTAAGCTCTAAACGTTCATGTGACAAAAGGTACAAGTTAATCTACCATGGCTAAAAGTCCTCACAAGTGTCTATATAATACTATTGTAGAATAAGATAGCGAACTAACCTTATATAGTACCGCAAAAGCTCATTTAATCATGTGCTACCATAGTAGCTCTCAGATGCTGTACTGACTAATACTTCACACCACTTTATGGAGCTAAAAAACTTATAAAATGATTACATGAATGGTCTATTTTTGGACGATTTACCTGCACATTGACCGCACATACTTTATATTTATATGACTAAAACGATCATAAAAGTCAATCAAAATGGGGTTGTCAAGCCTACTGTAAATCCTCTATATATTATGTAAAGCATAAACAAAATCGATAGATATGAACATATAAAAATATTATATAAAATATCCTATGTATAGATTTATCTATGGCACATTATTCTTGTTCATTAAAGCTTAGTAAGAACCTTGAAGGAATAAGTAGACAAACCAAAAAAGATGTGAGATGAAGATTGGGATTAGCTTGAGGTAAAGCATGTAAGTATCTTTGCATTGATAATAATATTTTCAATAATTTTATTGATGATGACTCCATTTGGGATAATTTAGAAAAGTTTTATCTAAAAAAAATTTAACTAACAAGTCGTTTCTGAAGTAAAATTTATATAAATTAAGGATAGAGGAAGGTGAAGACTTAGCGGAGCATATAACATATTCAAAAAAATATTAGATCGAAAAAAGTTGATGTAAAGAATGATGAAGAAGATATGATACTATTGCTTTTTATATTACTTGTTGACTCGTATGATAACTTTATAGAGATATAATAACTCTAGAATAAGTTGAAAAGTTTTAGTAATTCATGATACTAGGAAAAAGATAAATATGAAAATATGGATGATGAGATATTAGTTACTCAAGGTGGAGGTCAATAAAAAGATCTTCTAACAAGGGTAGATCTTAGTCGATAAGTCAAGATTAAGAGTTAAGTCCTTTGTTGACGTTTAGTATTATAAATATAAAAGTATAAACTTATAAGGTGAAATTATTTAAGAAAAAAAAAGAAATAAAAAACAATAACACCTCAGATGTTATAACCAATGCTAAAGGTAATAATATATCTTTCTAGAAGGGTTAGCTTTTAGATTCTACTTGTGTTACTTATGTTTGCTCTTAGAATTATTATTTTAATGATTCATTGAATGACAAGATAACTACTAAACTATTTAGGTGATGACTCTATGGTGGAGGCCATGAGTGTTGATTAAAATAAACATCAAAATGATTGATAGAGCACTTCATACTTTAGTGGATGTGGCTTATGTTCTAATAATGCAAAAAAAATTAATTTTTTTTTAGTCTTTTATATTCTCAAGATTACGACTATAAGGCTAGAGGTGAAGTTCTAAAAATTACTTAGAGTTACATGGCCCTATTGAAAGAAAGATTATATTAAATATTATACCTATTAGAACAAAATTAAGAGTTAAGTCCTTTGTTGACGTTTAGTATTATAAATATAAAAAGTATAAACTTATAAGGTGAAATTATTTAAGAAAAAAAAAGAAATAAAAAAATAAAAGAGTTAATTATATTAAATGAGTATAATTAAAGAAATAAAGTGAAGAAGAAAACTCATAATTAAATAATTATAATTCAATAATCTTATAATTAATTTTATATATTAAAAAATTCATAAATATAGATAGAGATTTATCGAATTATATTAAATGAGTATAATTAAAGAAATAAAGTGAAGAAGAAAACTCATAATTAAATAATTATAATTCAATAATCTTATAATTAATTTTATATATTAAAAAATTCATAAATATAGATAGAGATTTATCGAATTATATTAAATGAGTATAATTAAAGAAATAAAGTGAAGAAGAAAACTCATAATTAAATAATTATAATTCAATAATCTTATAATTAATTTTATATATTAAAAAATTCATAAATATAGATAGAGATTTATCGAATTATATTAAATGAGTATAATTAAAGAAATAAAGTGAAGAAGAAAACTCATAATTAAATAATTATAATTCAATAATCTTATAATTAATTTTATATATTAAAAAATTCATAAATATAGATAGAGATTTATCGAATTATATTAAATGAGTATAATTAAAGAAATAAAGTGAAGAAGAAAACTCATAATTAAATAATTATAATTCAATAATCTTATAATTAATTTTATATATTAAAAAATTCATAAATATAGATAGAGATTTATCGAATTATATTAAATGAGTATAATTAAAGAAATAAAGTGAAGAAGAAAACTCATAATTAAATAATTATAATTCAATAATCTTATAATTAATTTTATATATTAAAAAATTCATAAATATAGATAGAGATTTATCGAATTATATTAAATGAGTATAATTAAAGAAATAAAGTGAAGAAGAAAACTCATAATTAAATAATTATAATTCAATAATCTTATAATTAATTTTATATATTAATTTATCGAATTATATTAATTTTATTCCCTTTTTTTTAATGTGTTTTTGGTTACAGAACTTTGATTTTTTTTTTTTTTTTGAAAGAAAATCTTCTCTTCTACCCTTTCCTCTCAAGCGTACGAAGAAGAAGCAGCACAGCACACTAATCATAAATGCAGTGATGTCTGCTCTCGAGGCTTTAATGTAGCAGCGTTCTAATGTCGCTAGGCTGGAGATAGGATTTGACATGCTGAAAAGAAACACAGAGAGAGAGAGAGAGAGAGAGAGAGAGAGAGAGAGAGGTCTGAACACTAGGACTCAACTTACATCCATGACAAGTGTTGGAAATGACAATGGATATATATTATCCAGGTGATGTTGGATTAGAAGTCAAAGTAGGGCACGAAGGTACGCTTTAGGGTTGTGTCTTCCTTTGTCTCTCATCATCAGGGTAAGGTAATTTTAAAGCAAATGTAATGTGGCTGCAGTGTGTCTGTTGCTGCTTTGGAGACTTGCTAGTCTTATTTCACCAACCTGTCGTAGCGTTGCAAAGTTCATCCATGCATACTGTGTCCTAATTGAGTGAGTCATTTTATTTGTCTTTCATCGAGAGCTTTGTTTGGTTCCTATTTTACTTGGTGTCTTACCTCCATTTGTCGATATTACTTAATTATATGAGTGAAATTTCTAAGGCCAGTGATCTCATGATGAATCATATATCGAAACTTTTCCATGATTGGTTAATAGTGTTATTCGAATTGCATGTTATTGCGAATAATAGTAATGATAATAAATAATATTGTTTTTCCACCCATAAGGATGTGCATGGAGTACCTTCTCCTTCCATAAGGATATCGAATTAATCACCTATTTATATTTTTTTATCTCAATTAATATGCGAACTATTGGTTCTCATTGAGCAAGGATTAATGGATAAAGACATCATATTAGCCATGATAAAAAAATAAAAAATATTTAGTTAATTTTTTTTGAAATATCTTATGAACTGTTTATGATTTGAGAATCGAGTATAAAATGATGAATATGATATTTAAATTTTAAATTCTTTTTTTACTATTCGATAAGATAATGGTTAAGTTATTCTATTGTATCGTATCGGATTATGATAATTTCTTTTTTATTCATCTCGTAATATATTAACTTAGGTATCAAATAAACTATATACTGGTCAACCTGCCCATAAGTTATTATTGACATTAGCTGATAATTAACATTGGATGAAAAACTTATAAAATCATAATTTTTTTAATTATTATTATTTTATGAAATATTTGATTCCTAAGCTAACGACGGATCCACAAAATTTGTGGTGTTAAGAAAAAAGATTTAAAAATAAAAATAAAAATAATTTATTTGTTAAAATAAAATAAATATAAATATGAACTTATGGAATTATTATTATTTTAAATAAAAAATGATTTGGAGGAAGAATATTTGTAGTTATTTATTATAAAAATAAATAAAAGGAAAGAAATTGTTTTATTGGCGACACGTTTCCGACAGAACTGAGCACCCACGTTAAGAGCGTTCACCTTCAGCGTAACATTCCGGCGGTCCTCGTTTGCTTGGTGGGTGTGACCACAACAACGTGATGGATAGACTACCACCGGACTCAGCAGTGTTGCCGTGGGACCGGATTCCAGAAGCCCGCGATGGCGACCGCCTGACCTTTCCCAGATATCATACGACATGCGACCCACCGACGCGGTCGAATCGCACTCGACGCGGGTCAAACATTCAGCCGCCTCATCCTTATGTCTCACACTCTTCCTTCCATCGATCAATTAATTTATTCCGAGTCTTAAAAGAATAATAATCAGCTGAAGTATTTTACATCCGGAATACGATTAAAACTATTCCAGATTCGTATGACATATCAGTGACATTGATTTTAGTCAACGGATGAATTTTGACTTGCTCTAGCTAGCTAGAACCATTGTAGAGTTCTTCGTCGTCCAGTGCCATCAGGTCCTGAAGCCCTGCCCACAGATCGATCAGTTCCTGACCTTGATGATCCATTACGCCTTGCTGTTTCTGCTGCGCGCCAAATCCCTGCTGCTGCGGCTGATGGGAGGAAGACAGCGAGGTGGACTGGCTAGTCCCCTGGTCTCCGCCTAGCGCAGGAGGTTGCTCCGGGAACGGAAAGTTGAGCTTGGCCCTCGCACCACGGAACTCGATGGCGGCCATGTCGTACGCCCGCGCCGCCTCCTCCGCGGTGTTGAACGTCCCCAGCCACTTCCGCACCGCCCGCCTGGGGTCCCGTATCTCCGCCGCCCATTTCCCCCACGGCCGTTGTCGCACGCCTCGGTACTTGTTCTTCTTCTTCCTCCTCTTTACCTGCTTCTCGCCACTCCCATCAGTGATCTCCGAGGATGTAGGCGGCGTCGCGTCCTCGTTATCCGCGGCGGAGACGAAGAAGTCGCAGCCCAGGCATCCGGCAATGCCGCATACACCGCAGGTGCTGGCAAGTGGGACCTCCGGGGGGTAGCCGGAGACGACGTGGATCAGTGAGGCGATGATGATGGACTGCTCCTGCTCGCGCGAGATGCGGGAGTAAGGAGCGCCGGAAGACTGATGGTCGCGGTCGCTCGCCCCTGCTTTGGCGATGACTCGTTGGGGATCCGAGGAGAGGGCGGTGTGGAGGTGGAGGCGATCCTTCTTTGCCACCATGGAAGCTGAGCTGAGCCTGTTGCACGTCGCTTGAGCTATGTCGAGCAGCTGCTACGAGAGTGGACTGCGTTCAAGACGAGAGAAGAGCGTGGAGTGGGTATATAAAGCGCGGGGAGAGTATGACGTCATAGGTTACGTATGAAGACTCACGCGGAGTCAATTGGCTCCTCTCAGTGTGGGTGGAGCGTCTGATTTATCTGTTGGTCGAGGAGCTACCGATCACATGTTCAACGAGGAGAAAAATTGTAGGGATGGGAAGCACGTGGTGGATATCGCTCAATAAAACCTCAACAAGATTTATGAGAAATCCATTATTCCAGCTTAATAACCTGATATGATATATGGATCAAATCAGCAAAACTTCGATTTATTGAAATTGATGATTGCAAGTGTCAATTAGTAAAAATATGCCGATAATTGATCATCGATAACCTGGATTTAACTCCAAAACGACAGATTTAGTCCAAAATTGGGCTTGATCTATTTGGTCGACTCGACTGTGTATTATTAAGACAAAATCAGAATATTCATTCCTAACAACCTATTCTGTGATTATTGCTGCGCCGTTTTAGTTTTTGGGGGGACGGGTGGCTGCTGGTCGTCCCGCTCTGGGGGGTCTGTAATGGCACTGTTTGTTTGGCGGATCGCGTCTTAATTCGGTGAACTGAGCACGAATCGATGCTTCAACGAGGCAATCATGTGTGCAAGTGACACAGCTCGCACCTGGACCCGCAACTCTTCTCGTGAGCGTTCGTACCGGAACCCAGGCGAGGCGACAAATTAGCACACGCAGATCCATCCATTCTATACTAACCTGTCCGACGTCTTCCAAAGCGAGATTGGATACGCCCGCTTTGCGAAATCCGCCATAAGACTGTGGAACACAGGTCAACCGATGGACCCCATTCACTACTGTAAGATTTGAGACGTTGGATCTGTAAAGATGCTGACATGGATAAAAAGTGATGGGTGAAAGTGGGACAAAAACTTTGATGGAGATGGTGGTGGATGTGACACGTCGGATATTATTCAGTGGGTGCTTGACAGGCGGCGAAAGTGAATACCGCACCCACGGTGTACTGCGCGGAGTTTCCACGGTGAAGTATTTGACGTCCGGCCAACGTGAATCAGGCTGACTTTAGTCTACAAGTCAAACTTTTTATCCACGTAGACCTTTCCATTCTCCCGACGGACCAGCTGTCATCAGCTGGATGTTGACTACTTCCTGTTAACCTGAACTAATGGGCCAGTCAACATGACAAATCATGTCAGCATCGCAATCCACTGGTGCGTGAGGACCATCATCAGTCACCCTCCGTGCTTCTACATCCGAATCGGGCAGTTGCCATTACATCCGAATCCATTTCGAACCCGATTCGGATTTTTAGTCCGATAATGTTTATCGAGAACATTGTCAGCTGTTGCTGGTTTTCAAACACATATACACACGCAAATATATCACCCAAATGCTTTGGATTTTATTTCTCAGATTGGCCTATTACAACAAGAATTGTTGCCATCCTAGGAGACCTTGCAGCTCCACGGTCATACGTAAACCTACCTATAGCAGTGACGCAGAGAAAGAAAAGCAAAGAAACGACCACCAAAACCTTTCTTCATTGTGGAACGATCACTTCTTTTCCCAGATGCAGTATCCATTACTAGAGGCAACTACGTGGAAGTTGGCGGGAACAAGATTTCCGACATCGTATCTCGGGCCAATCTTCACCATAACTTTCTCATCAATCACAGCCACGTAGAGATCAGCATCAGCAACTAGAATACGCAGCGTGCTGCCCGGAAGAATCCCGTTGCGAGTCCTAATGGCGGCCAGCCCAGTGATCTCATCCTTGAGTCCCCAGTCGAACATATGATCGTAGAACTGCACACCCAAGAACACGATATTTGTATCAGATGCACATGAATCTTTTGCTAGTGAAGTAGGCAAATTCGTGGTACTTACAATGGTGGGAACCCCTGGGTGTGTTAGAATGTAAGCATAGCCTTGCATGACCTTGTCAGAAGGGAAAGGCCACAGCTTCTGGGTCGAACCGGTGTCGTGGTTGTCGACAAATGTGACCGCCTTTTCCGGCCACCACCCTATCATCCCCGACGCCTTGCCTTGGGGATCCCGCAGCCTCCACAGCTCACCTTGCACCGCAGCTTGCAGTACACCCTTGGTGGTGAAGTCGAACGCTGCTGCCAGACCGCCCACGTCGTGAACCCAGTTAACCAGCTCCTGGCGGCTACCATCTTGGTCGTAGGCGGGCTTCCCGTCGCCGCCATAAGTCAAAGAGCTCCACAGCTCTGCAACCACAAAGTCGGGGCTGGTATGGCTCACGTAGATTTTCGCGATGCTCGGCGAGTATCCCCTGGCGAAATCGAGCCTCCAGCCGTCGAAGCCGATATCAGTCCTGAGCCAATTCAGCCAGTCCGTGAGCTCCTGCTGGACCTGTTGGTTCAGGTGGTCGATGTCGGGCGCGGCGCCGAAGTCACCTCCGGTGTCGCGGTTTCCGGTTCCATCGGAGTACTGCGTGTCGTCGCTGCAGATCATGTGCGGCCCCCAGTCGAGGCGGCTGTCGCTCGTCCCGCCTTCGAAGATGCAGTATATTCCTCTCGCATCCTTGCG
Organism: Musa balbisiana; assembly: GCA_004837865.1. Classification (NCBI taxonomy): domain Eukaryota; kingdom Viridiplantae; phylum Streptophyta; class Magnoliopsida; order Zingiberales; family Musaceae; genus Musa; species Musa balbisiana. The sequence goes on from CM017194.1 coordinate 6,873,003, forward strand.
CTCGGCGCAGCGGTGGTTGATGACGATGTCGGCCACACATTTGATCCCTTTGTCGTGGAACGCCGCGATCAGCGACTTTAATTCATCCCGAGTTCCATACTTTGACGCATTGAGATCATATAGCCGACCGGGCATGTAACCTGAAAGAGAAGTTTGACGGTGCGTCTGAGATAGAAAAGATAGATGCTCATGGTGAAGGATCATGCAGTTGACGATCCTAATGGAGTCGATTGCTTGCATTCTTGGTTAGTACTGCAACATAAAGGCAACGACAGTAGAATCTAATTAATGCTACATTTATCCTATAACCACTGAGAACTAGCAACCAACGTCATAAAGTGAATCCTGTCTACATTTACTCCAGAGATTCTATTTAAGCGGTGAGAAAGCTAGCCGTCTTTCTAGTTTTTTTACATGGTTTATCTGACATATAAAACGCCCTATCACGTCTCCATCATGACGATGGGAGTGAGCTAACTCAAGGTTATCTCCTCCTGGCCTGGATCAGACATGTGAACCTAATACATCGTAAACTGCTGCAAATAAAGATTTGAAATGGGAAAAGAATAAAGAAATAGAAAAATAAAGCTATAAAAATAACTATGATGATGATGATGGCGTAGAAGTATTGCATGGCTACAGGTAGAACCTTGTTCCGAGACGGAGTGGGATGGTGGAGGTAGCCAGACGTGTGTAACTCCAGCCCTGGCTATGTCAGGCACTTGGCTCCTCAGAAAGTTGTACCAGCCCCCTTGTTTCCTCCATGACTCCCAGTTAAAACCCTGCGATGCATCATCATTCTTTTGCTCGTACTCTCAACCACAACAATAAGCTGAGAATAAGAGAAAACAACAACTGTGTCAACCTGAAAGAGAAGTTTGACGGTGCGTCTGAGATAGAAAAGATAGATGCTCATGGTGAAGGATCATGCAGTTGACGATCCTAATGGAGTCGATTGCTTGCATTCTTGGTTAGTACTGCAACATAAAGGCAACGACAGTAGAATCTAATTAATGCTACATTTATCCTATAACCACTGAGAACTAGCAACCAACGTCATAAAGTGAATCCTGTCTACATTTACTCCAGAGATTCTATTTAAGCGGTGAGAAAGCTAGCCGTCTTTCTAGTTTTTTTACATGAAATAAATAGCTATAAAAATAACTATGATGATGATGATGGCCGTAGAAGTATTGCATGGCTACAGGTAGAACCTTGTTCGAGACGGAGTGGGATGGTGGAGGTAGCCAGACGTGTGTAACTCCAGCCCTGGCTATGTCAGGCACTTGGCTCCTCAGAAAGTTGTACCAGCCCCCCTTGTTTCCTCATGACTCCCAGTTAAAACCCTGCGATGCATCATCATTCTTTGCTCGTACTCTCAACCACAACCAATAAGCTGAGAATAAGAGAAAACAACAAACTGTGTCAACCTGAAAGAGGATCTGAGACTGCACGGTCGTGAGCGAAAGCGCGACAAGGAAGACGAAGGCAAGCAACAGTGGCTTCATCTTCTCCCAGTCTTATCCCTTCAAACAAGCTAGAGAAGAAGAGGAGAAAGGAAGGAATGGCTTAGGATGAGAAAGTGAAGACCCGAGGGCTTCGTTATATAGAAGTCGGTCGGGCCAAGCGGTCAATATTCCACGTCAGTGGCGGGTCCCATCGCGAAGCCATCGCCAATAGTAATCCGGAACGAGGATAAGGAGAAGTGGGTTGCCAACGAGAGCCACAAACATTCCATTTGACGCTTGAATGGGTCATGTGTTGAAAGCTAAAGTGGAGCTTGTAATGAAACTGCGTTCTCTCTTTCGCCCATGAAAGGTATGACCTTATCCTTGAACAAGATTTCTTGCTTGACCATTGATATGAATGGCTGTGTATACCTGCTTTGACCCTCGTTGGCCGCAGATCAGATTTGTTTTCGAAAAGAGCATTTTTACTGTACATATGATCTTTAAGCTTCACGCTCATTTAAAGTGCAATAAATAAAGAAGACATTGTAATGATCGAGTCATTGGGTTATCGGTGGCGAGTTGGAAGCTTGAAGAAGCTCCTCGGTGTGAGCACCTGCCAGTTATTGTCAACAAACAACCGTGTAAAAGCTCCTCGGTGTGAGCACCTGCGAGAGATTGCCGATAAGCAACCATGAAGCGATAAGGATGCATGGGAGGGATCAGTTCAACCCTAGACGAAGGCCCACTGATCATTACAAGCGGTGAAGCGCATCTTATCCCATCGAACAAGGGCAATTTAATGCATCTCCTTCTTCTAATAGATATCGATAATGCGAGATCGACACTTGCCAATCCAATGTCGACTTTATGTCCGAGTTCATCCACCAAAGGCAAAGTGATAGTGTAGTTCTTCACTACGATTAAGTAATCGTGGAAGAGCCTTCGAACGACTTCATGTCTGCTTCTAGATTGCAAGTGATCTAAACTTGGCACTGTAAACTTTGCCAGTTGAGAACATTGATCTCTGCGTAATTCTGTGGGTTTCTGCTCATGCTGATTTCGTGTACTTGGATGACCATAATGAGACGCCAGCCATTCTGACCCAAAAGTTGGCTTTCCTGTTTCAAGGTTTGATTAGTTTTGTATCCTTCTCAATGAGCTCCAAGCAGATGCATACCCAAACATAGTGTTAGCACACAGACACCCAAGATTAAAGGGCGGAAAACTTTACATACCCGAATCCTTTCTGTTCTTCAGTAGTCCTATCATAAGAGGAACAGACGAAGAAAACAAGACCTTCTTAGCAAAAGGAAGAAGAATTCGAATATGATTCAGTGAAACAGAAGGCATGCCATCATTGGCAGAAGCAACATATCCACAAAGCTTAGCTGATACTAGCTAGCTAGAAAGATCATGGCTGCAGGCGTCATCCAACGAATGCCATCCATCACGTAAAGAAGAAAGACACGCTCTGGCCAAAATTTGCAGGCGATGTTTGTTATCGTTTGGCCGCCAATCAAGTGGATGAGGACGAGGAACGAATCAAGTTGGACTCCGCGGCACGTCTCCGTGGATGCTGCAGATGGATAACGCCGGAGAGCTGGATGAGGATGAATGAAGGATTGCGGTCTGCTGCTGCCCGGTATCAGAATGACGCCAGTCTTGTCGTCCTTGGCAGGCAGGCGACGTCATGCCGTGCGATGGAAACCGCGTGCAGGCCGCGGCAGCTGTGCTGCATGCACTTGTCACCGCAAATCTTGTGTCTCGTGCGCTGCTGCTGCATCGATCATGAAGACTTCGAGATCAGAGCTCAAGTTGCAGCAATTCCACACTGCCAACATCCTTGGGGAAAGTGTTTTCTTCCTCGACTGAAACCCTTAGAAGCCGAGAACTATCAAGAAGCTCCAGCGCCATAGATATCTCCTAAGGAGCTTCCTGGTTGTATACCGAAGGCCTGGAGACCTATGACAAATCGAGGAATGGGAAATAGGATGACAAACAAACATGAATTAGAAAGCTGATTAAGAATCATATAGTACCAGATATTGTCTATGTTCAGGTCAACATTTTCCTGGCCACTCTAAGAAGGCTGTCGACAACCTAGTAACATATATCAGCTGCCACTCTGAGAGTGGGCAGATGACGGCAGAGCCAACAGTGTATGTTTGGTTAGAAACCTATTGGGATCATAAATAAGAATGGGGTATTTAAGTTAATTAGATAGTTGGCTTGTTTTCGAAAAATTATAATATTTCGATCACAAATCCAACGGCTCCGAATTCAGATCTTCGTAGACCGTGCACCTGCATTAATTGTGTCTCTCGTCGAAAGTTACTCGTCCCACCACCACTTTCGCAACAGGAGGCAATGATGCGGCTCTCGCGGGACCCGCTCAGTGTGACCGGGCCGTCGTCTCGGATAGCAACGCGGGTAGGCGGCCAAACAGGTGAGGAAAAGGCATCTTCGCCGAGATTCGTTTTGGTTGGCAAAAATATCTTCAACGGAATAAGGTGCCAAGATACTCCACGTCTAAAGTGCACAGCCACGTCGGCTTTGTTAGGCTTCCTCATTTCTTCGTATATCCGGTTCTTCTCCTTCCTCGCCTCTTCCCACTCACTCCTTCCCTGAATAGTTCGTTCCGTGCGAGCTGTGCCCCGAGGAGGCTTCCCCTTCCTGCTCTTCGATTGCTTGCTCCAACAACGTGAGAATAGTTTCCTTCCTTCTCCCTCAAAATGGACGATGGTCGGAGGCCCATTCCGGCTCCCGTGCCGGGTAGTGCGGCGGCGGCGGCGACGAGGGAGGTCTCGGGTGCGGATCGTCGGAAGCCGAGAGGCACCGGCGCCGACGAGGAAAGGTCTACAAGGGTAATGGAGGCTGTGCCTTCTGTTTCTTCTTTGGTTCTCGTGTTTTTCCTATGTAGGTTTTATATGGATGTGCAATAATGCTGCGATGTAGTTCGAAAAGTTTATTACAGAAGTTTGGCATGTATTTTCTGAGAAAATTTGAGAGCAAGTTATCCCAAAACCTGCCATCAGGTTGAGATTGAAACCATCTGCGAGTTAAGATTCAATTTCCTTGCTCATGAACTTGACTGTTTGCCCTTGTAATCTCATATGTTCTATGTCATAATTAACTACCTATTCTATATACTCTTACCATGTAAATATTGTCATCCTATGTCATATTGTAATCATACAATCGGAAGGATGACTACTTCCAAGAATAGGATAGGATCATTTTACCTAGTTTAATTTCTCGTTTGGAGATGATTTATATTGGGTTTCCTTATGTTGCTCTGTTTTTGTCAGACACTACGGTATGGTATGACTATTTTGGATGCACAATGTTATGCATCTGCTCCAAAGAAGAAAAAAAAGATCCATCATTGTATAGAATGTCAATTGAGGCAACTGTTGTCGCGCTCTTAGGACTCCGGTTTTGGCTGGTAATTGTCTTTTCTCTTCATCTTGAAGAAGATGAGTTAAAATGGCCATGGAGGTGAGGGGATGTCCAAATACCTGGAGAAACTCTATTGTATTTCCGTATGTATGTTCTGTGTTCGTCTTCCATTTAGTCTGCATTGGTGTTTCGGTATTTCATTTTTGTTTGACAACTTTACAAATTACTAGTAATACTTTAAACCATGCTCTTGTGGTACAAATGCTGAAATGTAGTATATATAATTCATGCCAATTCTCCATTCTCAATAATCATCATGGCCTCACAAAGCATCTTCGTACTAGGTACTTCAGATACCACAATCCCTGCTCATGGAATGGACAGATGAGAAGCACAACCTATATCTGAATTCTATGGAAGCATCATTCGTTAACCAATTATATAGCACAGATTGTGGTTCGAGAAAACTTTTTGGATTGTTTCCGACAATGACACAGAAAGACAGGCATGCATATGGATCAAGCTCTAACTACATGCTCTATAGTCAGGTATGGAAGTGACAGATTTCTGTTTGCCAAATCTATCCTAACAATTTTTCACCCCATTGTAGAGCTTCAATTGTGAACTGTTAGGACTCTATTGCTAAATTAGTCGTGTCGATGCAGGATGCAACTTGTTTCTTCCTGCAGTTATGTTTTTCCTCTTCCTTATTTCATTTTGTGTAAAGAGGTGTTGCTCAACAACTACATTAACCTCAGCAACATGGACAAATTTTATTTTTATTTTCTTAAGATGAACAAAAAGCTTGAAGGCCATATCACAACATTCATGATGCAATGAGCTATAGTTTTATCGTTCCTAGGGATCATGCAAGATTAGATGAATCTGATCAATAATGATCCTAGGAATCCTGCTCGAGTTAGTTTCCTGCACACTCTCCAAAACAGCAGTTTCCAAGTGTAAAGCCTTTTCTCTGTCGATGTATCTTTGAACAATGTCTTTTTATCATAAAACATTAAAAATTAGTCAAAATTGATGCAAGTTACATTTACCACTGGAGAAAGCAAAAATGTTATTGGAGAACTGCCAAAATACTAAATCCCCTGTCGAAACTCTCGTTCACTATGTTCCCAAATCAACAATCATAAAAAAGCTTAATTTCTTACATGTGCCAGTCGTGATGTTCGGTGCTGTATTTTTAAAATGAATCCAGCAGTTGCGAGAAAATTTCAATGTGCAAAGCTCATTATCCTTCCATTTGTCTAAATTTCATTGTTTTTGCTCTTCTCTTTTCGACTAACTTTAGGATTTTTGATTTACTTCAGAATCGGGTAAATCTTGGAGCACATGCAGAGGTGTCAGATCAGAACTTTGTAGATACGGATCCTGAAGCAGAGAACTTAAGCCGATCAATTAGGAGGAAGAGAGCCAAAAAATAAACTTACTAAAACCTTGGTTGGATCCTATACTTTGATTATATTCCTGTCCAGTAATTTCTTGTGCAAGCTGAATCGCTTTGATCATATTTTGATATTATTATTGAATCGTACTTGTCGATATTCTTTTCAGGAAATTCTGTTTAGGCAATCAATTCTAGCAGCATGTGTTTACTATCTTGCTGGACTTTGAAACTTGGCCTGCATCTGGTTGATCAGTAGCTGAAATGGAGTTACTGTCAATGTTTTATGAATGAAAAAGAACAGAATGCTAGCAATAAGAGCCATCAATTATGAGACACTTCTTGAAATCCTTCATGAGAGCTGATGGAAACAGAAGTAATCATAGTAGCTTCTTCATAGATTGCGCATGTCTCAAAACTATCTGTCCTTTACTACTTTAATCATCCTGCATTTTTGTTGTACAATTTAAATACTTGAGATAGTTCAGTTGATATTCCAAGTCCATGTACAGTTCTTCTAGACTTGAGACGAAAAGTATATTCGAATGTGATGAACTTTTCAATGGTTTGTTTTTAGTTTGACCAGTGTTGTTCTCGATATATTTTCTAGCATATGAATTGCATCAAAGTCTAACATGAAGATAACTGAGTTAAATGAAGAGGAAAACTAGGCAGCTTGAAGATTCAAATGCACTCTTCCGCTATGTTTACATTTTTGCTAATGCCGGTTCATCAAAGAGATTAAGATAACAACAGAATGGAAGGAATTAGCATGATTTACTGTTCAAAGTCAATTAAACATCAAAGTATTTAGCTTCTTGCATGTGTGAGTAAAAGTTTGCCCCAAAATGGGAAGAAGAAGCATCATCTTCCTTGTCAAAGAGATCACTATATTTTCACCATATCTTCATGTTCAATCTTCTTCCTATCACTATTGTACCTTTTCGATATGTCCCCTTCTTGCCCATCCTCCCTTCCTCAGCACATATTAGTTTAACCGCAATGCAGTTTTGGACAAAGTGAAAGGGTGAACCTTTGTCTCAGTATCAGTGGCCTTTATCATTAGTCAGAAGAGATTACAACAAGCTTGCAAAGGGCAATGACAAGATCATACATGGTTGCCTTTGGTCTGTTTGAAGGTCTACTGCGAACATTGATGGTGTTGTGCTTTGGAGGGGGAGTCTTTTGAGACTTGGCCGTCCCAACTCTGAAAGGTTGTTGTGGAAGCACCTCCAAACAATAGGCAGATTTCTTGGAACAACAGATGGAAGACAAGACCAAGTCTACTCCAAAAATTCATCAGTCAAGAAAAGATGAGGTACGTATACTTTTGTTGATCGGAGTCGACATCATGCAACGTAAAGACCAAGTAAAATTTCTTAATGCTCTTTAGTATCAACTCTTGTCAGTTTTTGACTTTTTTTCTGCATGGAGGGACAAAGTCCATTCATATTTAATGTTACATGGATCTCTTCTCGTCCTCCTGACGCATTCTCCCTTCTGGTTGTGACTGATTCAATGGCGTACCAATCTTCGAATGATGTTTCTTCGGGTGATGGTGAGGATGATGCATACATGAGTTTGATTTTAGTAAAGAAGAGAAGATAAAAGATGGAAGAGAAGAGAGGAAGAGGAAAGCTTGCTAATAATTTTGGTATGCAAACAGCTATGAGATTCTGAGTTCCAATACAAACACAGTGTGTGGATAGGTATGCAAAGCTCACATATAGGAGTCATTTGAAGGAAAACCTCCAAGAAAAGAGTTGATCGATCTCTAGCTTTTGACCAAATAAAGTCTGATACATGCCAAAATAAATTTATGAGCCAAAGGGCCGACCATTTGTGGTGTTGACTCCTAGGCAGTAACAAATGGAAACTTCCTCCACATTGCACCAACACAAGTCATCACAATCAAACCCTTTGACGAAATGTAGATGCACCCCTCCTTTGGCTCTCGATGTCATCTTTTCACTGTTTCTTGTTGAAAAGAAGCCAATACCAATAAGTAAGAGAAAAGATTCTACGGCAGATGAGGGTGCCGAGGAACAAAGCAAGTAGGCACAGCACCAAAGTCATGGTTCTTCTAGTAAAAGAATTCCCCCACCTACTGCTACTTTGCCAATATCTTCCTCCTGGAAGAAACCTGGAACATCGACATTTACCTTACAGACCTAATTCACAACTGACATCTGATATGTTAATCGATCCTACATCAGGATTGACATGTCGAATTTAGATGTTTGTCTTGTTCAACAAGGAAACAGTCAATTCATGCGTGGTGCATACTCTGTTCTTCTCAGCATTAAGAACCAAAAATCATTATATATATATATATATATATATATATATATATATATATATATATGATTTGTAAATACATGCAAAAAAAATAAATCAAGTCAAAGGCATTCATTATTCTGGGATTCCTGAGCGTCTTGTTGCGCACAGCATTGGGAAAGGTGATGGTGAAGAACGAGATGGTCCGTCCCATTTGTCTTTCTTTGCTCCCTGTGTTACGTCTTTGAATTCTCTGGAAGCGACCAAAAGTTTACGGCGATGCAAGGAAACTTCTATTTGCACCCATCACCAAAGAAAAGAATTTATATCTATATAGCCCAAAAGCAACTTCTGCTCTCCTGTTCTTTGTCTCCCTATCTTTCTCTCCTTGGGCTCGTAGTTTGATCTTGTCCTCGGATCTCCATGGCTTTGGGTTAGACGATTTCTCTTGTTTCCGTGAGTCGGGTTATGGAAGAAGAGAGACCGATAGGTGTTGCAGGGAGGAGCGACGTTGATGGCGGCCTCGGTCTGGGTTGCTCCCACAGGGTGATCATCACAGGTTTCTACTGCTGGGGTTGGGAGTTCTTGACCGCTCTCCTCGTCTTCGCGCTTCGATCCTTCTGAAACCCAACCAAATAGTGCACCGGTCGATCGCCCTTCCTGTAGTTTTCTTCTTGTTCTCATAGGAAAGGAGTCCACGAGCCTTAAGGTGGATTAGTTCTTGAAAGCGGTAGGCATGATGACGAAGAGGAACAGCTGTGGCAGCCGCGGCGGCGGCGGGCCGGCGCCGTTCCTGGTGAAGACCCACCAGATGGTGGAGGACAACGTGACGGACGACGTGATATCGTGGGGGGAGACCGGCACGTCCTTCGTGGTGTGGAAGCCGGTGGAGTTCGCCAGAGACCTCCTCCCCGTCCACTTCAAGCACAACAACTTCTCCAGTTTCGTCCGCCAGCTTAACACCTACGTAAGTTCTACTGCTCTTCTGTTTCTTCTCCGACTTCTACTGTCGATCCATAATCCGCCAGCTTAATATCATTTGAATCGTTGATGTGAGTTCGTCGTCAGGCATTTTAGGTGAACAAGACTCATGACCAATATACTCTACTGTTTCATTGGTTACTGTCGGTTGCCAAACTCATCTGCTAAAGAACATTATTATTATGATTATTATTATTATTCTCTAAGACTATGATCTCTAAAGCTTGAATCATCGCATAACTTGGCATCTTCGGAGAGTTGAGCGAGAGAAGCACAATTCTGCAGAGACTCCCATTTCTAGTTTTCTCTGGACAACGTGAAATTGGATATACAAAACTACGCTGGTGATTACAAGAGTAATTGATAAGTACGTCTCTGCGGTCCCTAATGCATTAAAAAGTTGCAGCCGTAGTGCACGAAAGTCTACGGAGGTGCATCAATTTCCACAGGCCTTCTCACAAAGAAATCTGAGCTTCTTGTTTTCAAACCATGGAAAGTCATTGTCTTCTCTGCATTTGGAGACGAGGCTGTACAAAATCCTTAGTCTGTTCACATGAACTTTGACCCTACCCACCATTAATTGTCCACAGCCTGCAGCTGCTAATAATGCTGAAAGCTCCATTTACTTGGATGTCTACATCTAATGCCACTCCCACTTTTATATGTTATTCTTATCCACCAGCTAAATATTTACTTGGTACAACTGTGCTTATCGTTGACTGCCTGAAGCTATGGCCATGACTTGCTGGCAGGGATTTCGCAAAGTGGTGCCGGATCGGTGGGAGTTCGCGAATGACAACTTCCGGCGAGGGGAGCAAAGGCTCCTCTGCAAGATCCGCCGGAGAAAGGCAGCTCTGCCACAAGTTCCTTCCGCTGGAAAAGCCAGCGCAGACAGAAACAACCGTCCTCCTCCTTCCCCTCTGTCTAATTCCGGGGAAGCTCACAGTTCTTCCACTGCATCCCTGCTGCCACCCTCTGAGCATCTTCTGGAACTCACACACGAGAACGAGAAACTGAGGGTGGACAACCAAATCCTCAGTACCGAGCTAGCTCAGGCCAAGCGCCAGTACCGGGAGCTCCTAGCCTCCCTCTCCAACTTCGTGGATGTCAGTCAGCCCAACCTCAGTGTTCTGATGCAGGAAAAATCCGCATTAAGCGTAGGAAACGGATCAGAAACAGAAACCAAGAAGAAGGAAGCGGAAGAGGAGAAGATGGATAAAGAAGAAGAAGGTCTGAAGCTTTTTGGCGTGCTGCTGAAGGGTTTAGGGGGAGAGGGGAGCGACAAGAGTCGGAGGCTAAAGAGAGGCAGGTGCGACGAGAGCGCCGATGGGTGTAGCGTCGGCGAGCGGCCCATGAAGATGGGTTTTGGCTGGCCATGGTGGGGGATGTCGACCACAGTCCAGCATGGGAGCAGCAGGTTCTGCAATTGAACTCGTTGTGTCTTATGCAGTAAGCAAGTGTCTATAGCTTTCAGTAGATAATAAGGATACGGCTGTATGATGCCAATGTAAAGTAGTAGCTAAGAAAGAGCTCAAGCAATTCCGTGCAGAACAATATTGGTGTGTGCATCTAAAATGGTTGAAATGGACACCACAAAAGTGTTTTGTCTTTCTTTCACAAGAATTGAGTGCCTTCTTTCGACATGGAAAATATTTATGATTAGAAAACATATGGTTGAAAACTATAGGTTGATTAGAAAACAAAAACATTGTGTGAAAACCATATGTTTCCTCTCCTTTGTTGTCTGTCAACCCAACATATACTGTTTTTTCCTACACTTTCTCTCTATCGAGAGAATTCCTGTTTCATAGATGACATTGCAAGATGATATTTTGGATTCGGTGGATAGCTTAGACATGGACAAGTAGAACTAAAGCGCATGCTTCCAAGATTGGCAGAAGACTTCACTGTAATTGAAGTTGGGACTGATGAGTGCTTTCTGTAGCTGCAAACACCTTTAGGTGAGACAACACAGGGAAACCTCATCGGGAGGCATGATTGGCAGTTCATTTGCTAGCTCTTATTTCAAGCTGTTCAAGATCAAATAGAATTCTTCCATGAGGAGAATGGTGGGGGTACTATAATTATACAGAGATCTTTTGTTGCTGTTAAGGAAACAAAGCTTAAGCTGTCATCAGCAAGTTCGATGAAGAGGAAAGCTTTAGATTTCAGGTGACAATGTCATCATCATCATCATCATCAAATTGATCTCAATTGATATGTTCATCAAAAATGTTGACAGAGCAGGAAAATTTTTCCTTTTACCTGATGAAACTATCAAAGGCGTTTCTTCCAAGTAAAAAAATGTTGTACAATTCCAGGAAAACAAGGACAATATGTTAGCCATTGAATTAATTTTGGATATCCTAGCAATTATACGAGACTTTTATACTATCTGAATTAATTTTGCACAATAAGAACACAAAGTCGAAAAAGCAGGCACACGGTCGGAGAAGTTTCCTTCGAGAAAAAATCACATGCAGAAGATGAAGCAACTAATATACTTTGTTCCAAGAAAACATTTACTCATACTGAAATAAATCATGATCTTACAGGCGCGATATGATCAGCCATTAGTACAATAATGAGCACCACAAAAAGTCATGGTGGCTCACCACAATGGTCATTCTAATCTTAAGTAACATGTGTTTTCTATATCTCAGTTCAGATGCTTTGCAGATTACGCATAAAAGAGCCTTATCTGATTTGAAGAAAGATTGCGGCAGCAGCTTTCGCAAGTGTATCTTGCACCTTCAAAGGTTGTACCAGAAGATTACATCCACATGTCCATGATCACCCACCCATCGATAGAAAAAACACTGGAACCTGCACTAACATCAATAAAAATCGCTAAATATATCGATAACATAAGAGATAAAGACATCCAAACACCAAGAGGTCTTCTAACACTTGATATTAATATACAAAACCCTCCATTCATATCCATCTTTTTGCAAATGACCTGTTCAACATCTTTTTGTGCGGGACTATAAAGTTCAACATATACTACATTTCACCTGAAAATTATACTGCAAATGCCTCTTGAAACATGACTTGTTTATCCAAAAAGAAGCGGAAAGGGAAAAAACAAGGTGGAGAATTGCAACCTGAACTAGTTGCACTCTTCTTCCATATTTGATATGAAAGTGATGAAATAAGCGCCAAACTACAGATGTGCATGCTATGGCTTTAATAATGCAAATGAATAAGCTATTATACACTGCTCCAAGTATGATTGCCTGCTGTACAGTAACTGTGTTTACGATGAACACGTGGAAAAATTTTCACACTGCCTGCAGGATCGCCTGTCCTCCATTGGGAAATGTTTCTGGGACTGTCTTTAGTACCTTTACCCGAAAGGTTACCTGAAAAAGGATCAAAAGATAAATGAATATTAGATTCTGGCAAATCAATGTAATAAGATGAAAATGGTAAGGATTATTATTGATGATCTACCTACTATAACAATCAAGAGAAGAAACATTGCTAAAGTGGAATGCAAATGAGACAAATTATGGTTCTTCTATTATCTAATACACACCTACTAGTAATTTTAAACATATGGTTCCACCACTAATAATGAGATTAGCAGCACCTAGCTATAGAAGTTCCACTACCGATGATTTTTCGTCTATGTGACCGAGACATTTGCCTCACACAAATAAAAGCATGTAAAACCCATGGTAGTCACGGTTTAACACAGGTAAATATTTCATTGTACAGGTGAAATACTATGGCACATGAATCTATTGACTATATGGTAGAAGTGCATGGCATGACCTATTTTAATAAGCACGTATCATTATTAATCCTAAGAAACATGCCCATGCATGACAATTTCATATTATCTATACATTGGTAAAATGTAATAAAAGTCAGAATACCTTCTTATCACTACCGAGTTCGATGACATCAGATGGGTGGATTCGAACAGGAAAATTAGGAGGCACCCGGTACCTCCTCCTTTCGTTGCTGCACTCGAGGAAAAATAGAAGAAGAATGTCAATCTTCCATTTAGCTGTCATTGTTTTTCTAATGACAATAACGTAGTACTTTTAACTTTCCATCACTTACTTGGTTATCCAGGTACCATATTGGCTCTGCAAATCAGTCAAGAAGAAGGCATTGTCTTTGTAACTAATACATATATGTTCTACAGCCACCTGTCAGGAGGGTATCGATTATAAAGAAAATTGTTATCCATGAAATGATCAAGATATCAGACAACAACATTTTGAAGGCTAGGAACACAAGTTGAAGAACAGAACCCCCTTTCGTTACTGGAGAATCTAAGTACATCTATTTTATGGAAGAGCCACAAAATTGATATGGTTCATCCGAACTGGGTATTTTAGTGCAAGGGGTAAGAGTCTCATGTTTCTCAAAAATAATAGTATAATCATACTCGATCATTAAGAAAAAAAATCCTAAGCTAATTCAAACATCTGCAAGCAAACCAAAATAATCACAAAACTACCAACAGTCGATCCAAGAGGAATCCACCATATTCAGGCAACAATCTAAGAGAATTTTCATTAATTAATCCAAGAATTTTCCAAAGTCAGACACACGGCACCATAAACGAGAGAACATGAAACAACAAACTGAAGAGAGACCTGTGTTGATCACTCGAAACAAAATTGGACAGAAACTATCATACTCCCCCAATTGTATCTTTTTTTCAACTATTTTTCATTGATTTTTTTTTTTTTTTTTTTGCATTAAACCAACACATTAATGGACAAGAGAACACAGCCTATTTCATTTTGAAAACCACCAAGAACGTGGAGCATTTTTGGTCGCGGTATAGGTAGAAAGGTACACCACTCAGCTCCATTCATTGAATGATAGTAAGTACATGGAGAGCCTTCCTGTTGTGACAACAGGTTCACTCTATGTTTTATTTCTATCACATAAAATCGAAGGACCCTTTTTTTTTTCAAGAAGTTGTCACTACTGAATTCATTCTACTTACTGGGGGAACATTAACAAATTGTGACTATATAATGAAAGAGCAAGGGAAACTTGAAGGTATGGTAGTGTCAGATTAGCAATCTCTAACCTGTGGTGAAGGAATGACAAATGACTCTCCTTCTTTACCAGTTTGTGCATGATTTCTGCCATTTCATGAATTGCTTAGTTACTATCTAATTAGCACGTCAAGAACAAAAGTGAACATAAAACATTATGCTCAAGAATTACCCAATTATTAATGGTCTATGCATATCTTTGACCAAATGAATGGGTTTCAATGCACTATCATTTCCTGTAACTGCAGGGAGAAGATACCACCTGGAAAAGTAACGATGTATTAGTTATGAACTGTAGTGTAAATAATGATTGATTAATGACAACTTGAGAAGACATACTCTCCACCCATAGCTCGTTCCATTGCATCATCATCTTCAAACCATCTCTGCAACTGGTCACTTGCCTGCAAAAGTTATCATATAATTGCATTACCATGATTCTATAATGAGTTACTTCTCTCTCGCACAAAAGTTGAATTTTACAGTTGCAGCAGTTTGATCTGCATCTAACTTCTAGTGAGAGTACCTTGTCAGTTAGACGACAGCTCAATGGCCTTCCTGAAAGATTCGAGCTGCAAAAGTAATAAGTTTCTTGGTTCAGTCTCAAGATCGATTCAGAAAATTTCCAGGTACAGAAAAGTTTAAATTGAACAACAGGGATTCAAAAGAATTACAGGGCAAAAGTGGGTAACCACAAAATTTACCTGTTGCCCCCTAGAACCCAGTTCAGCATCAGGGGCATTGCAAACTGTATAATGAATCTGCCACCAACCCTTCCAGGATGTGGTATCTGAAACTTGGTCAAAAACTACAAAGAATATCAAGACAGAGATGTTAAATTGGGAAGAGACGTCATGCAATAAACAAAGGACATTTGATCCTTTAAAATTGAGTTCCTAGTATCAAGATAAACTGGAGGTTATCAGCCTGATGTCATACCGACAATGGTCCCAGCCCCACACCCAAATATGGTCTGTAAGTGGAAGCCATTATTGCTGCCATTCGTGCCATTCCATATATAAGAGCAACACGGAGCCTTCTTTCCTTCTCATAACTGCCATACAAGAACTATAAAATGTTATCTCATGCGACATAAGCTAATAGGCACGAGGATATGCCTACATGCCACACATAATGGC
Organism: Musa balbisiana; assembly: GCA_004837865.1. Classification (NCBI taxonomy): domain Eukaryota; kingdom Viridiplantae; phylum Streptophyta; class Magnoliopsida; order Zingiberales; family Musaceae; genus Musa; species Musa balbisiana. Next base: position 6,888,679 of record CM017194.1, read on the forward strand.
TGGTAATGTCCATGCTTCAGCACAGACGACATAAGGAACTTTCTACGGCATTCTGTACACCTAGATAAATGTCATGATCCTGGTTAGAATGGGCACAGATGTCATGTAACATGCCAGTGGCAGGCTAACAAATGCCGAGCATTATACATTTTTATCGAGTTTTTCCTTCATTCAAATGTAATAACAACTCCAATTAGCACAGTATCATTCAACAAGAAAGTTACCGTTTTAGAGGAGATGCAATATCCATTGGAGTTCCTGTTTCAACACTATGCTTCCAAGATTTCTCAAGTTCTAGAGCAAGCTGATAACTATCCTACAAGGATGATATTAAGATTCAAATGTAAGACTCACAAATGGATCGATATTAGATGTATATATTATTTCCAGATACATAAACTTCCGCTTCAGGTTTACATGCTTAAAAAACTCCAGGCCAGGAATTTGATCATCTTTGGATAGGGAAAAACTTTATACCAAGACAAAAAATAAATGCATGAAACCGTACCTCAATAGCCATGCAGCCACCTTGACCCATATTTGGCTGCATCGCATGGACAGAATCTCCAAGCAATGTCACACGACCTTTGCCCCAGCTCATAATTGGTATACGATCATATATATCACGACGAAGAATTGCATCCTCGTCAGTTGCAAGTATTAAGTCTATTACATTATCACACCAACCACTAAATATTTTGAGAAGTATTTCCCTTTTACCTGTTACATAACCATACTAGATGTTAAATAGATGAACTATAGAAATTGCTTGTTGTTGTTTTTTTTATCCATGAAGATGTGAAGTTTGGCCACGCTAGCACCGACATGTAAGTGAATACGACTCGGGTTTCAAGTTTGTTATCTGAAATCTACACATCAGTCATTAATCATTTAGATTTTCTTTCCCTTCCAATCATTTTATGGATAAGGTTGGAACAGAACTAAGGAAAACCTAGATGCAGAATATCTACCATTAGGAACATCAGTGCCACCAGGAGGCTCCTTGTGAAATGCATACCACTGCATTTTTCCAGCGCCAACATCCGAAGAAACAAAATACTGCTTGTGACCTAGAAATACTCGATACCTTGACAAAATAATTACAAGGTAGTAAATAAGCAATCTTAGGCACTAACTCTAATGATTCTGAAGATACTAAGAAACAAGAAACTGCTATCTAAATAAGAAAGAGCTGTTGTGCACTGGAGCCATCGAAGGGAATAAAAAAGGACAAAAATTTCGGCATACCCAACGGTTTCAATATCTGGAGGTACGAAATCTGCAATACCAGTGTAGCAGGTATATCCTGAATAAGATGCCTCTTTGGGCCCAAATAGTATTTTACGCACCTGCATAATTATTAAACAAGAGGTGGTGACAAATTCATCCAACCATGTGAAGTACTGTAAACATACAATATCATACCTTTGACCATATGCCATCAGCTCCAACTAAAAGATCACCTTCATATTGCTGCCCATTCTCAAGTACTACAGTAACCTGGGTCATTAGTAACAAATTAGATTACCTATTATATTAGATAAAGATCCAACAGGAAGGAAAACCAACCTTGTCTCCATTATCAACAAAATCGACAACATTACTGTCATTCAAAATCTTGTCATCACCAACTGCACGGGCGAATATTTGCTGTAGCGTCATGCGACTGATAACTCTTGTGACCGGAAGTCCACGCTCTGCTGCAGGAGTAAATGTATCAAATTTGATGTACCTGAATTTTGAACCGAAGTCAATGGTTCATGTATCAACAAAATTCTTATTATGCAACTGAACACAGGAACCTAAAAGCTACTCAAGAAATTTGGCTTTCAGTTTACCTGAAAAAGCATTTTTAACAATTTCTCTTTATTATGTCCATGTTAATGCTACAAGATAAAATCAAACATTGCAAACATGAGACATCAAAATGTAGTTAATTTGCACCCATGAATGACTCTGAAGAGACTTGACCATAATATTAATTAGTGAGACAGGCAAAAGCATCTCAAAGTACAAGAATGATAATCTAGTCTATTACCTAGGAATGGTAAGACATGATAGATGTCCTGCTTAGATGAGGTGAGTCAATTAGGATTAGTGGTGCAATGTGAGATAGAGAGATCTGTACTTTTATCAAGGTTATTACCTTACACAAAGCTCAATGGCAGAAACAAGTTCATGTAGCCAACACCAAATAGTTGAGACAGTATGATGTGTTGTTGTCGTTATATACACATTATCAATGAGTTTGGGGAAAAGAAAGGGCATAGTTGAAGCCAAAAGTACTTGAGGTGATTGGCACTATTCTTAAACCATCTCCATTTTAGTAGAGTTATTCTCAATTGTCTTCACCCATGTACAGAGGCCTGTTGTGTGTTCTATCTGATTACACTCTATATTTTGCTCCTCTCTGTTACATTATTTCCTTTGGTGTCAGCCCTTAGTCTTGTCTACTCCAGAAGTATCTTATTGGCTTCTCATATCCAGGCTTGATAACTTCCAAGCAAACCAACTTTCCAAGAGCATGGACACGAGAAGAAGCTAGCTAGTCCATGAATATTTCCATATCTAGGATTTCTAGTTTTTACCAAACAATCATCTGACAAATTCTCTTCTCCTCAAGATCGATTATTCAAGTAGTCCGAATCAACAGTAACAAACTTGACCACAAATCATCTGTAATACAACAGAACAAAATTTTCACTCCATCTAGAAAGGCCCAACACAATGTGGAACTTAACCTTTGAACCCAGAGAAGTGTGACTTATGTTGCACATCTCCTAAAGAGCCTTGGAAGCAAGGGTCCCCTAAGATTTCGAAAGTAGAGAGGCAGTCCTTTCTATAGATAAGGCGCCCTGATTTGCTTTGAATTCCTGAACAATAAGAAAGAGAAACAGAAGAGGGAGAGAGAGATAGAAAGAGGGAAAGTCCCTCCAAATATGTGGTCCATAAATGTCTAACCAAAGTGGAGAATGTTAGGAAAACATGACTTGTACTGTCATGCCTTCTAATTCCATCACTTCTTTGCTTGACTTCTGAAGATCAAAGAAACTGCAATGATCAATCCCAAAACTGGTGAAATTTTCGATAATTGCTCGGGCCTATCAGCTTAGTGTATGGACATGTTGGGTTCCTTGGTATGGCAAGCATGCAGCACAGAACAGCTAAAGGCATCCCCACATCTGTTATTGCCTGAAACTTCCATGTCTTAAATGTCAATACATCTACCTAACCCATCAAGTGAGGCCACCTTAATCAACATAGTTAACCATGAAAGTTGCTCCGCTTACATAAATCTACTGTGAAGAAATCTCACTCTCCTTCCTTTTTTCCCAAAAAAACGAAACCAAAGAAGATTAGGTGAAGTGCCTGGTTAGCTAGGAAACACCTACAAATAGCATGAACGCACAATAAATTGATTGCTTGAATTAATGTTCCTATAATAGTTGTACCTACATATGCATCATAAAATGCGTCGGTTGACATCACAAATTAAGCATACATCTGATGGCAGCCAAAGAACTACGTAAAGGAAATAATGAACTCAGGACAAATGTCACTCAATTTCACTCCAAAGAGTAAATGGAAACAGCGAGGCCATAAAGAAAACTCAACCGGGAACTAAGAGAAAGTAAAGAGACAGAGCAAGAACACGCACCAGTTCCCAGATATCCCATCCACCAAACCATTGATCCGGTCCCCGGTGATGCACCCAGCCTTCAACACCTCCTCCGCGACATCCATGTCGATGGCCTCCAACGCCGCCAGCGCATTGCTCTGGATCTGGATCGGCCCCCTGTACTGCCCCTCCCCTCTGATGGCACTCATGTCTTTCTCGAAGACCAACACATCAAACCCCTTCCTCTTCGCCGCCAGCGCGAACACCAGCCCCCCAATTCCGCCGCCGGCTACCAGAATCCTCAGCTTCCGCGGAGCCGGCACCGGCGCCGGCTCGGAATCCACGGTAGCCGCAGCAGACTGAGCACCACTTGCAGACACAGTCATGGTTCCACACCTCCGCCTACACTTGCAACTGTGGAGACCATGACCAACGGAATGTGGGGAGTCTTCGGAGAAGAAGCCACGAGCTAAGGACGTGAATTGGGTCTTGGGAAAGGGGATCGGGGGAGAATGGAGCGGAGCACTGTACAACAGTGCCATCAAGACACTGCAAGCGGTGAGATGCGGGTTTGGCGCAGATCGAGGAAGAAAGGGTGGCTACCAGCGCAACAATCGTAGCGCTTAAACCAAACAGATGGGGAGGATTTTATTGATGAGATGTGGCGGAGATGGATCGTGGGAGGGAGATGACAATCTATCCATAGATTTGATGCGCCACTCGTTTGGCCACTGAGGTGTGGGATTGGCAACGTGGCACGACGCGGTCAGTTGGCTAACGGGAGAGGGGGTGTTCCGCTGCCACATGGTGCGTGTGGTGGTGCGGACAACCCCGAGTGGGTCGGCGGGTAGAATAGGCTTGGATGAGTGGATGATGTACTCACCTTTCCTCCGTGCTGAGGGGATATTTGCTCCCATCAATTTATTGTGGAGCGTGTTGAGATGCGTGCAACGAGGAATATTAATTTTCTTGGTGAGTGCTTTGTTGGGTTAACACACAGACGATTCTTACTGCCGTGGACAAAGTCACCTCCACGTTTCCATTTTTAGGTGCGGAGTTGACCGGCAGAATGGTCGACCAGGGAAAGAGGAAAGGGATGTAAATTTGTTAGGGGGTGACTTAAACGGGTCTAAATTTCTACAAAAGAGTAATAAAAGTTAAACTTTACTTTTTCAAAAAAGAAAAAGAAAAACTCGACTTTGGTTGACGTAAGGAAAATAAGTACAATTATTGGTATCGTCACAAATCAAAACATCGAGCAGATGATGTTAAAACTCATAGCAAATATAATAAGATGGCTTTGTGCGAGTAAAATGTATGAATCAATTGGCAATCGAATTTCTCTCCTATAATGCATATTTATTGAGAAAAATATTCTTCTCAGTTAGGACTCTTACATATGATAATTCGATTAAACGAAGAATATCGAAAGCTAAGGTACTGGTCGAGCCTCATAGGCCTTGTCCTCATGTGAAATACGAAAGAAATATTTTATATATATCGTAAAATATTTTTTCTCATTAAATCAATTACAAAAGTTTATTAGATCATAATAGTAATTGAGGTTGCTTATTGTTTTAATCAAAATTTTCACTTTTCATTTCATGACTAATTAGAAGAAATCACATCGAAAATTTCACATAAATCTTTGTGTAAATTGCTATCCAATTGAATATTTGAGGTCCTCTTGACTCCACTTGAACTTCTTATACACATAAACTTGAATCAAGTTGATTCAGGCATCATCGATATATACGTAATTTCACAATCATTGAATCGAGATATGAAATATTGTATCTCATATTATGGTATCAAAATGCTCAAAGAAAAAGTGAAAATCTTGGATAGATCACTTAGAATTTATTTCAATGTGAATAAATAGGGTACATATAAAGAAAATATCCTTGATAGATAAGGATTGTGCATTGCATTTTTAATATTTCAGTTTTGGAAGCTTTTGAAGGAGATGGAGATACAAAGATGACATCCTTAGAGAATAAATAACAGTTGCTATGTTTTGGTAGATGAGTTAGAACAACATGGTATAAACATTTGATCAGAACAATTTAATGAAAAATACGCAATTAGATATAGAAAAAAGATTATAGATTCAAAATTATCTACTTGACATGTATAGCTTATGTGTTCAATACATGTGCAATTCAATTTCCTCCATCCGCTAGTAGTGAAAGCTTGGGGAAAACTAGTGTTAAGAAGATAATTGATAGAAAAGACAAGGCAATCTCTTTTGATGAGTTATAATCATATTTAGGGAGTGATAAAAGTGCATTCGATCCTCCATAAGTAAATACCAAAGCCCAATAAACTGCACTACAAGTAGGAGATGTGTATCCATGTAAAATATATAGTTGCATGATTTGATAGAACCGAAAAATGCATCATCCAACAGCCAGTATATATGTGAAACAGTTGCTGGCGATCCAGAAGAAACTCCCGAGCAAGAAGAAGATGCCGAAGCTTGCTTCTGAGTCACTCGAGCTTGTTGCCCGGAGGTGAAGCCCCCAGTCTGGTGCAGTTGACGTAGTCTTGAGGTGTGTGTGGTGTAAGACCAGGAGTTACGAGAGCAAGAAGTCTCATAGATCTCATGAACCATCCTTCCTTGTATTCTTGCCCTTTCACGTGCCCGATCAAGAAGCTCCGGATGAACTCCCACCCTGCATTCATGTACTTGGGGATGACTGTCCACAACGAGAAATAGTTCTTGTTCGGCTCCTCTTTCACCACCTTTCCCTTGTAGAGACTGTTGAAGTAGATGCATGTCCCAAAGTGCTTGAACAGGAGAGCAGAGTCATCGTAGGGAACCCTTGGCACGATGTCATTGCAGTACACATACCTAAAGTACCTCCTCTTTGGCTTGTCCAAGTGCTGCTCCACGAACACCCCAAACTGGACATCTCCCACCCTGGGCTGCCCAAATGTATACACTCCCTCCAGCCTACCCAACAGCCAGTCCTCCCCATGCAGTGCCAAGATGGACGGGAACAGTATCGCAAGTGCTCCTCCTAAGCTGTGCCCGGTGACCAAGAACTTTGCCTTCTCGTTATGACGCAGCACTTCCCTGAGCTTCTCCCTCAAGTCGTAGTAAGCGTATGATGGTCTGTCTCTACTCTGAGGTAGGTCCTTGGGAAACCCAAGTTTCTTCTGCAATCCCAACTCCTTCATGAAGCCTCCATGGACCTTGCCAACGTTTGGTATCTCGTACCAGGAGAAGTCGAAGTCCGCGCACCATTGAACGGCGTCGAAGGGCTCGGTGCCTCGAAATGCCACCACGATCAGCTCGGTGTCGGCTGCCTTGTCATTGAACACAAATGCTTCTGAGCTGTACCGCTCCTGGTAGTCTGTAGCATTGCATTGCAGCATGTTCTATTAGAATCATAGGCAAGTAATATTGATGGATGATAGCCGCATGCATGCTGCATTTACAGATCCAAAAGATTAATGGGTGAAGTAAATGATTATTATTCGTAGGTCGATCAGTCTTACCATTCCAACCATCGTAGAATCCCAAGTACTCCATCTGCAGACAATGATCAAGGATTTGAACATCATCATTTAAGCCTTTGATGATGAGATATTTCTTTTAGATGATAATGAGCTATATAATTGAATTCTGCATGCAGTATTCAGAGAGCAGAACAAGAAGAAGCTTACATTCCAGTGGTTAGTAACTATGTTTTGGATGCATGATTCATTTTCGTAAGCTAGTTTTGCAGCCATTATTGAGAGTGCTGCGTGATACTTCCCGTCGCTTGGTTGAATTCTCGCGTCTAATTCCTCTCTCGTGTCCATAAGTCCAACACATGATCTATATGCTGACGATTCTTTCTGGGGATACGCCAGTTTTCCTGAAGAGAAGGAAGCCTTCTTTTGTTTCATTTTTTGTGGAATAAATTGGAGAAATTTAATCTGTTCTATTTGTGAGAAGTAAATAAGAAACATAAAGAGGCAAATTGAACAAAAGAGAATCAAAATACACAGCAGAAGGCAAATAATAAAGCCTTAGAATATCTTAATCCTCTAAAATATGATTGGTTCGAAAAAAGAACGAGAACAGTGTCATGTCTCTTTCATCTCGAATGCTTTCGATTCCTTTAAGAAACGCCATTAATGATGATAACTTAAAGAAGTCTTATACTAAATTATCAGAAAAAATTCTCCCAGATTCGTCTGCCCCTCTAAATTCTCCGTTCCAGGCATCATCTGACAGATTGGAAATAGAATACCTATTTCCGATCTAGCTTAAATTTCTTGAGTTGAAGCTATTAATACTTGTGCTTGGGTTCGATAATAGGATGAGCAATTCCCTTCATTTTTATCATTTTAGAAAGAAATAATTATTCTTACGATGAATTCTCAACCAAAACATCAATACTGCAAGTAATAACTCTTCTTGTTTTTCTTTTTTTTACAGTGTATATATACTTGAATAAGACTATGATATGATATGTAAGCTAGTCAAAAAATAAAATATTACATAGCAGAAAAAATATTGTTATTTAAAGAAATATTGATTTTGCAGTCAATATTTCTTTTACAATTTACAGAGATTTAAATTTTAGTTTGTGATTTTCTATATAATTGCATTTAAATTCTTACTAATTACTATTCATCATAGAGACTCAAATAAAATAGCCCAAATCATGTAATCGATTAAAAAATCCTAAAAATATTTTCTATGCTTTCTTAATTGCAATAAAGTACCATCTTTTAATTCAATCATGCCCAAAATTCCATTTCCATACAAAAAGAAAGATAATGAGGAAGAAAATGGTGAAAAATAGGAGGTAAAAATCCTATGCAAAAGCAATGACAATACAGAAAGAGGTGGTACGAAATAGCTAAATATAATTATGTAGAATAGACATAAGGTATGAAATATATAAGCATCAACAAGGAGGTAGAAAGACACATAAGCTTGACTTGGCAAGTTCATCATTGTCAAAGTTTGACACATTCCAATGTTACTTTTCTAACCTAATTAATAAATGCATACAGTGGAAACGTGCCAATTGGATTATAGTTGACTCCAAAGCTGGCAATATATATATATATATATATATATATATATATATATATATATATATATATATTAGCATCTTCCATGTCCTTCTTTTCTAATATATATAATCTATTAATCAAGTCCTATTAGAAGATATGTATTAGCATTTATCTTGTCATTTTACCTAAATGTATTGATAACCCCCTCATTTGTGAGCTAATAGGATTGACCAAGTCCTATTGAAATTCCAATTCTATTTAGTAGAAGATCAATGAGAAATCTAAAACATGGAGTGCCCTTTTGAAACTAAGAGAGGAAAATTTTGTTATTTTGAGAGTATCAAATTGATCTAAATAATTTATTTGGAAATAATAGGATTGATACTAAACGTAGTAGGAAACATATGTTTTCTTCTTTAGATTTGGTACATCTACATACACATTCATCTAATCTGTGGAAGGATGTTTTATTATCTTGTCGATCTGGTCATCTTTCACCATTGCATGGATAGGACAAATTCATATGGAGTACGCATTGCAGATATATGTACTGTTGCTAACCCAAATCCAATGTGAGCGGGCATGGATAGTACTCACCTGTGAAGATATTACACAAGAGCGACACGAATCCATGGTTGTCCATCAGAAGGTTTAGCCAGAACTCAAGTGCAGATCCAAGCCAAGCCATCGGCTTCCTCCACAGGAGAAGAGTCTTCTGCAGGAGGAGGGAGATGAAGATAGCCCACCTTCGCCTCCATTCGTTGATCTGGGTGTCGACGGGGCAGTCCACCGAATCATTCTCCGCCACCTTCGATGAATACAAGAGGCGGAAAAGATCAGAAACGCCTGCCTTGTCCGGCCTCAACACCATATAATCGCTGAAACCATCACCCTCGGAGGCCATGAAGAGCAAAGCAGAGTTTTCGACCTCTTAAGCTTGAAGGCTTATGTGAAGAGGCTGCATAATATATTCGCGCTGGTGGTGGATAATCTTTGTTTGGATCCGCGTGTTTTAGGTCCTGTCTTGCACGCAGCCTTTAAAGAAAAGCTTATCAGTAGCTTCGTCGTAAAGAGAAGCTCGAGAGATTCTTGGGAGGGATCGACTTCTCCGCATGCACCATTTTCCATTGGCCAGATCAGATCGAACTGCTTTGATTAGGCAACCATTGTCTCAGCATCAATTAGTTCGGGCATTGGCAGAGTCAATTAACTTCCAGTATAAATAAATATCTCTGTTACATCATGCTGTCACCTTTGTAGGAAAGTTCCCTGCACTCACTTGATCAGATGACAATAAAATAAACAGGCATGAAGGAGGAATTAATAACATCACCCACTAAGGTGTTATTGGCTTGATGGTATGGGAAAGGAAGGAGTTATATTTCTTTTCATTCCCAAATTAATGAAGGGGTTGGTTATTGATGTTGGAAGTAGGTGGAACAACCAATAATTTCTCGAATAGAAGTTGATGACTCATTCTATGGAGAAAAAAATCATTAGGAGAAATATTTATCGGTATGACTTTAATATCAACACCGATTTAACCTAAAAATTTAATCTATTATGGTCACGTTACTCGACTCTCTCGATATTTATCGATGTTAGATTATTCTTTTAGTCCTTTTTTTTCGATCTCTCGTGAATTTTTTTTAAGATAAACTAGTATGTAATAAATTATATATCCAAGCTGATAATCTCGAAATCCCTACGACAAATGTATAAAATAAAATTTTAAACATGATGTGAAGAGAATCAAAAGTTTTGTATAGTTGACCTAATCTCATCATATTTATCATAGCTTTATATTATGTTTTTGAATCAAATAAAAAATATTTGACCTAATCAAAACTTTATATGCCAAAATCTGAATAGTTGATCTCAAATTCGTTTATAGGTTTGGCCTATTCAAAATACATGAAGGTCTGCCATGTCATACAAGAGCTTTATATGGCAACCTTGTCTCCACCAGGATTTATCGTCTCATCCTGTACTTTAAGATGATCCGGAAAGAAGGAAGAAGTCGCGTGTTTCCATGGTGTTGCTATTCTGCTCATGTTCTATGTCTTCTCTTCTTCCTTCCCTGTTTCCTTGGCTAGTAGTGTGTGTCGTGTGATGGAGAAGCGTGTGGACGAGTTAAACTTTACGTGAAATATGTTTCCATTTGGAATTAGGTATAGTCTCTCTTTCAACTTTAAGGGCCGAGCAAGCAAACCCGTGGGTTCCTCCACGAGAAAAGATGTCGATGAGAATCACCAGGTCATCAAGTATGATCAGGACAGCCATTTGAGCGTTCTAATGGAAGATAAACTTGACCTTGTAGCAGCCACAAATGCAAGAGTTGGCTGTTAACTTGGATTGATCCACAGGCTACAAGTGCCTGTACCCATCGGATGTTTCAATAGAGCTCTCGAGTAGGAAACAGCGGGAGGAACACATTAACTCCTCCAAACGCCACCGTACTGTCAGCTTCGTTGTGTGCCGTAGTGCTTTCGATATTCTGTAGCGTGGAACGAGGAACACGTTCGAAGCATCTATTCTGTACCGTGGAACGAGGAACACGTTCTTCATTGATAAATTTAATGACTCTTTTGCTGTGGGGGAAGAGAAGTCAATGGCTTCCAGCTTTAGCAAAACGTGAAAAAATTTCAACGGTTATACCAACAAGTTTTTAGAGTAAGTGATTCTATCTAATTAAATAAAATATATTATAAATTTATTAGATTTTGATTATGATTATTAACTAATAAAAAAATTAATTATATTAGGATCTTTTTTAAGAAATTATGATGGGAAGAATTCTCCTAATTATTATCTTAGACCATCTGTTTTTATCTATAAAAGATCTTTCTTATTTCCTGTTTCATCGCTCATGATGGTTATGTGAAGGATAAAAAAAAGGAGAATATGAGTTTAGTTTTCGTTATAAATCGATATCACTGTAGCTTTCGGATTTGACGATAGTGAGTTTGTAGATCAAATAATTTTTTTTTAAATAGTATCAAAAGGAACACAATCATGATCTTAATCTATCATTATTTGATTTCAATTTTAACATTAAAATTTTTCATATAGCAATAGTATATGATAGTTTTTATACTTATAATTGGTATCAGATCCATGTTTTAAAATTAAATACCTTATATTCAAAAGTATGTCAGATTTATTTTATATTGAGATCTATTTATTAGCACTCTTCGCTTATGAAAAGATATTATTCAATTTTGATTATATGATATTTAAATGATTCGTTTGTGTAGTCGATTTGCTTTCCTTATCTCGTATGTTCTATCGCTTTCTTATAAGTCATGTGAGGTTTTCATATTTGATCGATGAACTATTATTAATAGTTTGCTATTGATGATGACATTATCGAGGGTGATGGCTTTTCATGGTCGTTAGTGTAATTATAAACAAAAATTGCATACAAGTGCTACTATAGGTAACAGGGGTGCAACAACTAGTGACAATCACATGTACAGTTGCTAGCTTTGATTAGTATTGACTAGATACCAAAGGTCACAATTCGTAGTGGCTACATGGTGAACACATGAGCATAGCCATACGATGGAATGCCAAAGTGACCAATGGAGCCATCAGTCAACACGTAAGCACAACCATGTGGTGGAACAATGTAGCAACCGTAGGGGTCACTAGTTAGTCGTGTGAAAACAATCCCATGTCACGATGACTATACGTGGCGTATAGACAGAAAATGATTATGCATCACGATGGCTTAGAAAAAAAAAAAGAGAAGGGTTTCACCTATAAAAAATTTAATTTTGCCCTTATAAATTATTTTAATTATTATTGATATCATTAACAACTATTCCCTTCAATAAATTAGATATTTCAACTATATCTCGAAGAAAATATAGTTTTACCCATAAAAAATAAATATATCTAATTTATGTCCTCAACTATAAAATTAATTAATTTGATATGTTTTAATCAAATATTTTGATTAGACTTGATTCTAACTATATTTTAATTGCTTAACTAGATTTAGATTCGATCAATCTTGTTTTGATCGAATTTGAAAAAAAAAATTAAAATTTGACTTTGGTAAACTTTAGTTTGGTTGATCTAGTTGGGCTAATGTTTAGCTCAATTTTAAGCTTATCCAATTAAATAGGGTTGACTAAGCTAATCTAGGGTTCTATATGAAATTTAAAAATATAAATTATTATTATTTTTAGTTTTCTCATATGATATATTAATAAAATTTTACTTATGATAATTAAATTATAATTATTGCTTTGGATATTTGTTTAGTTATTCATATGCATATGCTTAAAATTATGAAATAATATTTATTTTCACATTAAGATGTGATTTATGTTTTATTATTATTACAGTTATTATATGATTGTTTATTGATTAATATTTAATAATAATTATTTTATTATTATTGAATTTCTTAAGCATAAATAATATTAAAGGATATTTAGTAAATATTATTTTTAACTTATATCCTAAGTTTCATATGTTTAGTAGTTGCCAAAGTGGTTGAAGATGATAGGTTTATAGGATATAAATTATAATAAATATTTTATCATTTATAAGATATTTTTTAAATTATATTTTATATTATTATATTAGTCTTGAATCATCAAAATGGCATAAACTAATAACTTATAAAATTATATTAAATAATTAATCCTAAATGATATGAAAAGTAATAATATTCATAACCATATATAATTAAAAGATTTAGATAATTCTAGAGAAGAATCTACTTCAAATAATTATATGATAAGTATAATAATATTATTTTAGTATTCTTATAGTTTAGAATTGTATTCTTGATATTAATATTATGATGTTAGTACTTCATAAATAATTCTAAATAAACATTGGATATATCAATATTTAGGTTAAATATTTCACCTAAATATTGATGATATCAAAAGCTCATCATATTTTGATAACTCAAAGTATTAATATTATTTTATATTTTATAGTGATATTTCCTTTCATACAATTTCATACTTCTAGTGTCTCTAAATTTTTTAATTTAAATTATTTAGAATAGTTAGAACATGTACAATTCACACTATGTATATTAGATCTTGACCTAACACTACTTATTGAAAAGTTCATAAGCTTGATCGATAAAAATATTATAGAATAAATTAATAAAATGAATGCTTAGGAAGGATCTAATTGGCTTAGTCTAATATTTATAAGAATAATAATTATAAATAATGTAAAATCTTCATTACCACTTATAACTAGCACATAAGAATATTTGAGGCGATAGAAGATAAATTTAAATATACTAATAAGTCTTTAGCTGGCATATTAATGAAGATATAATGACACTATAATATCACATCTTATGGTAATGGCTTAGTATAATGACACTCAAGAGATTCAATATAACATCCTCTGTATGATTGATAATGATGCAAAACTTAAAGTATTAGATATAAATATAAATAAACATTTCCTCTTCATTCTTAGTTCTATTCCTCTTAAATTTGGCCTATTCAATATTCAATATAATATTAATAAGGATAAATAAGACGTAAATGAACCGAGTAATAAGTATGTTTAAATAAAATTAAGATTAAGATAAGAAAGATCTTATAATTTTTTACAATTACTCAAGGAGTTGATAATAAAACAAGAAAGTTAAAGCATAATTCACCAAATAAATTTATCGAGTTTGAAAATATTAAGTAGACTAATGAAAAAAATTATAGTAAAGTATTTCTTTTATGATAAGAAAGGACATATAAAACGGATTATATTAAACACAATACTTGATTTGAAAAAAATGTATAAACTTCACATTTCTTTTATTCTGAAAAATTTTTAGAAAAAAAATATCAACTATAACAAGATATATTATATAGTTTCTAAAAAGGACTCATTAATGATCATCATGACATTAATAGCTCATTATAATCTTGAATTACATCAAATGAATATAAATTTTTTTTCTAAATGAGGATATATATGAGAAAATTTACATTTAATAACCTAAAAGATTCATAAAACAGGGAAAGAAAAGTTAGGCTTATAAATTTAGGAAATCCATTTATAATCTTAAATGAGTTTCTAAATAATGGTATATAAAGTTTTATTAGATCATTATTTTCTTCAAATTTAAGAAAAATATTATTAGCCAACGTATATATCTAAAGGTAAGTGAAAATAAGTTTATTATATTGCTCTTCTACGTGGATGATATTTTGCTTGCTAGTAGTGATATTAGTTTATTGCATGAAATTAAGATGTGTTTTATTAATAATTTTAAAATGGTTGATATATATTAGGTAACTTATATTATTAGAATTATGATACTTAGCAATAGTTCTCAAAGATTACTAGGATTATCTCAGAAAATATAACAAGTACTATAGTAGTTTTAAGCATATCAAGAGAAAGTATTTGATGATTAGAGAAAGAATCTAAAAATAATAAGTGTTTATTGAGAACTCAAGCACCACCTAGATGATTATTGATCTATTTACTAAAATTTTATTACCTAATATGTTAAAGTACATGCTCTTAGAATAAGACTTATGAGTAAATCATAAAAGATATGGTGATGCATATTTATGTAGTACTATTATTGATATTTTTCTTATTTAATTAAAATTATTTATTTTTACTATCATATTTATATTGATATTTATGCATATTATAGTTAAATGTAATAATATGATTATCTTAACAAGATAAATTACAAAAGTAATTATATACTACATTTGGAAAGACTAATAATATTATGGTACATAGAAATGAGTATGACATTAATGACATACAATCGCTATGATTTATATTGATTGTTATACTTATTATAATATTATTATATTTATTAGACTTATTGACTTGTTTTAAAAATTCATGGCTATATATAAAATCTTTTCAAAATTTTAGAATCCAATTAGGTAAAATTATTTTTTTAATTATTTTTTATATCTTCTAATTAATAGAACAAGTGAGAGGATGTTAGATTTTTTTGACCATATCTAATTAGGTAAAATATATTATAGATCTAATTAGATTTTAATTATGATTATCGATCAATAAAAAATAAGTTTGATTATTATAAGATTTCTTATGATATAATCAGGATGGAGAGACTCTTAATTATCATTGTAGACTCTCTAATCTGGCATGTATATTGTGTGGTGAAGTGCTTTCAATGACTTCTAGTTTCTATAAAATGTTAGATAAGTTAGATGGTGATAGAATAATAGTTATGTTGACAAGTAAAGGTTTTTTAATTAAATGATCTTATCTAATTAAGCAAAATATATTATAAATTTGATTGGATTTTATTTATGATTATCAGATAATAGAACAAATCTAATTATAGAATTCTTTAGGAGATCATTTTGATGGGAGAGACTCATCTAATTATTATCCTGTTTAAGATAAAATATTATAAATTAAGATTATAGATCTATTTTTAAAATTTTAAATTTTATATATTTATAGATTAGATAAAGATTTACCAAACGACAAAGGTACATGATATTCATCTATTGTATTTTAATTTGAATATTAATTTTTTTATAATAATAATATAATTATAATTTTATGTTTATAAAAAAATAATTTTTCTTACGTGACAGCCACTACTACCAACATTTTCAACATACACGATAGCAAAAGCATCGAAGATTTTCTTTAGCTAGCTTGCGGGCACGGAAGTGGTGCGGCATGAGCTGTGGTGTCTGCTTCCAGTCTCATGATAGAATAATGACAGTTTAATGACTTGTAGTTTCTCTAAAATGTTAGATAAGTTAAATGGTGATAGAATAATAGATATGTTGCCAATTTAAAGGTTTTTTAATTAAGTGATCTTATCTAATTAAGCAAAATAAATTATAGATTTGATTGAATTTTAATTATAATTATCAGATAATAAAAAAATTTAATGATAAGATTTTGTAGGAGATGAGCTTAATGGGAGACTCACCTAATTACCATCATAATCTACGATAAAATGTTAGAAATTAAGATTATAGATATATTCTTAAAATTTTAGATGTATTTATAAATCAGATAAAGATTTACTGAATAAAAAAGGTACGCAATCTTGATATTCATCTATTATTATTTAGTTTTAATTTTAATATTAAAATTTTTATATAATAATAATATAAATATAATTTTTATGTTTACAAAAATTAATTTTTCACAACCACTACTACCGACATTTTCAACATACACGATAGCAAAACCCTCGAAGATTTTCTTTAGCTAGCTTGCGAGAATGGACTGTGGTGTCTGCTTCCACTCTTATGACAGGAAGTCAAACATCTGATCATTACGTAGACGATACTTGTGCAACATTTCCTGAAGATAAGAAGGAATCATCAGCCTCTGCCCGTGAAGTTTTTTTTAATGTATTTTGTCTCTGTCTTGTTATTTATCAATTATTGAGGAAGGTTTTATTACATACACAAATGGGTTGAGGAGGCCAATTTTTTTTTAACTTTATTATTTGTTCTTTTGGAAAAACCGGATGAATCAAACATTCTTAGGCAACTTCTCCAAATATATTAGAACCTAGAAGAAAAGGCAATAAGCCATGCATGCCAATATCTCTCTCTATATATCTCAAAACAACTTAGATTGATAAATACGTTTTACTTTTTTATTAATAAATAAAATAATTTGACGATGAATCTTTGACGCCAATGATAACATTCCCCTGTCACGAAGTGAATGATTAGAGTTCAAATCATAAAGACAATGTCTCATATTGTAAGGTAAAATTGCAATGTATTATAGCCTAATACACTGTCGCTAATAGAAAGAAAGTTACATCAAATAATATAACAAACTACTTTCCACCTCAATCTTAAAACTAACTTTCAAGTTTAAGAAGAGGATCAGAATTGCTTTACCAGGATTTTTTATATGACTATAAAAATATTTGTGTTCCTATGGAAATCCATCTTTTCGGCTAAAGAAACACTGCAGCATGGGAACCCTAAATACATGAGAAACATATTTGCTTAGAAAACTTTATAAAGAAAACAGATAACATCACCTGTTCTAGCAACTCTTCCCAGGTCAAGGTTACAAAGACCTCGTGCTCCATCTTATTTCTCACTAATCCTAGCTTTGGCTATGATTTGAAAAGCCACCTTAACATGTTTAAATTTCTCAGGCTAAGAGATGGAAAATCAAAAGCAAGCAAAGGGTTGTTCTTTTAAAGAATTACACTTCCGTATGAAGTGGATTAATTTCAGAAACATATATCAAGCAGCAGATTTCAGCTCAGCAAGCTCTGGAGAGGGAGCAGCAGCAGGGGCAACTCCACCAGTTGTAGGACTGCAGAGAAAGAATTTTTAGGAAAACATAATTGAAAAAGAGGAACTAATACCATAGGTTTTTCATGGTAGCAATGTTATAAAAGAAGTTTACTTACAGGCCAACCATCACTTTGAAAGCATCATAAATTCCCCACTGTGCTCCAGTAAGCGTGCCAATCATGACGATACGCAGTGGAAGCCCACGTGTAAACAGACCCCACACCCCAAGTTTCTTCACAGCCTGATTGAAGAAACTGAAGAGATCAGTAAATGTTGAAAATAAACATGTTGGGTTCTTAATGTCTCCAACATCAGACTACCAGAATTGGAGTCCTTCACAAGATGATGACAATCCATCATGTAGACATACTAGGAGGAAAGAGTCACAGGATCCAGCAAAAAAATGCAAGACTTACATCACCAACAGTGGCACCCTTAGCATTGTTAAGAAAAGAGACAAGGTTGTCAGCTGGGTGGGAAACAATAGCACAGAATACTCCAGCAATATAACCACCAGCGAAACTCACTCCCAACTGGAGTGGTTTGCTACATTGGTCCTTTGGTGTTGGAATTGCATATTTGTAAACCATCTCAACAACAGTCTCAAATGAAGCAAATTTCATCATAGTATCTGCATAAGCAATTCAAGTTTATGTTTGCAATTAGAAACACTTCATAACCCTTATATTAGATAATTGAAAAAAATAAATCAAAAGATAATACCACTTATTCTTTCATTATTACTATCAAACTTCTATCGTTATTTTGATTAAAAAAATGAACCAATGCACAACACCAAAAAAGAGGAAGCTAAACTTGACTTCCCCTTCAAAGTTATATCACATACATCCGAACTATGAAAAATAAACTGATTTTGCAGCAACCACATCAACAGTTTTCAGCAAAACACAAGATGCCAGTTCATTATTTCCTTGTCAAAATATTTCTGCTTCCAGTTGGTGAGAAAAATCAATCTATAGAAAATATAACTAATATTCTCTCATTCCAGCAAGGAATACATATGAAACGATATGAAGTTAAGCAAGATTCAAGTCTTGTAGTCTATACTTTAACTATGACCCCAAACTTGAAAAGCATGAGCAAGAGAACTTTGCAGAGGACACCAAATATATGCCACCGGAAATGAGTTGAATAAAGATTCCAGCAATTGGTCAGACAACATAAGACAAAGTTTTCAGAAACTACTCAGATAGATTGATTAATGAATAATAAGAAAATGGAGATATAAAAGATGACTACGTACATTGTTTTCCTTACTTATTTATAATGGATAATTCAGGAGTTTATCATGCTTCCCACTTTTCAAAGCAAACCATCTTATAAGCTTGTATGTCTGGTAAACTAGCAATCACAAAAATTGTACTCTCTATGAAAATGGTTCTTGAGAAGTAGCTACGAAAGACAAAAACATCTCCTACTCTTTTGAGCAAAACAAATATTGTTGTAATTCTACTCCAAAATATCTATTAATATGTTCACACACACACATGTATTATATAAGAACGCAAATGCAGTAGTCTCAGTAAAATCTCGTATCTCAAGTAACTACATTTGCAGACCATTTGACAACAAAATATCAAGGTTGCCCCACTATGAAAAATATCCTGGCTTTGTCCCTGGAAACACAAGGATAGCATTATCATACAGAGAGATTAAAAATAGAAAAAAATATGAAATGGCAAATAGTCCGAAGTTTCAATGTATACGAGCCTAACACATCAGTTCCCTTTTTTTGAAGCAAGTAAATGTGGTTTGAAAATAAGACAAGCAGCTGACAATGAAATTAGAGACAAAATAAAAGGATGTTAGAAAGAAAATATAGATAACAACATATTCATACCATGTTCACATTTCCCCTAAAGAAACATAGATCCTCTTAGCTACATAGCAATTACTTACAAGCATACAAACAAGAGTAACATCAATATATTCTGATATTACATGATAAGAAAAGCTATTCCACTGAAAATACACATTTCTAATAAGATAAGCAGCATAACTCTAGTATTCAACACAGTGTCATAGATTATGATGATGTCCTGAAGATAACTCTTAGTGATCAATAATGTAATTCACACATCAAATTTCAACTTTTAGCTTCATGGATTTAGCATATTTTTGTACTATGATAGTCAAATATAAATACAACAAAAAGTAACAAGAACGACCGCAATATTCATCCAACTATTTGGGTTAACTACCCATACTTCTCATGTATCTGGAAACATGGATCACAAAAGTAATTACAACAATATATTGATCACTTGGCAATAACATGGTAGCAGATAAGAAGAATTACTTACAAGGAATCTGACGCCCCCAGAGAGGAACAATTCCCTTGTACAATCTACAAAGCAGAACATCAGAGACTAGTCAATTCAGAATACCAAAAAAATTTCAAAGAACAATCTAATACATAAGCAAAAGGAAGAAAGAAAAGAGAAGATACATACCCCAGAGCACCTTCAGATTTGACGAACCTAGGTAACCCATCGCTCAACCCCCTAGCGAACCCTGGTTGTGTCTGTACTCGCACCTTCACTGCCTCAAAGGGGCAGAGAGCTACATCAGCAATCACTTCAGCAGATGCTGACCCCGCAAGATAGATAAGAGTCTTATACTTTGCAGCAAATTCAGGCCCAGCAATATCTGAATAGTACTTCTTGAAGTACTCATAGAACCCAAACTTGCATGCCCCCTGGGCACTGTATCCAAGCAGTGTAGGCACCCAGCCCCTGAAGAAACCTCTGAACCCTTGTTCTTTAAGCAAAACACCAAAACCAGAAGAGATGCTCTTGTACTTTGCCGGGTCGATCTGAAATTTCAAACAAGCATTCATCATCAAATAGATATATCCATTATTAATTACATTCTAAAGTTGAAACTAGTAGGTCAGAGACCAAAGGGTCGAATCGACATTTACTCATGGACGATCTCTATGGTCATCAAACAACCAATTGAACACAAATTTCAAAGCAGAGATCAACCAAGAACCTCAAGCAGCATCCTTGAAACAGGAACTCACGAAGAAAAGTCACATCGAAAACCACAATGAAAGGGTTACCAAATTCCTTTCAACTTATTCCTTTGATGTATGAGTTAATACATATTGTCTGAAAATAGATCCACGAACCAGAGACCTAAGTTCCAAAACCAAATTACATATTAAACATGACATAGGACTTTGCAAACTGATCAACTCAAAAGGGAAGCAAATCCGTAATGATGGCCAAAGCATACAAGGAAGAATCTGGTAACAAAAGAGAAATGTCAGTAAAACCTAGGTCGACAATCAAAATAAGCAAAGGAAAAGACTGAATTGCATGAAATAGCCAATATAAAAACATCCAAGAATTTTACTGAACCAGATCCTTTTGGCCGCCATGAACCACAGGATCTGCGACTTAAACCCCGGATCTACACGCCAAATGATACAACCCAGGAACTCACCTGCATGTTGCACTTAACGAGGTCCAGCGGGGTGACGGCCGTGTGAGTGAGGCCGCAGCTGGCAGTCCCACCGGCGGTGCAGGCGGCGTAGAACATGGGCGAGTACATCTCGATCTTCGCGGGCTCGCTCGGCGCCTGGATGACAAATGAGCCTGTCGGAGCGCCCCCGCCGAGCGCCGAGGCGGGACGGGCTGGCGAGGCGGGGGGGGTGGCCCTCCCAAGGATCTGCCCCAGGCCGAGGGTTCTGGAGGTCGGTGAGGTGGGGGAGTAGAGGAAGCTGGGGAGGAGGGATCGGCGAGACTGCTCAGAGAGATCCATCATCGACGCTTAGGGTCTTCTTCAATCGCTCCTCCCGCGGTGGGCTTAGGGTTTGGATCGAGGAGATTGGACGCAGATGGGGAGGATGAGAGAAGAGCGTCTTCCCCTCCAGCAGCCTTTTTGCACTGCACCGAAGACAGCGGAGCAAAGGCTGCACAAACGGCCGTGATGCGCCATTCTTTGGGGCAGTTTCTATTTCCAGAGCCTCAGATGACGAAAATGCCCTCATTTTTAATGCTTTCATTTCCAGTGGAACTCCTATACGTCCCACGTGCCGGGTAATGATGGCATAGAGTTACTGGAGAGCCATCACATCTATCCAATGAGATAAAGGTATGAAAGCGAGTGTTGTGATAACATGTAAAGAAAGTTATAAGGTGTCGACGTGGCCAGTAATGGCGCGGCCCAAGTTCCCGAGGTGCTATACCTTCGTGTCAGGCGAGCAAAGTCGTACCTGGACTCGTTTCTCAACGGGGTGACCTCAAGAAGAAGAGCGTTGATATGGGAAAGGAACGAGAACTTCTTGACCTACCCATATAATTACTCATTTGTATGCCCTACTTGTGATTGGAAGCAGAAGAAAGGTATTCTTTAGGTAACTTATGGATGACGACGTTTTAGAATTAAAAAGAAATGAAACCGAGGGAATGAAGGGTATTCTAGGAAATAAAGACTTCTTAGTACCCAACTACTGATGGTCGCGTTCTTGAAGAGGGCCCAGCGAGTCAGAGCATCACTCTAGCTACTGGTTTAATGGCTCACGGTCACCGGTCTCAGATGCGGGTATCCGACGTTTGGGTAGAGATATATTTTCCGCTGCAAGGTGGGAGCGCCATGTGATAATATATATATATATATATATATATATATATATATATATATATATATATATATATATATATATATATATATATATATATATATATATATATATATATATATATATATATATATATATATATATATATATATATATATATATATATATATATATATATATATATATATATATATATATATATATATATATATATATATATATATATATATATATATATATATATATATATATATATATATATATATATATATATATATATATATATATATATATATATATATATATATATATATATATATATATATATATATATATATATATATATATATATATATATATATATATATATATATATATATATATATATATATATATATATATATATATATATATATATATATATATATATATATATATATATATATATATATATATATATATATATATATATATATATATATATATATATATATATATATATATATATATATATATATATATTTTCCGTCTACGACAATATACTTAAGATCCTTATTTACAATTAATAATAATAATATATATATTTATATATTTAACTTTTCAATATACTGGATTCTGTATTGATAATTAAATCGTCTTAATTCTGTTCCATTCTTAGTCTGACAATTTATATTCCATTGATCCAAAACAATACTTTATTTTGTCCCATATACGACTGACAATATGTTGGTTTCACTCTTTGTATTAATATCCATCCTCATGATATTAGACAAAGTTGAACATTCTTGGTTTATGCATGGGACTATCATTAACAAAGAGCTGTAACAAACTATCCAAAAATAATGACATGCGTACAAAATAAGATGTCTATGTTTACCTGCATATTATGGCTTGCCACAAGAGGCAATATGATAGCATCGTGTCGGAAGACAAGTGGTGCTCTCAACGTCCGACCGACCCTCTACTTGATCGTTAAACCGTGCTGTGTCCACATCTGGGAACAACATAGAAGACCCCGAATTGCACCCATCTTTATGATCCGACACAAGACAAAATACACTAGCAATTTAAAATAGAGTAGAGGCCGTTCGATCGGAATAGTTAAACACGCGTCGACTGTTCGGATCACGCTAGGTGCCTCAATAAGGAAGCAGCAATGCTACCCACAGGCCACAGGCCTCGTTCAAACGAGAGAAGCGAGGCGCAGATGGAGAAGTGGGTGGCGGTAAGTGGCGGAGGACGAGGGGGCGGGGGTGGAGGCGGGGGGAGGTGGAGTCGGTGGGAGGACATGAACCCGGAGGTGCTGGCGCTAGTGTTCGTGGGGATGCCGGCGGACGTGCTGGCGCGGACGGTTCCGTTCGTGTGCCGGTCGTGGCGGGAGGTGGTGGCAGGGCCGTACTGCTGGTCGGAGATCGACTTAGACCAGTGGTGCCGCCGCGTCGACCGATCCGACGTTATCAACTTCGTCGTCCGTCGCCTCGTCCGCCGCAGCAGGGGCACCCTCCGCCGCCTCTCCGCCTACCGCCTCAGCAACTCCGGTTTCGTCTATGTCGCCACATCGTAACTCCCCTCTTCCCTCCCTGATATTTTCCTGCTTTCTCTCATGTATGAAACATAATTGATAATCTCTACGCCATCTGTTCTGGCTATTGTCTTCCATGGAACGCAGAAGTTTCTGCTATGAAGCAATAGATGTCCCCTAAAGAAAAGTGAATCCATTCGATGCTTGGAAACGTTATTTAGGGTTACTCTCTCGATGTTTTTGTCTTCGTGAGGAAGCTTTTGATGGTTCATTTGTTCTATCATTTTTGCCTTGTAAGATTATTTTATTATTATTATTGTTATATATATATATACACACACACACACAAATATATATATATATATATATTTATATTTATATATATATATATATATATATATATATATTCTTTTTTTGATGGTTTAATGGCGTCTTCAATGATGATTTGGACCTTCATTTTTGTCTCATATGGGGGAACGACTTGTTTCAGTTCATTTCTACTGCTTAAAAATGGCTATCTTATTTTCTCTATTGTTTTTCTTTGAAATGAGTTTTATCAGTTTTGTCTTAATGTTTCAGAGTCATAGTGATTTTTGTGTCTGCAGGGTAAGGTGAGGATTTCTCTGTCTGCAGGGTAGTGTTTTTTGTGTTTATCTTAGTACTCATTGGTAGTTGAGTGCTTTCTTTCTTCAGGGTTCAGAGCAAAGATTTTTGTTGGAAACTGTGCTGACATGATACCTGCTACAGTGCTACCCTTTGCATTGAGATGCTATTACATGCCTCCACAAGTCGAGATACTATACTGACATTTTAGTTTTTTTTTCTATGGTTAACATGAGTGTAGTAATAAACTAACTCACTATATCTAAACTTCAAAGAGGATTGCTGAACATATTATATTTTTCTGGATTCTGTAATTTTGTTTCTTTTATAGTTGCATTGAAATGAAAAATGCTTGCCATCTGTTCTATAGATTCACACCATTGCTGTCTGTTTTGTGTATGTCTCTTTATTTTGCTCATAACACACAAATAAGAAATATTGTTATAGATTTCTGTCTAAGCAACTACATCTAATTTTATATTCACACTGACAAATAAGTTAAGTATTTACTAGAGGTATGTCAGTAGTTACTTTGGAGCAAAAGGTAGCTGAAGAAGATTTTGTGTTTGGGTTTTCTTTGTCATTTGTTTATATCCCTTATCATTGTTTTGTCTAATGAGTTACTTTAAAATGATGGGTGTAACTTTTTTTTATTCAATGGCCTGGTGCTACGCTTTTCTCTAGGCATTATGTTCTATTGTGTTTTTCATTTGTGTGATTCTCAAAATGTTTCATCTGTTTCTAGTGTTGGATACAGATAAAAAGACGTGCATTTTATGACTTTTTTTTGTCAGTAAGTACATGTTTTTGGTTTAACTGCTTTAATATTTAACGGATGACAGGAATTTTTGCAGATATTAATGTAATTAAGTGAATATTGCTACAGACTAAACAGCTGAACTTCTAATAGGAACATTATCATTCAAATCTGGAATCTTGTGTGGTACCAATCTCTAGTACCATTTCCCTGTTCTTGGTTCGTTCTTGTGGTGTGTCGCTGCTGTTACGTTCCAAGTTTGTTCATTTTCTATATTTACCATCTCAGATTGTTAATAAAATTGGTCGGAAAGTATTATTTGTCTAGCATGTTCTGTACTGATTAGGAGATGAACAGGTAGATAGTTCTGGTGGCACAAGGAAAGAAAAGCTGGTTTGTATTTTGGCATCCTTGTCTCTACTTCATTAACACCTCTGTGTTCTTTAATTTTCATTTATCTTTATAGGTTTTTGAGTTGTTTGAGCTGCTAAAATAGTACAAGCATGTCAACTGAATTTTTTCAGGCTTTTTTGGCTTAAAGTAGTGAATTTGTGGCCCATGTTTGACAATGATGACTTTGCAACATACGTTATTAGAAAAATAATTCATTAGGTTTTATTTTAAATTTAGTTTCTTTGGTTTGAATCTACTAGGTGTTTTACTAAATATTGTGCAGGGTTTTATACAGGTGGAGGCAAAGTGATGACTATTGTTTGAGGCATGAGTTTAGTATGTTATCTTAGAATATTCTTACTCTTAAGGCCAAGGCATTTGTTTTATGGGTTTTATATGCACATGCAATGTTTAGTGCAGGAACAGCAAAGTGACAAGTTATTGCTTAAAGTGTGATTTGAGGTCCAAGATAGAAACTTTCTAGGCTAAATTTTTTTAAAAAAGTTGCTTAGCCCTCTGATTTACTACAGATGTAGTAGTCATCTACATATGATTGTACATCTGAATCTGAATTTGGTGAATATGGATATTGTTGGTGAACCTTTATGTCGTGGCTGAGGAGTCAACATGGCTCGGTTCGATTTCGGATGTGTAAGGTCGTCCACGCGGAAACTCAGTTGGTGAAAGTGAGTGTCGGGTCGGGTTGAGCTGTGGGTCTTGTTGCCTGCTTTTTTATCACTAATCCCTGCACTCAAGTCGAGGTCAAGAGGAGGGTTTCTTGATTCGACCCATCCAAAGTTTAAGTTAGCGTTTAGTGAAATAAGAGTGTGTTAAATATGCAAAAGTCCCCTCTTATTGGTTAAAGGATTGGTTTTTATACCTACAAAGGGGTGGTCAGTCGTACGAGATCCTTTAGTGGCTATTGTTTCTTTGGGAGGATGGCTTGTATCATGTGGCCAAGCGTCGACTGTCCCGTACAGGTCGACACTGTGCGACGCCATTCCGAGTTTTATAGAACAGTTTCGTGGTGTTCGGTGTCGACTTGTATGGCATCGATCAGGATGATCTTATCCTGCGGATGGGCGCCGACCAACTCGTATGGATCGGTGCCATTTGGCGCCATTCCGAGTTTTGCAGAACGACTCTGTGATGTTCGGCACCGACTTGTACGACCTCGATCAATGCAATGGTCGTGTGGTCGTCTTGTTTCAAGTCCGAGGTGTTGTGCCACGTCAGCTTGAAGGTCCTTTGTTTGTCGCCCACGTGGGTGGTGTTAAAATATGTCACATCAAATAAAACACAATTGAGATCCTTTTTTATTTTTGGACTCATATATGATATTAAAATCCCTATTTTCGATTCATGAAATCTTTACTACTTTTTCTCATCCTTGGCAAATTCCACAAGAGGGTGACTTGAAATTGAGGTCAGTGTACAACTGTTGTAGTTATGTAGTTCCACTTACCTGTGAGATGAAGGTGATTATTTAAAGTCGTGACACATGCATAACCTTTAGCTATTGTAAGTTCTTGGTATGCCCTTATGCTTTTTGATGAAATTTAGATACTGTGTAATTTCCATGTGTGATCCTCGCTCTAATGACTAGGCTGGAGCTAAGTTGATTTAGATATTGTTTCTTTTTTTTTTTTGCAGTGTCAGGTTCCTTAGCGTACTTCAAATACCAATGAGTGATGTGACTGACCAGATAGTGGAGAAGCATGCAGAATCGTTCTCAACTCTGACTGTGTTGGACATTAGTTACTGTCTGAAGATCACCTCCAAGGGCATGGAAGCACTGGGGAAGCACTGCAAGGCTTTAGTTCAACTGACGAGGAATATGCCTCCACCAGAATTTGAGACAACCCAGGATGATGGTGTGGCTGCCAAGGTGGATGAGGGGGAAGCCATGGTTATAGCCAACAATATGGCTGGGCTTGAACATTTAGAGCTTGCATACGGGAAGTTCAGCCACCATGGGTTGGCAGCAATTTTGACTAACTGCACAGCTCTTAAAATCCTTGACGTCCGTGGGTGTTGGAATGTTAAGATGGAAAACAACATTGAGGCGATGTGTGCCAAAATCCAATCCTTTAGAGATCCCTGGGAGGATGATTATGAGTTTAGTTCTTCGGAAGATGAAGGGGACAACAGTAGTGCTAAAGACGTGGGACCGGTGGATTGTGATGCCTCTGATGATGACTGAAATGGTAGTTTGCCTTTTTGCCCAATCTCGGTACTTCTCTCTAGCCATTTAGTTATGCATGCTACAACAGTATAGACCTTTTTGGTCCTTGGGTCATGCTTTCACTTGAACAATAGAAACAATTGAAATTCAAAAGAAAGTCTTTTTAGCATATGGATATATGTATCTTGAATCTTGGCTTCTATTAGAACATGAAGAGAGAATCTAATCTGAATGTTCTGTCTCATTATTCAAAGTCATGTTGGTATTAAGAATATCGCGGTGTTTCTAGATCTATGTCATGGACAATCAAGAGTGTCTGGATTTCTTGATTTTAGCTTTCTATCATGCTGATATATGATCCTGAGATGAAGCTTTGTGGAAAGTCATGTATTTAGTTGTCTCCTGTGAGATGAAATTTCGTACGTGTGTTTTATTCCCTGAATCACTTCATGTTTGTCCACATAGCAAATGCTTTGGTAATTCATAAGTTGATACTATTGTCATCAAATATTCCACAGAACTCTTTAATTAGCATTCATAATTACAGCCATCGTCCTAATACTAGCTGCAGATGAATACTAGTGTTATCAGACTTTGGTCAGTACCTTGAAGAAATTAAATAGAACTCTTTTCTTCATTCTTTGATTCTGCCAATAGTTTTACAATTTGTTTTATAGTCCAAGTACAATTTGCATAACGAGTTAAATCTCTTTATGCACATATCACCTTTTGTTCCATATCTGAATAAATCTCCTCAATTTAAATCCTTTTGCTGACTTCTTATATGCTCATCTTTATATTAAAGAAGCAATAACAAAGGTTATAGCATATTTCTATTCTGATTGATCTGTGTGTTTTAATTCTTTTCTTCCTTGTCTTGTTTCTGTTTGGACTACTCACTAAGCTTTACCTGCTTTGACCACTTATTGAAGGTTCTTTTAGCCTTAACCTGCTTGGTAAACCTATTTATGCAATATAGTCATCAAAGAACACAGAATACTTGGCAGTTTCTGAACCATCAATAACTTTTAGAGCTTTGATAAGGTCCAAAGATACGAGGGTCAAAGATAAAGAGGAATGCATCAAGATTTGTGCTGGTTTTATTGAATACCTCTGTCTTTTACTGGCAGTTAATATTTTTTATTATTCTGAATATTATTGTATATTATTGTTTTTGGATACAAAACACAGTTGTTTTTTGTTACCACCAAATCGGCTGATTTTATGTTCATTGTTTTAAATATTATAGATTATTAGGGTTTTACTAAATTCTTTTTTGTTTACATATTAATACTATAAAATTGGTTTTTGAATTGTCTATTTTTCTTGAAATATTAATATTTTTATTACTACTTTATGTAGATTTTTTAACTTCTATTATGTTAACAATGTTTCGACATTTTTATAAATTAATTAATATTTTTAATTTATTATTTAATAAAGAAATAGAGAGAGAAAAATGTCTGGACTATGGCTGTTGACTATACAAATATAATTATAATATATTTTTATTTAATGAAGATACTCTACAGAAGGTTGGCTGCTCAAGAGAGTAGGGAGGGCCCCAAGCAAACAAATTTTCATCATTGTCATCAGCATCTTCTCCATAACTAAACCATCTCATGGTGCCTCACTTACCCATATCTTGGTAGTATTTTACATCAAACAAGAGATTGAGGGATCATCTTTTAGATGTAAAGTTGTCCATGGAGTAATATCCCAATGAATAATGCCTCCTCCTTGCATGTTTCAATAACATCTACAGTTTCCTATTGTCTTTCTTTATTGTCATGCAAATTTAATAAACTAATTATGCCATGAAGATTATCAATAGCTTACTTAACATATTCTTCTTGCTGCTTTAACCAAGCTAGAGGATCCACAATCTTACAGATAATAAAATCTTGTGTGATTAGCTCTTCATGTTTATATATATATATATATATAGAGAGAGAGAGAGAGAGAGAGAGAGAGAGAGAGAATATATATATATATATATATATATATATATATATATATATATATATATATATATATATATAGAGAGAGAGAGAGAGAGAGAGAGAGAGAGAGGGGCTGATGAATACATTGATATTTTATACATGTGACACAGGTATGCTTTGATGGAAGTTTCAGCTGTCACTCTCCCAGATGCTGTATGCGACCACTGACTTCTGGCGTTATTGTTAGTGATTTGGTTCATGTCAGAGAAAAAAGAAGCGAGGTATGTCGCATCCTTCTGTAGGTCTTTAGCCAAGCGCATATTTTGTTGCATTTTCTGACCTGAGAAAAATAGGACTCTCGATTAGTGCTCATCGAAGCAAACATCATGTCAGCAAATAAACAAAGATTGGTCAACGTTGCCAACATCAGCTCCACAACATTTTCTACAGGCTTATCATCCCTACTATGAACCTTTCGTTATCTCAACAATGTCTTCATCCTACAATCAAAATCAAGATGGTCTTCCTCACGCCTTCCTCGCAATAATTCTGCACTCGTCTCATCATTAATTCTTCACATGATTTCCAGAAACCACGCCGAATAAGATCATATGAATTAACAGCAACTGAGCACAAAATGTAATGACTCGCACACCATCAATACCCTCCAGAGAGAGCTGGGAGAGTAGTCACCTGATTCAAGAAGTTGGGTGTTGAAGGACATCAAACATAAAATGCTTTGTGAAATTTCTTGTTTTGTAACATTTATGAACACAGAATGAGGATAAACAAGAGAGTCGTAATTGCCCATTCTGTTCATACAGTAGTCTAATCAAAACAAGTTCAATCATGTCACCCAAGCATGCCTCCACCATTTCTAACGAACAAGAATGCAGGTGGGAACTGTTGGCTTATAAAGGAACCTTTGGATGGGAAATGGTGCAAAGACAACTTTATGAGGGAAAAGTAGTTCATGACAATAGTTAGAATACACCCTTTTTACTCTGGGCTTCTGAATACTATGATCCTATAACATCGAGCGGGCAACAAGCAACTACTGTGAGAGCAGAAGTTGGAATATAGTATGGAACAGATGCAGAAACCAAGACCGAAAGAATGATTGAATCAACTCAGGAGTTCCTAAAAGACGTAAGATGCCAAAGGTTCTCGAGACAAGTTACTGCTTCCCATGTGAACAGCCATATACAAGCACATACAAGCACATGGGACATACTCTCCAATAATAGACTTGTTTGGGGACTGTACAAGTGAATCTGTGAGAACATGATACTTGAAATTACTCTGTGAACTCAAATTCAGATCATATACATGAGGAGTTATGTACATCTCTCATTTGTGAGCAGAGCATGGTGTTTACATGTGACACCAAATGTCTGATGTTGTAAGCTTCTCTCTTAGTTTCCGACTCAGGTGGGTGATTCCCTATCCGGTCGCTAACTTGGGCACTGGCAGTCTAGTAGCTAAATGTACAATTTGTGTGAAAGCTGGAACTTAAACATCAGTGTCTCAGAGCTTGCCATGCATCTGCTTCTGCACAGCTTTGATAGCAGCGACTCGAGCTGCAGTAGCTGCTCTATTTGCAGCAGTTACTGCTCTGGTTACTTGATCATCTATCTGCGGAATAAGAAGAGCTTTCTCTGCAGCCTTCCGAGCCGCCTGATCCATCGGAACATGCTTGAAATTTTAGATTGTAAAATGTATCAGAAGACAGCAAAGGTTAGTGAAACTGGAAGCACGCATACTTGAACAGCTCCCTGGACAGCAGGGTCGGATGGGGGGAGAGAGTTGTTTAGGACTCCACAGTCCCAGTCTCCTGATCTTGTCTCACCACTCCGGAATGTGTATAATCCAAAACCTTGTTTCTTGCCCTCATGCCATGAACCTTCATAGCAGTGACCATTAGCAAAGCGATATACTCCAAAACCATGTATTTTGTCACCAAAATACTCTCCAGAATACTGGTCACCATTCCTGCAGCAACAGAAGACCTCTATCGTTAGGACTACACACCAGATCTAGCAACCGAACAGAATACTCTAATTTTAGACCAAGTCAAGGTTGATGTTTCACTATGTAAAGCTTGCAGTCAATATAATTTCAGAATTATCTCTGAATGGTTCCATATCACCGAAGAACAAAAACCGACTTGAGAACTCAGGAAGTTACTTCCTATGATAATTACATGATCAATCTAACAGTAACATGGAGAATGAGAAACAATAAGATTTGAAATCTTTTCACCAACAGAACAGCTAAACCAATCTTCAGGTGCCGATGTGTATTTTTGTCTAACATGAGGAGAAAATAATAGAGCTTCCACGTTGGTGAAGGAGCCAGAACATTTGAAGTAGTTCAATCCTGAAAATTTGTGGTTACTAAGAGAGAGATAAAAAAGATAAAATGTCATTCAAAATATTGAAAGTGACTGCATCTTGTTTTATAGCAAACAATAAGACAACAAACTACATGACGGAAAAAGCTAGAAGCCTGCATCTAGACAATTGCAGCATGGGAACCAGAAAAGCCATCCAATCCAGAAACATTAAAAATGTCACCGTAAGCATAACTTCATTAACTTAACCTAATTTGATGAAACCCTTTGGACGGTTGTCTTGCGTACTAGTTCATGCCCTCACCCACAAGTTTCTGAACAGGACTAGAAGCAAGAAAATAGCCAATCTCGTGCCCGTTCATATCTTCCTTAACAGATTTACAAACCTGAATAAGTTTAGAACAACTTTTATATTCTTGTTGGCTGCCTTTGTCGTTCTTCGTCTAAATGCAACTGGGATATCTACAGGATAATTTTAGTTACTTCATATGCTTTCATTTCCATATAACTCAAACATCAATCGTGAGATTAACCCAATGGAAAGACCAGTTAGAATTATGAGAATTACGTCAGATAGACAAGCAATTTACAGTTCATATTCGAAACATGAACAGGTCGAACTCTTCTACCACCTCCACACTCCACTGTTCCATTTGTTAGACTCAACAGACCTACAATTTCCACATCAACTACGGCAGTGTTCTTCTCTCACACTCCAACGTGTTCCCCAGAGAGTAATTAAGAACAGTCAACACTAATAATGTGCAAACTATTTTGACAATTCTATCAGCAGCAGAAAAAAGATTTTGCCAGAAAGAGGCTAAAAATTACCTGAAATGGTAACAGCCAAGGCCGTGCTTGACGCCGGCCTTGAACTCCCCGGCGAAGCGGCTGCCGTCGGAGCACGTCTGCACGCCGACCCCGTGGCTCTGACCACCGGCCCACTCCCCGGCGTAGCTGTCCCCGCTGTAGAACCGGTAAACCCCGAACCCGTGGCGGAGGCCGTGGCGGTACTGCCCCCGGTACCGGCTCCCCCGCGCCCAGGTCTCGATCCCGTGGCCGTCGTACTTACCATCGACCCAATCGCCCTCGTACCTCCCCTTGGCGGCGAAGAAGCGGTACACGCCGCTGCCGCTGCACCGGCCCAGGTGAAACTCGCCTTCGTAGGAGTCCCCGTTGCTGTAGACCTCCACCCCCTCGCGGATGGCTCTTCCGTTGGGGTTCTCCTTCTTCTCGGACCGGTGGCGGCCACGGCCGTCGTCGTCGCCGATGAACCAGTCCACGGAGGAGGCGCGGCGGGTGACGAAGACGCGGGAGCGGCGGGCGGCGAGGGAGGCGAGCGAGATGAGGGCGGCGAAGAGGAGGAGGTTTGCGAAGACAGGGGAGTCCTGCCTGAGGTAAAAGAAGAGGAGAAATACTAGGAGAGGCAGAAGGAGCAGCAGGTGTTGGCGGTGGCGATTGCGCCGGCGGCGGGGACGTTGGGGCTTCTCCTCATCGTCGTTGGCCTCGGTCACGGAGAAGATGCTCTGGACGGAGGATCGGGCGACGGGGGAGCGAAGGAGGGACGACTGCGTGCGAGTGAGCTTACCCTTCTTCGACTCCATCTCGATCAACTCCCTCTGCAAGCCATGGCGAAACAGAGCAGAGCAGAGGAGAGCAGAGAAACGGGAAGGATTTAAAAGGGGAAGCGCTCGGGGAGAGAGTCTTGTTGCACCCACCTACCGGTGACCAGATCTTAATTGCAATATAGGATGTTTGGATCTGAAACCAACGGCGATGGCGCAGCTTGTAAGATTTGGATTCTTTGCGAAAGGCATATTAGATCCCCCACGCAAGGAGACTTGGAGGCGCTCCTGACCATCGGATTCGGGCATGATTGGTTGGTTGTTGGAGGCGGCAACGATAACGGATCTTGGATCCGCCTTCGGCACGTGCGAGAGGGGTAGTTGCAAGTGAAAGGGGAAAGCTGAGAGGTTTTCTTGGTCCAAAAGGCGACCACGGTGCAATAATTATTACCTCTAAGTGTCAAAGACTTACCCCAACCGTGATAATTTATGATCTTTCAACTGTCCAAAAAGAATTGTTTCATTGGGTCTTTTGGATGTGTCTTTCATGATTGAAAATATTTACAATCTCGAAAATTAATTCCATATAATTTCTATATGTTATGGTCAATGGGATCAACTTGCATGTCGTACGTTATGTTCACATTCATTTAAGGAGTGACAATGATATCTTCAATCAATTGGGTAGGTTTCTTACCTTTACTGCACATTGGAACATTGGTAATAAGGTTGACTGCATGCATTGACATGATTAATAGATTGTGTTCCGTGACTGTGATTAGACTGGAAGAGTAAATCTCACTCCCTTCAGTAGATTACTCTTCGAAACCTTGTTCCATTAGTAGATTACTCACAGTGGATTTCATAATCCATACACTTTGGAGACGGGTCCATCACACACACCTTTTTCCTTCGGGCTCATCATCGTCTTCAGCAGAGGTATCAGACGACACTGGAAGCGACTCCAGCAGCCACTCTTTGGATGGACACTGGGGAGAGGATGGTCTCTGTAAGCTGGACCTGTGAAGAACTTGGAGAATTTAGTCTTGCAGGCAGACTTGGAGTCATGATCGGCGCCAGCTTCCAGTCTTCGAACTACTAACCCTAATTAATAGCTGGAGCTCCACTGTCTCACAGAACCAAACCGCGTCGGTGACTCAGAGGTCAAACATCTGCCTCATCCTTGAGATGGCGGTGGACACGCTTCAGCAATGGCAAAGATCGGATGAAGGCTGCCGACGTGAATATAAGCTGTGAGATGTCTAGTTCTGAGTTACTTCATGTAACGGATTGGATGAAGGCTGCCGACGTGAATATAAGCTGTTGGATTTAAGTCTTTCAGAGTTGGATTTATATTATGCAAATTATTTCATTAATAATTACACAATATTCATCAAATTTATTAACGTTAAAAAAAATGATAGCTTCATTAAGCATCAATTAATTACATTAACCACAGAAAGCAGAAGCAGCACATACAATCCCAAGGAACATATATACGCCCTATCTACAGAAGCAATTCACAGCTGATCACATTGGGTTGGCACGAAAGACAAGACTTCCTTCTTCAGATCGTAGAGTATCTGTATGTTTTGTTGCTGGAAGTTGCCGAGGATGGACAAGCCACTGGATGCCATGATTGTTAGGCACAGCAAACCGGTGGTTGAATCCATGATCATGAAATTCTGCGCCGGCAAATCCAAATCGGCTCCGTCAAAGTGGAACGTCAGCTTGGGAACCTCCACCATCGACGACCCAGACGGCAGCGAGAAACAAAGGTCGAGACCGGTTTCGGATCCATCGGCAACCGGGAGTTGCATCTCAGACAGGAAGGCCTTCTTCAGCTGCCTGTAGCCAGCGAGTTCCAAGTAGGTGATGGAGGTGCCGGAGTCGATGATCAAGCCGCCGGTTCCGTCTTCCTGCAGAGCGAACGTAGAGCTGGGGATTTGCAGGCGAGTCCCGCCCACTGTTATGCCTTCGAGGCTGACATAGTAGAAGGATGGCTGTGTAGGGTTCTTCCGTAGAGGTGTGGATCGGACTGCGGTTGCACTGAGATCAGCTAGTGAGCCAAACAGAAGAGGACTCTTCTTGGATTCGTCTAAGGAGGTGAGGCAGTAGGAGAACTTCCCTAGGCCTAGTTGGGATACCAACGACAGCGGTCCACGACCGAGACCCACGAGACCCGAGGCCTGAGAGAAGCCGCTGCCTTGATTGGTGTCGCCGCAGCCGAAGGCGATGTTGGACACCGAAGTCGGGTTCGCAGTCCCAAACG
Source organism: Musa balbisiana (assembly GCA_004837865.1). Classification (NCBI taxonomy): domain Eukaryota; kingdom Viridiplantae; phylum Streptophyta; class Magnoliopsida; order Zingiberales; family Musaceae; genus Musa; species Musa balbisiana. Next base: position 6,924,800 of record CM017194.1, read on the forward strand.
TGAAGGTTTCACCTGCAAGAACACCTTGAGTCGATGAGGAGTCGCCATAAGAGTACAGGTACTCACAGCCGGAGGCGCCGCATCTGAAGGTAGGGAGAGCCTGGCACAAGTTGCTGGAGCATGGCAGCTTCGTGAACGTGGACGATCTCGAGGGATCGAATACTGGAGTAGGTTGGCTGAAGCACTCCACGCAGGGCTTGCACTGCGTCCATATGAGGTCGCTCCCAGTGTCGATGATGGCCGAGAAGGCAAGACCAGGCGTGCCGATGGCCAAGTCCATCAGGAACTCGCCGCTGCCGGCGTGGACCGGAGCTTGGACTTTGTTGCCGGACGCTGCAGCTGTCAACCTTGCCATCCTGTGGTTGCTCCGCAGCGCTGCTCGTTGGAGCAGCTCAAGTTTTGAGAAGTTACCATTGGAGTCCACATGGGCGAGCTCTAATCTCAGACCATTTAGCTTTGAACAGGCTTCGGGAACCGCAAGAGCCACGATCGACATCAGAAGTAGCCATACTCGAATTACGCCCATCGTCACAAGCCTTGAAGAAAGCAATCAGGCACTGCAGAAGGCTCTTCTAATCATGAGGACATGACTAATTGATCTATAGATGTTAGTGCAGTTGGCTGGAAGAAATCTATGGAAAAGAAGTGTTGCAGACCAGAAACGTACCTAATAGAGTATGGAGTTGATCCATAGCAGGGGTTTGATGCTTAGTAGCAGTCTTATTGGATTCCTCTGTTCGCTTTTAGGTTTGGATAGGTAGGATATCAGTTCTGCACAACTCTGGGAGGTGTGTCAGGCATCACATACAAGTTATTGCTGTGAGCACTTGAAAGTGTTTATAGAGCTAATTAGATGGCCTAGATCGATCAGTGCTTTCATCTGATGGCACTTTGGAACATGAATTAGATTACAACTTAGCAGAAGTGGCAGTGACTTGGGAAGAAGACGATATATACGCTACTAATTAAGGTTTGGTGAGCAACTAGGGAGGTGTTTGTTTCCAGTGCAAGAAAGTTGAGACTTGCAAGTCTTCTCATTTGATCGAGGTTTGGTGATCAATCAGTTGTTGTTGGATCATAGGCTCCAAATTAATTAAACATCATCATCAACCAACCCACTAAGGAGAGGAACTTCTCACCTGTTGGAGAATTCAGGTAGATCGGAAGAGCTGTTCATCCAGCTGAGACTCATCACCCATTTATTCTCTCTTCTTTCCTCCGAGGAAGAATGAGGGAAGATTTCCTACCATCCATTTCATCGAATAGGAAGTGAAATGTAGCAGATAGAAGAAGGAAACAAAAGCAATCTGCCTTTGGCATTCATTGAGACCACACCTACTAAACACCTGAGGGAGTATATTAGACAGACTGATAAAGATAATGTTCTTCAGTCTGTCTAATATACTTTAATGACTCGATGATCAAATAAGAAATCCCCAATATTCAAAGCATTCAACATTCCCTCCTCCTGAATAGTCTAAGCTTCACACAATAGGCCATTAATCCCCTTCGACCTCCTATGATCATAAGACATACAACAAACATCAAAGCTCCTTCAGATAAAAACACATTCTCATCTGATTTTGGTCCCAAGACCCATTATAATAGATAAAACCCATTTCACAAGGATCTGCTCTATGCTATTATTTCTTTTAGGCTGGTTTTACATCATTAAAGAGTGTAATAGAGTAACAACCCTACAAAGAGTGACCTTCTCATTGCCAGCTTTTCACAAATCCACAGCAAATAGCTTCTACACTTGACTAACTACTAGTACAAGTTATCTGTCCAATAGAAGCCAGCCTCCATCACTTCAGGACTCAAGATTGGGAAGGGGGCACCCCACCTTCACTCCCAAACTTGCATTACATGAGTACACTGGAAAAATATATGCTCCATAATTTTCAGGAAAATATTATAACAGGGACACAAAGGATTGATACTCATTCCAATAGCAGTCAGCCTATCGAAAGTCAAGAGACTGCAATCGAGCAGTTTCCAGCAAAAAATCCTAATCCGATATATGATTGAAAGACTCCAAATATATTACCATATGAAGAAATTTGAGGACAGATTTGGTAGTAGCCTTATCATAATTGTCAAATCCCCATAATCAGATATTATCCTAAGACTAAGCGAAAGTGTGATCCTTCGTATTTCCTCCATATCCAAAATATCTAAATTCTAATCATTAGCCAAAATCAAAGAATTAGGCACAAAAAGAATGAGATGTGCATAAGAGAGATAAGAAGCAAATAAAATATGCCACGATATCACATGAGAGGACTTAGTTATAATAGAATTTTGAGGATAAGAAGTCGTTCCTCGGAATCCATCACCCTCGCTTACACATATCATGCCAATATCACAAGCATCTCGGCATTCTACTCAAAAACCTCAATAGAAACTTGTGGCACATGCTTATTACCGGAAGCCGTTGACTTCTCTGACTTTGACTATGACTTAGTCTTACTCTAATGGACGAGAGCCCTCTATTGGGTATATATCCATGGTCCAAAGAAGACTCCCTTTAGTTGGGTATTTTCGTTAAAATCAGGCTCTATCACACAAACAAGACATACGCACTATAATTGATATACGAAGATAATCAATAGATTTTCATAGAAAATTACTTAAAAGAAGTCATCCGGAGGGTTATCAGTCCGCAACCCTTATTTCAAACGTACAAAGAGATCAACACAAACTCTAACAAATTTATCCCTCTGGAAGGACAAAGAGAAAGGATCGAAACAAAACAAATTTAATCGAACAGGACAAAGAGAAGAATAACCTTCTTAATCGTACTACCACCTACAAGCTTTAAGATCATTTCATCCTCTCAGTCATGGCAGGTGGGAGGTACCTCTGGCCATTAATAGTTAGATATGCAATCTTCACTTGAGGAACCATTCCAGCTTCATCAGCCAGAGAATCACCAAACTCGAAAGCAACTGAACCTTCAGCCATTCAATTATCACTACCAAATGTGAATGTTCATCCATTTCCTAGTTTCCATCCGTTTATGATTTAGCACCAGTTTAACACAATTCTACGCGGTGGATTAACATCTGGAATCTTTGATTTCCTTTGATCCAAGGCAACGTTGGCCTCGAGAACATAGACGATGGTAGTAAATGATTCATGTAGCTGATCCCTGTTTCTGTGAACTACAGCGAAGTAATGCCTGCAACCAGAAACATATTAGAGGTCGAGAAACTCTGAAATCTCTGTTCTTTATTTTCAGAAGAACCAATCCCAACAAAACAGAATGGGCTTTGGCATCACAACAAGATCGTACCTTTTCGACGGTAATTGACTCTACTTGCATTAAATTGACCCTCCTTTGGATTCCAACAATGCTTGGCTCAAAGGATTACCAACAGACCGATGAGAATTTTGTTTAGGAGACTATGGCTTCAGCCGACTTCATGGTGAGAAGATTGCAGAACATGAAATGCATGAGCGTTCTGCGTCTCTTGGTCCGCCGAAGGACCAGTTGGTACTGCGGGCCACCAGAGCGAGAAGGTGAGAAGGACGGATCACAACATAGGAGGTGGCGGAAAGGAGAAGACTAGTCCCACCGAAAGAGGCCACTTTTACGCGTCAACCAAGAAGAACAGCTGCAGATGATGAAATTTCTGGCAAACACATCAAAGACTTCAATCTTCAGAACTCATTGGGCGGTTCGGCTGAATGTTCAAGACGAACCAACGCTGATAGAACGAGAATGAAACAGAATTATCTATACAAGCTCAATAGCAGCTGATTTGGTTGACCATTATTAGTGATCTTGGAAAGAGACTGCATCATCTGAACTAAAGGTTACTGCTTTCCTTTCTGCTATTTGATGAACTGGTGAACTTCTTTCTGTGGCCACATTTGGTTTAAGTATTTATGGATGGAGGGTTGACTTGCAGCTCCAATAAGTGAAGGGGGACTCATCCAAACACTCGGGGAGGCGAGTGTTCCATGACGGAACTCATGGAAGAAGATTGACTTCTCAGGAAACATACATAAACCAAGTGAGAGGGGAACCATGTGGTGAAGTGCTCCACTGCAGCCCAACTTGGGAGAACTGAACCCCCTCAGTTAGTAGAACATCCCTACAATCTCCAAATGGGACCCTTAAATCCTTCTTTTTGGGGTGGCCAAATATACAAGGAATATCTCGTGACCCCATTTGCAATCAGTTGCATTTCCTCTTCACCATTTGCCACCATCACTATCTAGCACTATCAGTTTGCATCATTCCTCTTCCTCCTTGCTGTCATCATGCTGTTGGTTGTACACTCGAGATATCCATCCCATCACCCAGAAACACATCTTAGAGTTTTGGGTCGCAGCAGATGCTCATACGGGAGGTGAGGTGTTGGTGCAAATCTGAAGCCCGAGTCAAAGAAACAAAGGAAGAAAACAACCGAGAAAAAGGCAGCACCATCGTTTTCATTCAAGAAACTTGCTGTAATCCTCCATGGTGCACTGAACTTGAGCTCCAGGGATGGATGCTCCCATGCATTGCCTCCTCCCATTAGGTGGTGGAACCCACACCTCACTGAGACTGGAGATTAAGACCATCACCATCTGATGCAAGACGCATATCGGGAGGTGTTTTATGGGATCACGGAGCTCTCTGGCATCATACCGTCAACTTCTCAATACAGAAGAGTAGGAGAAGAGCCAAGGGATGCTTGGCTTTAGGAACAGTTGGTTGGCCACTTCAAGGAGACAAGTAGGAGATATGACAGTGAAGACCAAGATACCATGTCCCTCAACAGCACAAGCAGAAGCATTTCCTGATGCCAATTGAAGACCAGAAATATTCACACATACAAAGGAAGGTGCTCCTCAAGATCTGGATTCCAACACACATCTTTTTCAGTGTCCAAATTGTAGGAGGACATGGATATTGAGAATAGTTAGCATCTCTGTTCTTAAGTTGCATTTTGAGCCATAAATCACCTGTAAATTCCAAATGGCATCTTCCATCTTCTATCAATCGAAATGTAATTTCTGATGTGATGTCTTCCATCTTCCAAATGACTCGAGCAGAATGAAGAAGGGATGGCCAGAGTCCAACTTGAGGGAAGAAGCCATCACTTCATGATGGCCAAAGGGTCCAAGTCAGTTGCTTTTGCAAACAGTGTGCAAAGCATCTTTACCCTTTGAATGAGACCAACTTCTGCAATTCCAATGAGACCAACATTGCAGGTAACCATCCAAAAGTATTTATTCTTCTTGTTTGGGCAGATGGATGATTAGAATTCCATGATGCTACAATTATTTTGCCATGAATAGGGTACCCTTATATTATCTCGATTTCAAGCCGGTATGAGATGAATTCAATACACCAGACTTGTATCAATATATAATTAAGAACGAATCATCGCTTTGGTCTAATATTCTTCGAGTGACGAAAATTGTTTGACCCGACGACTCACGTTATGTCCTAAATAGATTCGTATGACTCTCTGTGCTAATCACTCGTGTTTATGACTTCATTTCGTAATGTTAAACAGATAAGCTGAATCAGAATTGCATTATGCCCAATCCAATTTATAATTGAGATAAAGCAGGCTATTGAGACACATGCTTTTATGTGGATCATTGCGTATTGGAATTGTCGGCTGATACGGATCCCATCTACCACTATTACATGGTTTAGTCAGCAAAAGTGTGGGTGAGATGGCCTTATTACATAATTGGATCGTATTTTAGGCGTCTTAATTTATAAATATTTAGTGGGCTTTTTATGTATGTGTGTGGATAATACTTATTCAAAAGAGATAATAATTGATTAAGAAACTGAAGTCTAATATTTTAGGAGTTTTAATTAGATTCAAATTATTTGGACGGAAGAGTTACAACTAGATCTTGTGAATTAGAATTAAAATTTAGATTAGAGATCGAAATTGAAAGAGAAAGTTTTTAGTGAACTATATTTATATTATATTTTAATATTTTCAAGTCTTCTATCTAAGATAATGGATCGTTTAAGATTCTGCTGCATGTAATTACTTAGTGAAGTGTACTTTTTAGTTATTTATTTTTATAAGTGGAAAATAATTTATCCCTAAGTGTGTTGTGTAGAGGGTATGTATGGTATATGTGAAGAATCCTAAAAATTGAAAGGACAAACATATAATACAAGAATTAATAGGGGAAAATATACTACCTGTGATCTGTAGAGGGGCCGATACGTGAAAAATCTAAAAATTACATACTGCAATGGAAAAGCTGAGGAATATGGAGGACGAGTTCCGTAGCGACGGACGTGGCCACCAATCTTGGAGCCTCCCACCTTTTTACCTTTCTTCCCTCGACTCTATAAAGCAGCGGGAAGGGCTTGAGCCAAGGCTAAGACGACGCCTCCTTCGAGCTCTCCTTCCCCACCCAACCTCAGGCCGAGCGAGCGAGCGAGCCAGCGATGCAAGAGGAGAAGAGGACGAAGGTGAAGAAAGGATGGCTTGCAGTACGAGTAGGGCTGGAAGGCGAGGAAGGCGGCTTCCGGAGGTTCGTCATCCCCATAGCCTACCTCCACCACCCTCACTTCACGAGGCTTCTCGAGGCAGCACGAGAGGTCTACGGCTTCCGCTCCTCCGGCCCCCTCAAGCTTCCCTGCTCCGTCGACGACTTCCTCCATCTCCGGTGGCTCATCGAGCGGGAGTCGCATCACTCCCATAGCCTCCACCTCCACTCTTTCCCTTTGCACTCATGTTGACCCAAAACAAACGAGGCAAAAGAAGAGAGAGATGACATAAAAGCTGATGATGATGCTGATGATGTTAAATAGCTGACTGCCAGCAAGCAATTGTAACCCATTTTACCGTGAATTTATGAACTTATAGTTCTTCGTTTCAGCGCGCAGGAGAACTCTCTTCGAGTTTATCTTTTCTGTTCACTTCCATCCTATGGTCAACCATAGATTTCAGTCGATGGAAGGCCAATCCACAACATAATCTAAAGCATGTCGCAAGAGAAGACGCATCTGATGCACGTGTCTTTCCTGCGTCGAATGACAATTTCTGATAAGAAGTCGATAAGAAGATGAAGTTGGCATCGTGCTCATCTTTGCTATCTATATGGGGAATTCAAAAAGGAAAAGCTTTGAGGGATGCACGGCGTCATCATCTTTTTCTACATCTCACTTTATACTACTGTGTCTCACCAGTGCCGGATGCTTATCTAGTGTGAACTGTAAGCTTCCTTTAGATTAGCTGGAATATTATAAAGCTAAGTCTTTTTGGGTTTCGCTTTACTCAACAGAGGTCATGACAACGGTGTCAGCTAACATAATTGATAGTATGTCGTAATGTCCTGAACTCGAATTCAGTCTTCGCCACTTACTCTTTGCAAACTAAGAACAGAGATGATGATCACATAATATCGAGGACAATAAAATCTATATACTGCTTGGAGATAATGATCTTAAGAAGAGCAGGAATTAAGATCAGCAAGCCTGTAGCTTTTATCTAACCATGGAGAGAGAGGATAAAAAGGCCTTGTCGAAAGCTGGATTCGTGATACTTTTATGAGAAGAAGCTCTCCATCTTGATACGGGATTGAACGCAGCTCGTGATGCATGGGAACGATTTGAAGATGCCTCTGCACAGGTGTCCAAGGATGAAGAACAACTTGTACTCGATACCAAGTCACCGAATACATTAAGAGGCTTTAGGCAATCGGTGAAGAAGTTGGTGCGATGCAAAAGTCACGGTAAAGTTGCTGGAAATGGATGTCAAAATCCTGTGCGTCTGTTATCATGAGCTTCAAGCTCGAGTTCATTTAGGAACATAAACACAGCAGTAGATGTGTAACATGGTAGAGTAGCAGAGAAGGCAAAGGTTTCATTCACTTCACAAGTTCTTGTCCAAGCTACACTATGAAGAGACCTTGATTCTCACCATTCAAACTCATAACTCAGCTAATGGTTTTCATCCTCGATCAAAGAATCATCAGGGGCATAGATCTGTGGGATGCTTGGGGATACTGCCATTGAGATCAAAAAATATGCTGGTCATTTGGGTATTGATACAGTTTTGTTGATGTTTTCGGCATTAACATCTCCCACATTGCTGGATTTGATGATACTGTCTCAAATAATGTTCTTCTTATGTTGCCTACAATCTAACTCATGATGAAGGATGAGGAAACAGGACAAATGATTTCTCTAGCTATCATTGTAACAGACTGATTCCCTCTCGTAGAAGAGAAACCACCATGGTTGGAGCTATGGTCCCCTGATGCTGAACCACATCTAATGACTAAAGCATCACATCCTATATAAGTTGACTAAATCTTCTCATGGGTTTGGACCATATCAAAGTCAACAGATGTCTCAATTTTTCAACTTGTATATGATTGAAAAGACAATAGAAGTACATCTCAATGTTCTAAAAGTGCATTTGAGACCTCCTTCAAGAACAATAATGGGCTGACATGGACTACCACTGGTCTTTATCCACTAAAGGAGGAGAATTTAACAGTTTATGAACCTTAATTAGCTCAACTTTGTAATGCAAATAACTGCATGGAAGTTAATTGCAAAAAATTAACACTATATCTGTTCAGCTAAACACAAATTGAGTCCATAATCAAATAAATCAAACAAAATTTACGCCCTGTTAGGTCGAAGGACAAAGATTCAACAACAAGGGGGGATCAAATAAGAGAGAAGCATCTCTCTCCTTGGTGACAGCAGCAGCCCAGCACCAGTTGCAGGAGAAACAGCAAGAAGTGCGAGCTCCCCTGGCACTGATGGCTTTGGTGTTGGCATAGTACACCACCTGGCTGTGGTGGGACTGGCAATAGCATTGGAGGATGAAATAGATCAGCTGACAAAGGCACACTCACACAACTTGCAGTCCTCATGCCAGGAACTTTCAATCAAAATCTGAAATCAACAGCTACTTTTGACCCAGCATACACGATAGAGAAACCAGCAGAAGCTGCTTTGACTCCATTCACAATAGCTACTGTAATCACAAGAGGTGACATTGCAAACAAGCAAAAGACTGCTGTCTTTTGCAGTACGAACTGCAAAGACGGTAACCATTACAATTTACTGCAAGAGGCAAAATGAGGGAGAACAGAAACTAGAGTGAGGCCTCAACTACATGATTACAGTAAGCAGCACCATGTCCTTTATGTTAGTTAGTTCTTAGTTCATGAAATCTACATTACATGAGACACTTTTCTTCCTCTCCAATTTCTAACTCGTGAAAAGATAAGGCTAAATTAAGATCAAATGGCCGGGCTGTAGATTCCATATATTCAACTTAGATTAGTTGGATCCCTAAATGGAAGAGCTTGTCTCAAACTATGTTGCATATAGTCGAATCATAATACTATATCTGATTGACCCCGATATCTTTAATCCTTCTTAATCCGACGTTAGCACTACACACGTGGATGTTGCCCTGTAAATAGGATCTGAAACATAACTTTATTGTCTTAGCACTCCCAAGGCAGGGAGACTTGAAAGATGATTGATTGATGGGACTTCGTTCCCTTATTTAACTTGGGATGTGATGGATTCAACTGTACCACAAACCTTGACTCACAAAACTATGGAAGATACTGTTGGCTGGCTGCTCCACGATGATACGGCTTCAAGTACGAACTCCAAACCATTCATACGTACTCTCCGTGTTGGAGGTTGGTTGGCAGTTCTCATGGAAAACTCGGGAAGAGAATCTGTTTACAATCTGCAGGCTCATCTCACAAGCTTTCTGCCTCGCGATTTGTTAATGTGGAGGGCTGTTGATTTCAGTACCACTAGGGAGATGCCTAATTGTTAGTACAAACCTTAGTTCCAATGCCTCACGTAGAGACAACTTACCCTTTGTTCTTGAATATTGAAAGGAGTTGACCATAATTGGAATCAGCCATTAATTTATAGAAGGGAAACGACTGGTTTGGGTACTGTCCATTTTGCATGGCAAAGACCAAAGCAGGACTTCGTGTGTACAAACAATGCACAAACATTTATATCTTAATGCATGAGGGATTCGGTGGATTATTAAAGCTAAACATGTCATTTTAATTCCATCCAAATATATGAAAGAAATGATTAACTTAAATTTTTATTGATAGTGGGCATGATGATTATATAATTTTTTAATCAATTATAAAAATAAAATATTTATCTAGATTATTTCATAACATGAGAAATTATGTTGAGAATATGATCTCATTATTTGATAGAATTACTATAATATATTATCATAAATTTTATAATTTAGAATTACTATAATCTTATCACGATTTATTTTTTGAATAATATTCTTTCTAATATGCTCCCACAAGATGGTGCTCTCATTGGAGGTATCAATTTTAGACCAAAGTAGAAGGATTTGTTGATGAGATAAAGGCTTGGTAAGAGTATCTATATGTTAATATGAAGTTTAGACATGTGAGACACGTAGTTCATCAATTTAAATTTTATCATGGACAAAGTAAAAATCGATAATCATGTACTTCATATTATCACATAGATATGTTATCTTGATATTATCATAATATATAAATGGAGGATTAAAGAATATAACAAATAGTTCATATAATTGGGATGAAATCTAATAAAATTTGACAATTGTAAAAACAATCGTTTGATATTTAGCCTTCATAAAAGATCTTACAATGTAACATTTTTTTTTTAAACTTCAAGAGATGAGACTGTGAGAGAAATATGACATAAATAAATACTAGTAGATGTCCTATCATTCTTATTAACTACTCAATCAACATTTGAAGATACATGAAGCAGAATTCTTTTGAAAAAATAAGTCATGATTAATAGTGCATTTTAATAATTATCAAATAGTTGGAAGGAGGCTTATGCATAAATTAAAATAATTTATTCATTGTATATGCAATATTCCAATGAGTAAATGCTAAATATTATAAATTACCAATAACTTAATGATACTCAATAGCATTATTAACATTATCACTATCAAATACTATAAGAGAAACACTTGTATATATTGATATAGTAATAACATTGGCTTCAACCATTTTGGTACGATGAAGAAGATCATAAATATACTTTTGTTGAGAAAAAAAATAGACTTGAGTACTAAGAAAATAGCTAAGGGACCCAAGATCTTGGGTATAAAACTTGCTTTAAAGTTGTTTGAATAAACTGATTCATTATTATTAGTTTATTACTTATAATAATTAAATCATTTATATAAACCAAATTATGTACTCAAGAGAATAAATGAATAATAAATATTAGATTGAGAATTATGAAATCTAATTAATACTAGAGGTTCATAATACCTAGTACGATAAGTCTACTTGAGACTATAAAAAATCTTATTTAATTTATAAACATGATAAGAAAGATTATGATTAACAAAACTCAAAAGTTATCTCGTAAATACATCTTTAAAAATATAATCATAAAGAAATGACACAAAGCAATACATTTTTTAACCTTTAAAACGTGAGCTTGGGAAGTTACTGAATGCCGAAAGCTCAATGGCCTAGAAATGCCAAAGCTCTCGTTAAGTGCATGGAACAAAGACCCAATGACCCTTGGTTTGTCCAACGTTTCAATTAAGAAGGAACATGGCCATCTCTAATTAGCCATGGTAGATTGATAGACATTATCTCCTTAGATCCCAATAGTTCACCTGGGTGTTGATGTGATAGTGATAATTAGGCAGTGATAGTTATGCATACTAATGCATGAAGCGCCAATGATAGACCAAATGCGTGGATTGTCACCTTGATTGATATAATGGACTTCAATTAAGAAGCATCTGTTATCTATTGAATTCTACGTGGACTTCATCTTCAATTGAGTCTAATCATGAAGTATCTTTTATTTGACTATAAAATATTCTTTCTTTGACATAATTAAATTTGATCATGAAATATCTTTTCCTGACGTGATTGAATTTGGCCTTAAAGAATTTATTATATTTTTACAATTAGATATAATCATGAAGTATCATTCAACGATGTGATTAAATCATGCTATGATCATCATATGAAGAAAGGGAGAGATCATATGTAAGTACAATCTTTTCTCAAATAGTAGTAACAATATCCTATTTACCTAAGATCAAACCAAATAAAAGAAAAAAAAATCAAGGTAGAAAAGAAAATTAATATTGAACTTCTCAAAAAGAAAAATAGTTACAGATCTTCAATGGGTTTTAGACTTCAGTTCTATTGACCTGAGTACTTGAGGCTTAGATGGATATACACATGTAGATGACACCTATTTATAGATATGAAACACAAGAATCCCTAATCTCTATAATTTTATTTAATATTATTTAAAATATAATACATCAATTTGAGATTTTCAAAATATATTTTAACTTTTTAAACTAAGAATTCCTTATACCTATACCTCTATCTAATCTTATTAAAAAAGTAAGATATTAATTTATGATCTTTCAAAATATACTCTAAGTTCTTAAAATATCAAATATCTATTATCTATTAATACAATTAAATCCACCTATGAAGCTGGTCTTTGATACAATTATATTTGGTAGCAAAATATCTATTGTCTAACACAATCAAGCGAGGCTAAAGTACCCATGATATTTGAATATGCCAAAGTTATAATTATGATCCTCACCACATGTGATGTGGCTAAAGATAAAGACATTATTTCTTGATACTCTTCGTATGTCAAAACACAATAGGAGATGGATGATAAGAGAAAATATAACATATAGATATCATAATATCACATCATGTCATATCATCATCGTTAGCCTAATAACAATTCATACAACCCTGTCAACTCGATGCATAAAACGAGTGGCTCACATCGTCGGAATAATAGTGCCAACTATGACATCCAATAGTTCAAATGATTTTTGACATTCGAGTAGTACTTAACAATCCCATGAAATCATTATCCTAAATTAACTTTTTATTTAATTACAAAGATTACTACAGCTCTTTATAAGAGACCCTTAGCATCTTAACTCAAGCGAATTCTCTAAATTCTATAATTTTTTTTTCTACTCACTAATTTAGGCACAAGAAGAGCAATTGTCTGATATGCCCCTAACATAATTCTAACATGATCCCACATCAGACCCAATTAACTCCTAACACTAAGTTTAAGATAGGCCTTGAGAGGACCAAAGTTAGCTCCAAATTCCACATACCTAAAAAATCTGATTCTGCCTTAACATAGTTTTGAAAGGTGTCAATGAGTCCACCTGGAATCCATTTCATGTCTAAATTCATAAAAAAATCAGATTATCTTATTCAAAATATATATATATTTTTTTATCATTTTGGGATTAGACATATCTTAAAGTGCCTTCACCTAATTTAATTTTAATCTTCTTTTATAAATTCATTTATCCAACAGACAAATAGAGCAAAGGTATGGTACTCGTAACAGTTACTTTCTAGTGGTGGAAATCTAAATTCGATTGTGAATTCAAAATTCTCAAAAATCTGACAGCATAATTATGGCCAATGATCCATAATTATCAAGTTATCAACCAAAAACAACACGCTATTATCACACAGCCTTATTGTCGTTGCCCTAATTAGAATGTAATCTGGGAATTAGCCCATGCTTAGAAGTTTATTAAGTTTCTTTTTATTTTTATGAAGGCAAATCGAGTCAAATCTTGCATCTATAAATATCCTATTCGTCTTTTTTTTTTGAGGGGGGCAAATTTTCTATGCATTCTACTACTATGATAAATCCTCCTATTAATTCAAATCTGTCCCCTGCTAACCTCTTTCTAAGTAACATAATTTGCCAAATGGAGGTCACAAAGGAGGAATAACACTCTTAAATCAACATTATGATCCTTTATCTTCGTATTACAAATAAGATTTAAAGGAAAAGTTTCTTGTATAAGGTTCCTTCCATCAGATATGTATGAATTCTACATTTTTTCCATAATTATTAGCAGAAATGATCTCTTTTGATCACAAATATTATGTGATGATTGCATTCTACATTTTATCATAATTATTACAGAAACGATCTCTTTTGATCGCAAATATGATGTGATGATTATTTCCCATCCATAGGTCCTTTTGTTTTTCTGTGTACATGGCAGCTGTATCGAAAGGTTAACAAGAGGAGGTCCTCCATCGTCATCTCTCTCTCTCTCTCTCTCTCCCCTGCTTGCTTCATCGGCATGGGAAACTTTCATGCACCATGGATTTCTTTTGTCCTCCTTGCTCTCGTTCCATTCTTGTCGAAGAATCCCTTCGTTGCCTTCTGTCACAACACTCCTTACCATGAGACCGACCAGCCACGGACTTACATCATTCAACTGGAAACGCCAACTGCGAGCTTGGATGAAGAGAGTCTCAAGATATGGTACAAGTCCTTCCTGCCCGACTCTAACGACAACTCCGAGCGCTTGCTCCACTCCTACAGTGAGGTCTTCAGCGGATTCGCCGCAAAGTTAACGGAGGAGGAGGTGAAGAATATGGCAAAGAAGGAGGGCTTCCTGCGCGCACACCCGGACCGTGTCTTGCCTCTTCACACCACGCATACTGCGGACTTCCTCGGCCTTAAAGTAGGCCAAGGACTATGGCAGGCTTCCGCCCTAGGCAAGGGGGTCATCATCGGAGTCCTCGACTCTGGTATAACGCCCACTCACCCTTCCTTCGATGACCACGGGGTGCCGCCGCCGCGGCCTGGCAAATGGAAAGGCTCGTGCAACCTCAAGACCGGCTGCAACAACAAGCTCATTGGTGCCAAGATTTTGGTCGCTGGTGATACTGCAAAACCACCCATCGATGTATACGGGCATGGAACCCATACTTCAAGCACCGCAGCTGGGAACTTTGTGCGCAACGCCAGCGCCTTTGGCTTAGCTCGTGGCACTGCTTCCGGGACCGCACCACACGCTCATCTAGCTATCTACAAGGTGTGCAACGACGAAGGATGCTCGGAATCAGCTGTAGTGGCCGGGTTCGACGCTGCCGTTAAAGACGGTGTCGACGTGATCTCCATGTCTCTGGGAGGGATTCCCACCCGTTTTGATCAGGATCCCGTCTCCATTGCTGCCTTTCGTGCTTCTGTTGAGAAAGGAGTTTTCGTGAGTTGTTCCGCTGGTAATGACGGGCCATCCGCGTTTACCCTGTCCAGTGTAGCGCCATGGGTTCTTACTGTGGCGGCAACTACCATGGATAGAAGCCTGCAAGCCACCGTGGAGCTGGGTGACGGGCGCAAGATCAACGCGGAATCTATGGACCAACCGCCAAACTTTCCTAAAGGCCCTGTTCCTTTATTCATAACCGACACAAGTTACGACTACCATAGTTGCTATACTGTCAGCGAGAAAGTCAAGGGTAAGGTGGCCGTGTGCCAGGCCGACGGCTTGATTTGTACAGGTAAGGCGGCTACAGTTAAGGCTGCAGGCGGCATCGGCATGATAGTCGTCAACCTTGACGAAGAAGGCTACACCATGGTTGACCGCACCTGCAACTTCCCTACGGCATCGGTTCCCTTCAACGACGGCAATCCAATTATAACATATGTGAATTCAACGTCCAATGCGACGGCAACCATTTCCTTCAGAGGCACGGTTCTTGGAGTAACTCCTGCTCCCGCCGTCGCTCATTTCTCCTCGAGGGGTCCTGCCCCGGAATGCTATTCCATCATAAAACCTGATATTTCCGGACCTGGTGTCAACATTCTTGCGGCGTGGATCGACCAACGAACAGCTAATGATACCTTTGTAATCAAGTCCGGTACCTCCATGGCAGCCCCTCATCTGAGCGGGGTTGCTGCACTCGTAAAAAGTTTGCATCCCGACTGGTCGGCGGCCGCGATCAAATCAGCCATCATGACCACCTCCGACAACAAAGACCGACAGGGGAGGTTCATCCAGGACCAACAGCGTGGGTCGGCCAGCTTCTATGCGATGGGCGCTGGGCACGTCAATCCCTCAAAAGCAGTTGATCCCGGTCTCATCTACGACTTGGACATCGATGACTACATCGCTTACATTTGTGGCAAGTATGGAGACGCTGGTGCCAAGGCCATAGTTCGTGGCAGATCCATTAAATGTGAGACAGTCAAGAACCTCACCGAAGCACAACTCAACTATCCCACCATCACCCTTACCCCGAGGAACATCACCCACACTGTGAGTAGGACAGTCACCAACGTGGGACCCACGAACTCGAGCTACAAGGTGAAGGTGAACGTGCCCGACACCGTGTTTCTCACTGTTGAGCCTCAAATCCTCAAGTTCACCCAAGTGAATGAGAGGAAGAGTTTCACAGTCAGCGCAAAGTGGAAGGGTCGCCCAGTCTACTCTGTTGAAGGAAAATTGAGATGGATTTCAGATAAGCATGTGGTGAGAAGCCCCATCGTCATCACCGATCGTCAAATCTGATGATTCTAGCAATGCTATAACGAATTGTGATCTTATTCGAGTGATCTAATGCAACAACATAAAGCATGTAATATCTTTTCTATATTAAATTTTTAATAAATATGTAAAATATTCATCCAGATCCTTATAAGTCAATCTTAATCTTGTCCACTTCTGATGTGGGACTAATCGGGAATATTACAGAATCAAAGCTGACATAATGTTCATCCAATGGAGCATTAGTGAAATCAATCTTATTCCTTTTGTCGATTGTCTCAACCGATACCACTAAACAAGTTATGATAGAATCTTTTCTAGGGTTATTGGCCTAGAGCAAAAAAGAATAAAAGTCACGTGTCATTGGAGGCTTCTCCGTTAACCACCTTTCTCAGATTCTTAAGTCTTAAATATAAGATAGTATAAGCTATGTGGGTTCAATGAATGAGAGGATGAGAGATTTTTGAAACAGGATTGAAAAAACTTATTTTTGTCTAAGCTATAAGGAGAAAATTTTATATAGTGTAAGGAGAATAATAACATATTAAAGAAAAGTAAATAAAAAATAATATATCATTATAAAAGAGCCCTTGAGTCTATATGATTATAAAGAATATTTTTTATTTTGATATCGAATATGCCATTATGATTTGATAATGACATGGTATCAAAGTATTTGTATCCTTAGAATCTTGACGTCTTTTGTAATCATTCTACCAAGCTAACAAAGTTTATTATTAGAGAAGCCAAATTACAAAAGCATTAGCATGAGCCTATATTTGTCAAATTCCAATGTCTTATTTAGGGCATTGATCCTCCTAACTCCACCTTCCTCTTAAAGGTGTTACTTATCTTCTACCTCAAGAGGCCGTATAACTCTTTATCCTCTATGAAATATATGTGTAGAGCAGATAGATATATTCATCTAAAGAATAGATTGGTTTAGGGGCTCTAAGATTTAGGAGTTAGAATATCTATTAATTACCCTCCATCTCTAAGAGACTAAGATCTTACGACTTGGTTACCTCTATAAAATGTAGGTATAGAGAAGATAGACATGTCTATTTAAAGGATAGGATAATTTTACGATTTCGAGATTTAAGAGGTTGATGCTGAGACCTCCCATGAGAAGTATCTAATTACTCTCAAATACTAGTTAGTAGCTCCCTTGTCAAGCAATATCAATATGAGCCAATGTGGTCTTGAATATATTTACTCTATTCTTTTAGGGCGAAATCATTCATTATTAGTGAATGACTCCTATTCAAATTGCATCAAATTTCTAACTCAATCTAGTTGTCTTGGTAGGTGTGTGTCACTTGAATGATAAAGTTTTCTTTTGCATTATCTTTCAATACTTAGAAAATATGCTAGTCAACCAAGATTTAATAGGTCATGGCTACAACTTGTTTTAGGCTGAGCATTATGAAAGTAAAAAAAAAAAAAAAAAAAAAAGGTGTATTCCCAATTATCTTAGGAGGACTCACCCATAGAATTAATATTGATAGCCTTTATTACTTCTTAAAGAGCTCCATGGCTAATCAACCATGAGGCAAAGCAAGTTCAGAAGCTTGTTGAAATCCTAAAAAATTTCTCAATAATTCAAGGAATGGATGAAGTTTTGCTGGTCCAAGTAATTTAAGTTTATCTTGTAATATATTTCATATTTCTAATAGAATTGATCTAATTTATCCTTCAATCTTATGGAGATACTCAATAGACTAATGAGTGCTTCCAAAGAAAATACTCAAGATTTTAAGGTCATTAAAATAAAAGACCCCCTAAGTTGCTATTGAGACTATATGTCTAGCTTCTGTAATCCTCTCAAATGATGTGGAGCAATGGTAGAGATGTAGTGCAGTGAAAAAGAGGTCTCGGCGAGAGTCCTCTGTGACATTAAGGAGAGAAGTTGATAATTAGTCATATTGTTTTCTTGCTTTGGCTTAGTCTCAAGATAAGGAATGTCTCATGGATAAGAGTTACAAAGGAGTGAACATCATGTTCTATTCTCTTTTCTAACTAAGTCATTGTAGTCAAGCGATTGTCTTGTTAGGACCGAAATTAGCACTAAGAGGAGGGGGGGGGGCTGAATTAGTGCTTACAAAAAATTACGTTGGTTTGAAACTTCGTATGATGAAAATCGATATTGGAAAGATGTTAACTTGAAAACACATTTATAAGTGTAGTGAAAGTAAGAAATCAGTTTGCAATGAAAATAAAAAGCTCAAAGTAAATGCAAACCATATTTATAGTGGCTCGGTCGTCGTGACCTATATCTATTCTCGATTTCTCTTCACTCAAGGCCACCGGCTTTCACTACCGATTTTCTTTCAATATGCGAAGATCAACTACCCTTATAACTCTTTCTCCTTTTTACAAGCTCAAGAGAGAACCTTCTTTTAGACCCAGACCTCACTTCTCCCTTTAGAAGAACTTTCTAAATACTAGGAAAGAGTGACTCTACTCTTCAAGAAAGATTACAATTCTTTATCACAAGGATTCTTTCCCCCCTTTTAACTCACTTTTTTGCATCTCTATGCAGGAATAGTTGGGGTATTTATAGATCCCAAATGACTTCAAAAATAGAGTAAAAAAAGGTCTCATTATGGGTTTCCTAGGTCTTGGTGGTACCATCGCTTATGTCGGACGGTACTATCGCTTGCAGCATTAACACTCGACGGTACCACCACCTAGTCTGGTGGTACCATTGTCTAGTCTAACGATACCATCGTCTAATCTGACGGTACCATCGCCTAGTCTGTGTGGTACTATCGCCAATCCTTGTTACAAGATATTGAATGAGCCAAACAATAGGCCCAATTCAGCCCTGATTCAGTCCCAATTGACCCCTAATTGAGTTGGCATTGTTTCATCCTAAAACCAACTCAATCTAGACACATAAACTTAATTGAATTGAAACAATGCTAACGCTAACTCAATTAGTCCTAAACTAACTCAATCTAGACACATAATTACAAGCATAAATCCTATTTTGTTCGACATGTCGTTGGTTCATCCGGCGCTTCGTTCGATCATTCGGCACATCATCCTTTTCTTCGGCGTATTACCCAATCGACATGTTGACTCCCGTAACTTTCGATCTCCTTAGCGCAATGTTTGAGCATTTGGCCCGATACCCAAACTTACGACATGAAATCTTTTGCCGATACATCAACCGATCCTCCAGCCCGATATCTAATCTTCTGACATATTCTACTCTAGCCCAACGTCTAATTCCTCTTGCTTTAATTGATTTACCTTTTTTCATCGAAGTTAGTCTTGCATCATTCAAAATATAGATTAGATCGTAAACTCATCAATTGATTTCATTATCAAAATCTGAGATTCAACAATCTCCCCCTTTTTTATGATAACAATCAATTGATAATAGAGTTTAAACCAAACTCCCCCTGTCAATATACCATATTGATAGAAAAGTAAATTCAAAAATAAATTATGAATCCAAGTAATATATCATCATAAAATTATGCATAATCAAAATTTTAATACATCATTCCATGCATGATCATCATCATAACTTCTTTCCCTTTGTCATCAATAAAAAGGAGAAGTGCAACTAGCAAGTTTTTGAGATATAATTTTAAATCATTATATTATAAATATAATTTTAAGTTTTTGAAACATTATTGCATATATCATCATGCAAGCTAACAAGTTTTTTAGATATGAAAGTTAGCAAAACTTTTACATCTTTTAATATGTGCAAGATAGCATGTTTTCTTTTCTTTGCGATATTCAAACTAGCAAGTTTTTTAAAAAAGAATGTATGATTTACATTATTTTAGAACATGCAAGTTAGCAAATTTTACATCATTTTAGAATATACAACCTAGCAAGTTTGTTTTTCTTTGCGATGTGTAAGTTAACGTGATTTGCTTCTTCTAGAATTATGCAAGCTAGCAAATTTTGGTTCTCTTTTAGCAAGTTTGTTTTTCTTTGCGATGTGTAAGTTAACGTGATTTGCTTCTTCTTGAATTGTGCAAGCTAGCAAATTTTGGTTCTCTTTTGAGATGTGCACACTAGCAATTCTTTCTCTCCCATTTTCATTGGAAAAAAGAAGTGCAACTAGCAAGTTTTTAAATATGCAAGCTAGTAAGATAGCAAGTTTTGAACATACAAGCTAGCAAGTTTTTCACGTATGAAAGTTGGTAAAATTTTACATCTTTTGAGATGTGCAAGATAGCCTATTTTTGTATTTTTTTGAAATATGCAAGTTAGCAAACTTTGCTTCTCTTTTGAGATGATCATGCTAACAATTTTAGCAAGTTTTGCATCATGCAAGCTAGCAAGTTTTCTCCTTGAAATGTGTAAGCTACCAATATCTTTCTCAAGTTATAATTCCAAGAAATCAAGAGAAACCATATTTTATATAGATAATTCTCCTCTTTAGTAAATGACAAAAAGAAACATAAGAGAATAAATAAGAGATCTTGATTCATAAAAAAATTCTCCAGTTATACATATTGAGAAATTAAGATTATGATTCGGATAAAACTCATTCAAATTTAATTTATAAAATTATCAAAATCACTTTCTTAATTTAAGAGATTCATAAAATAGATTCATCACTAAGAGTCACTTATTAAAAAATCGAAAAGCTTTAGAGATATTTTCAAGAAAAATACATTCTCCCATTTTTATTTCAATTTAAGTGATTTATTTCATATAAGCATGCTCAAGTTTTTTACGCCAAATCAAAACATGTATCATAGTTTAAAATTGAAAAGTAATACGAAAATCATAAAGATATACATTATTGCTTCTTAATCTTATTATGTGTACCAGCATTAGATTTAAATATAATATTTTATTTCTTTATCATAAAACATGCAATTGTCATGATCTGTTTTTCAAAATCACTAGAAAAAGAAGCACGATTTTTTTTATATTTTTTATTTCTTACTAACTAATTTAAAAATAACTCATGAAATACATCAAGTAATTTCATAGTAAGGTAAATAGGTTTTAGGTGAGTCATTTACCTTATCGTTGAGAGCCACCAAGGCATAGTTCACCACTTTGTCTTTGTTGGATTGCTCCTCGTCTTCGGAGGTACTCGATTTGTCCCAAGTCACCTTGAGTGTCTTCTTCTTCTTTGGTAACCTTGTCTTGAGTCTCAAGTCATCTTGAGTGCTCTGATACCAACTGTTATGACTGAAATCAATACTAAGAGGGGAGGGTGAATTAGTGCTTATGAAAAATTATATCGGTTTGAAACTTCATATGACGAAAACCGATATTAGAAAGATGTTAACTTGAAAACACGTTCATAAGCGTAGTAAAAGTAAAAAATTAGTTTATAATGAAAATAAAAAGCTCAGTAAATGCAAACCAGATTTATAGTGGTTCGGTTATTGTAACCTACATCCACTCCCGATTCCTCTTTATTCGAGGCCACCGGCTTTCACTATTGATATTCTTTCAATGAGCGAAGATTAACCACCCTTACAACTCTTTTTCATTTTTACAAGCTTAGGAGAGAACCTTTACACATCTCTCTTTTAGACCTAGACCTCATTCCTTTAGAAGAACTTTTTAAATACTAGGAAGGAGTGACTCTACTCTTTAAGAGATATTACAATTCATTTTCACAAGGATTCTTTTCCCTATTTCAACTCACTTTCTTGCATCTCCATGCAGGAATAGTTGGGGTATTTATAGACCCCAAATGACTTCAAAAATGGAGCCAGAAAAGGTCTCATCTTGGGTTTTTCGGGTCCTAGCAGTACCACCGCTTGTGTTAGGCGGTACTACTGCTTGTGCTGGGCGGTACTACCGCTTGCAACACTAACACTAGATGGTACCATCGCCTAATCTAGCGGTACCACCACTTGTGTTGGGCAGTACTACTGCTTGCAGCACTGACACTGGATGGTATCATTGTCCAATCTAGCGGTACCACCACCTAGTCTAGCGGTATCACCACTAATACTCTCTAACACTAGGTAGTATCACTGCTTGACACAGTCTTAAAGACAATGTCTGGGCGGTACCACCGACTAGTTTGGGCGGTACCACCGACTAGCCTGGGCGATACCATCGCTAGACCTTGTTACAAGACACTGAATGAGCCAAACAATAGGCCCAATTCAACCCTGATTCAAGCTCAATTGGCCTCTAATTGAGTTGACATTGTTTCATCCCAAAACTAACTCAATTAGTCCTAAACTAACTCGATCGAGATATACAATTACAAGCATGAATCCTATGTTGTTCAGCATCATTGGTTCATTTGACCATTCGATCCTTCGGCGCATCGTTCTCTCCTTCAACGTATTACCCAATCGGCATGTTGACTTCCGCAACTTCCGATTTCCTTGGCGCAATGTCCAATCATTTGACCCAATACCCGAACTCATGGCACAAAGCCTTCTGCCGATACGTTGATCGATCCTCTGGCCCGACGTCCAATCATCTGACATATTCTACTCCGACCCAATGTCTGATTTCTCCTACTTTAATTGATTTATCTTTTCCAATTAAAGTTAATCCCGCATCACTCAAAATGTAAATTAAATCGTAAACTCATCAATTGATTTCATGATTAAAATCCGAGATTCAACATGTCCAACCCATAGGATAAGGATATTAACAACCATTAGTAGATGTTAGATATGTACAAGCCATCATAGGATTTTGAGAAGGTTACAACCTTTATATAAGATGTGATTTTCCAAGTCTTGAGGCACTAGATGACGGTAAATCTTTTTTTTTTTTTTCTTACTATCATTTTTTACTTACTATAAGTCTTTTAACCTTAATTCTTTGCTAGTTACATGGACAAGACTTGAGTTCAATGATAGTGGTGTTGATGGGGGAGGTGAATAGACTTTTAAAGTTAACAATAAGCTAGTCAAGTACAACAGAAAGGTATCAAAGGTAATTAATGCATGTTTACAAGATGTAGATGTAGACATATCATGTTCTAGATATTTATTTGTCATGACTATATTTTTAAACAAACTATTTTTAGCTCAATATATATTTTTCTTCATGTGATAAAGAAGTTTCGAATGTATCACTTATCTTATTTTCAAAGATTATAAAGGTACTTTATCACTTGTCTAATGGATCATTCTTCGACTTTTAATTCACTAGATTTATTATTATTTTCTTCTTTTAATTGAGTAGGCTTTCTTCTTCTTCCTCGGTCTTGTATATCATCTTATACATCATCAATAACCCTATGAGTTTTTCAAGTAAAATATCACTTGTATCTTTGACTACTTATTGAATTGTGATCATTTCTAAATCTTAATTTTTTTATAAGTGATTTTGCTTGCCAATTCAATGGAAGAGTAATTTTTATCAAATTAATTTAATCCATTGATTATATATATATATATATATATATATATATATATATATATATATATATATAATATGTAACACTCCGATGTAGTCCCACATCAGAAGTAAATAAGAATTTGGGATGATTTATATAGGTTTAATGGGTATATTAATTATTAATAATTTTATGAATTCTTCAAGTGTAAAATCACTTGTATCTTTGACTTACTAAACTATAATTATTTTTTGATCTAAACTTTTTAAAATGATTTTACTTACCAATTCAATTGTAGAGTAATTTTTATTAAATAATTTTAATCTATTATTGGTATTAGAGACATAGCAAAAGGCATAATGAAAGGCTCAAAGTAAAGGACTACCATGGATGTGATTAGAGGACATGTCACGAGCCTTCTATCATGTGTGATTTTAAATATCTATCATATTTCATGTTTAGTATCATAAATGTAGATTTTTTAAATTTATTTTTCTTATAAGCAAAACAAATTATTCATAATTTTAGTTAATTAAACTCATTTTCACATGTAGTATCATAAAT
Source organism: Musa balbisiana (assembly GCA_004837865.1). Classification (NCBI taxonomy): domain Eukaryota; kingdom Viridiplantae; phylum Streptophyta; class Magnoliopsida; order Zingiberales; family Musaceae; genus Musa; species Musa balbisiana. Next base: position 6,949,004 of record CM017194.1, read on the forward strand.
GAAGATTTTCTTAAATTCATATTTTTCTCATGAACAAAACAAGACATTGATAGTTTTCGCTAATCAAAACATTGATATTTTCAGATTATACCATTGACTTATAGTCTAACGGGTATATATCTACTAATATAGGCTTAAGAATTTTGGATTATTGGTTCCAGCTTAATAAAGTTGATAGGTCAGTTATCTCATTAGATCATGGCACCAATAGATTCATCGAGCTTAATTTACCACAATGAAATATTTCATTCTTAATTTAAAATTTGCACCTTCATCTTCATGTACCATGATTTTATAATTTTTAGAACTTCTCATATTGTCTCTTCCTCTTTTCTATAACAAGTCTTTTCTTTTAATTTTTCTTTCATTACAAAAACTTATTATTAAGATCATAACTATACCAAAATTATCGAACTATCAAGTAAGGTGCCAGGGAGAATACAAGTCCACAACTCATCTATCAATAGAATTTTAATTTCAACTAATTCAGAATATCTTGAAAATCATTTATAAGCTCAATCGGTTTCATCTGTTCATCTCAACCCAACAAGTTCTTAACCAATATACAACCGAACCAGCATAGACTATCCAATCATTGAAGCTTTTTTCCTCCAATCATTAAAGAACTCAACAAGTTCTTTAATCCAAGCATCCCTACATTGGTATATAAGGAATTCAAATTGAATATTCATTCGATCTTGAATAAGCCTCCAAATCTTAGTAGAGAGGTCACACGGAAAGCAACTATGTCCCAACATTATCAGAAGAGCCACATATTGTTTTTATTAGACATTCCTAGCCTTTTCAACCAGTCAAAAGTTGAAAGATGGCAGCGTAGCAACTTCCAAACCCAACAACTTCATTATAGGTTGGATTAAAACTATGAAAGACATTATCACCCGTTTCAAACAAAATGAAGATCAAGGAGAAGGGGCCTGTAAGCTGACCTCGCAGTTGCTCTATCACGTTCATCATGCCTCCCAAACCCAAGTGTCCTCAGTGCGTGGAACCCTCCTCGTCATCCTGTTGCATAGAAATGATCCTTGCTGTAATTCCAGTCAGCATTAGATACCATATCAGTAACTGGGCGGGGAAAATCCAGATCCTGCTGCAGGGACGAATCCATGAATGCGCGTCGACTCGAAGATAAGAAGGTTGCAGAACAAACAAGACAAAAGCTTAACTCACAACACGGCCGGCTGGTAGTTGATTTCATGGGAAGATCCCGTTAAAGTAACCACCACATTTGGAGCAAATACGAAGGCGACAAAGTGATGGATGCCCGCCCACCTTGACTGGCCCATCCTGCCTAGTTTACTTGGTCGGCGGAACGGAAGGCACCAAAACAAGATGCGTGGGTGATCCCACGCCAGAGTGCAAGTGCGGAACAGTGCCCCGTCCACGGATTTGGACAAGGAATAGTAAAAGGAGGAGTGGGTCCAACGTCCTACCTAGAGGCGGAGCCTCGCACCACGTCGTCTCCTCCCCTGCAACGGACCCAGTCCCTCGCCGCCATCGCCACCTGCATCGAAGCAGCACTACACTCGCACGAAGAATGGTTTATCATGGCTGCAGGCCACTCTGCTTTGTTATGCAACTGAATGGAACGATACAACAAGTACCAGCAACAAATGGGGAGGAGGAGGTAGAATAAGAAGGGGAACAAGAGTTGGAAAAGGGAAGTACGGAAAAGTAGAAGAGGGAGAAGAAGCCCCCTCCTCGTAAAATCCAACGTCCAATTTTAATCTTCTTCGCTACTGTCCTCTTCGTCCTCTTCGTCTTCGTCGTCCACGTTTAGCTCATGTGCTTGACCGCGTAGTGGCTTACCGGAAGCAGACATCAGTTACAGCTCATGCTTCCCTCCCGCCGTGGTGGCAACGTTGACGCCGGGTGCTTGTGCTTGACCGCGTAGTGGCTCGCCGAAAGCAGACGTCAGTTGCAGCTCATGCTTCCCTCCTGCTGTGGTGGCAACATTGACGCCGGGTGCTTCGCCAGAGAATAGCGTGTCGGTGGAGATCGGTCGTGACATGACAAGATTGACGATTTGGAGCGGCGCCTGACGAAACGTCCAAGCCTGGGACTTGCTCGACGTGCCCGCCATGGTGTCATGGTACTTTTTGTATCATGAGCAAAAACAACATTGCGATTTTGTCATGGCATTACTTCTTTCTTGGAAATCAATATTCTAATTTTATAAAAATAAAAATCAAATAAATACTAAACAAAACAAGTGTGTATCCTATCACATATGTTATCACTAACGTGATTAGCCTGTAAAGCACCTATGACTAACAATCTCCTATTTGATCTAAAGTCAATCACTTACATGTCTGATCCTCATCAAACCCCTATGACACTCAAAGATAATCTTAGGGAATGGATTCGTTAGTGGATCTCCAATATTATCTTTAGATGGAACTCTTTTTACTACTATATCTCTTCGGACCATTATCTCTCTGATTAGGTGAAACCTCCTTAAAACATGCTTAGACTTCTAATGAGACTTGGATTCTTTCGCTTGAGCAATTACCCTGTTGTTATCACAATATAAGAGAATCAGCTCCTTGCTACTTGGCACGACTCCTAGATTTATGATAAACTTCTTAATCCAGATTCCCTCCATTACTACCTCTACCACAGCAGTATACTCTGTCTCTATGGTCGAGTCAATAATAATATCTTGCTTGGAACTCTTCTAGCATACTACTCATCCATTCAAGATAAACACATACCTTGAGTTAGATTTGCTATAATTGACATCAGACTATAAACTCGAGTCCATGTAGCCCTCAACCTTAAGGCTATTTCCTCCATATACTAATAAAACATCTTTAGTCCTTCTTAAGTATGTAAATATACATTTTACTATCTTCTAGTGTTCCAAACCTAGATACGCCTGATATCCACTCGTAACACTTAGAGTATGCACTATATCAAGTCTGTTACATAGCATAGTATACATGATAAATCTTATTATAGAGGCATAGGGTATCCTATCCATGTTTGTACTTTCTTTAGGAGTCTTTGAGGATATACTCCTAAAAAGTGATATCTCATATCTCATTAGTATAAGACATCTCTTGAAAATTTTCATGCTAAACCTTTTGACAATGTTGTTTATATACCTAGACTAAGATAGGCCAAGTATCCTCTTGGATCTATCTCTATAGATTCGTATCTTTAAAATATAAGATGCTTTCCTTAAGTCCTTTATGAAGAAATATTTAGATAGTCAAGTCTTTATTGTAGAGAGCATTCCTACATCATTCTCAATGATCTAGATGTCATTCACATATAATACAAAAAAGGTGATAGCGCTCCCACTTACCTTCTTGTACACACATGGCTCATCTTTATTATTAATGAAGTCATAAGATCTGTTCGCCTAATCAAATCTTATGTTCCAACTTTAAAAAGCTTGTTTTAGTTTATAAATGGATCTAAGCAATCTGCACACCTTATCTAGACTCTCAGGCTATATTATATATGTTGAATTTTGAATTTTGATGATGAAATCAATTGATGAAGTTATGATCTAATATGCATTTAAGTAATGCAGGACTAACTTCGATCAAAGAAAGACAATTCGATTAAAGTAGGAAGAATAGGATATTGAACTGGAGTATAACATGTCAAAAGGTTGGACATCGGACTAAAGGAATGGTTAACGTACCGGAAGGACTTCATGCCATGAGTTCAGGCATCGGGTCGAAAGATCGAATATTGTACTAAGGAGATCGAAAGTTATGGGATTCAACATGTCGATTGGGCAATATGCCGAAAGAGAGGACGATGCGTCGAAGGATCAAACGAAGCGTCGGATGAACCAATGACATGCCGCACAACATAGGATTCATGCATATAATAGTGTGTGTTTAGATTGAGTTAGTTAAGGTATAATTGAGTCGATTTTGGGGTGAAACAATATTAACTTAATTAAGGGCCTATTAGGCTTGAGTTAGGGTCGTTTTGGGCTAAGAGGAAAGCCCATTCAATGACCCTTAGTTAGCCCAAGCAATGGCACCACTAGGGCTAGCAATGGCACTGCTTGAGGCTCAACCTCCTAGGCTATTTGGGTAGTGGTACTGTGCAGATACCAGACTAGGCAATGGTACCATCAAATGTTAGACTGACAAGCGATGGTACCGCTAGTTATCAGTCTGGCAGACGGTGGTACCGACCAATAATAATGGTGGTACTACTAGTTCCTTGGAAACCCGAGATGAGATATTTTTTAGCTCCACTTTTTAAGTCATTTGTGTTGAATCTCAAATTTTGATGATGAAATCAATTGATGAAGTTATGATCTAATATGCATTTAAGTAATGCAGGACTAACTTCGATCAAAGAAAGACAATTCGATTAAAGTAGGAAGAATAGGATATTGAACTGGAGTATAACATGTCAAAAGGTTGGACATCGGACTAAAGGAATGGTTAACGTACCGGAAGGACTTCATGCCATGAGTTCAGGCATCGGGTCGAAAGATCGAATATTGTACTAAGGAGATCGAAAGTTATGGGATTCAACATGTCGATTGGGCAATATGCCGAAAGAGAGGACGATGCGTCGAAGGATCAAACGAAGCGTCGGATGAACCAATGACATGCCGCACAACATAGGATTCATGCATATAATAGTGTGTGTTTAGATTGAGTTAGTTAAGGTATAATTGAGTCGATTTTGGGGTGAAACAATATTAACTTAATTAAGGGCCTATTAGGCTTGAGTTAGGGTCGTTTTGGGCTAAGAGGAAAGCCCATTCAATGACCCTTAGTTAGCCCAAGCAATGGCACCACTAGGGCTAGCAATGGCACTGCTTGAGGCTCAACCTCCTAGGCTATTTGGGTAGTGGTACTGTGCAGATACAGTCTCCCAAACTATATCAAACAATGGTATCGCCAGATTAGGTGGTGGTACCACCCAGTGTTAGTATCAGACTAGGCAATGGTACCATCAAATGTTAGACTGACAAGCGATGGTACCGCTAGTTATCAGTCTGGCAGACGGTGGTACCGACCAATAATAATGGTGGTACTACTAGTTCCTTGGAAACCCGAGATGAGATATTTTTTAGCTCCACTTTTTAAGTCATTTGTGTTGAATCTCAAATTTTGATGATGAAACTAATTGATAAGTATTTATAATTTGATCTGCATTTTAAGTGATGTAGGAAGCTTCGATCAGGATGAGACAATTAAAGTAGGAAGAATCATGTTGGGCTAGTGAAAAACATATCAGATGATTAGACGTCGAGCTGAAGAATCGGTTGACGTATTGACAAAAGGCTTTAGGTCATGAGTTCGGGCATCGAGCTAAGAAGAGCATATATTGTGCCAAGGAAATCGGAGTTGCGGATGTCAATTGGCCGATTAGGCAATAGGCCGCAAGAGAGGACGATGCACCGAAGAATTGGACGAAGCGTCGATGGACCAATGACATACTGGATAACATGATTCATGCTTAGTAATACTTGTCTAGATCGAAGTATGCTTTATGTATACAAGATTAACTACGATAGCAAGGCATAAAGCAAAATGAAGTCTCGGAGTCAAGAACGCGATTTCGTTGGGAGTTGAGAGTTCGTCGGAAGTCCGAATGTTCATCGGAAGTTCTGCTGGAACATTGCCGAGAGATTGTTAGGAATTCGTCGGAAGATTGTCGGAAGCTCGCATGAAGAAAACTAGACTTATGGACTTGTCTAGCATAGTAAATGTCTTAGAAATCATAGTTAGCACATAATTAGGATTGGATTTGGGCCAACCCAATTAGGGGCTAGTTGGGCCCATGTAAGGACTGTGTTGGGCCCAATGAAAGGCCCAAATAGTGACCCAACATATGGCACCGTTGTGGCATAGTCTCCGAGACTGTGTCAAGCGGTGGTACCACCAGTCTAGGTAGTTGTACCACCCAATGTCAGTGTCAGGCGATGGTACCGCCCAATGGTAGTGCTGTAGGCAGTGGTACTGCCCAAGATAAGCGGTAGTACCGCTAGGACTCGAGAAACCCGAGATGATATGTTTTTAAGCTCTAAGTTTGAATCCACTTAAAGCCTATAAATACCCCTCTCATCCCTAGTTAATATACACACAACAAAGAGTGAAAAAGAAAAGAAACACTATTATAATTTTGTGTGAAACTCCTCTCAAAGCTTTAAGTGTTAGAGTAGTTTGAGAGAGGAGAAAGGGGGGTTGTAAAGGTTCTCTTCTAAACCTGTCAAAAGGAGAATCGAGTTGTAAGGGTGGTTGATCTTCACCCATTGAAGGAAGATCGATAGTGAATGCCGGTGGCCTCGACGGAAGAGGAATCAATAGAGTAGATGTAGGTCACGACGACCGAACCACCATAAAATCGGTTTGCATTTTCTTTGAGAAATTTACTTTAACTGCAAACTGAATCTTTACTTGTCTACTACTTTCACTTTATATATGAACAAGATTTCAAGTTATCTTCCGAGTTCGGTTTTCAACGTATGAAAGATTTTACAAAAGCGACATAATTTTACCACTGCACTAATTCACCCCCCACTCTTAGTGCCGACTCTTTCCTAATAGTCTCCTAAACCTGTGAAAAGGAGAAAAGGGGTATAAAAGGGTAGTTGGTCTTCGCCCATTGAAGAAAGACCGATAGTGGATGCCGATAGCCTCGACGGAGGAGGAATCGGGAGTGGATGTAGGTCACAACGAGTGAACCATTATAAAAACTCAGTTTGCATTTACTTTAAGCAATTTAATTTTATAGCAATCTGCATCTCCTCCTTACCTTGCTTTCACTACGCCTATGCTCCCTTATGCTTCTAAGTTAATATCTTTCCGATCGGTTTTGAATGAACGAATATTTTTCGAAATCGATGATTTTACTGCTGCACTAATTCACCCCCCCCCAACCCCCCCCCCCCCCCCCCCCCCCCCTCTTAGTGTCGCTTTTGATCCTAACAATTTAGGGCCTATAAATACCCCAATCTTTCCTGCTTGGCTAAGCAAGAAAAGATAACAAAAACTTAGGGTTCAAAGTGTGAAAACTCTATGAGAAAGTTGAGTCTCTCCTCCTTGAACTTAGAGGTTGTTTTAAGGGAAGTGTGTGAGGGATTTCTTGTAAAAGAGGGGTGTAAAGATTCTCTCTTGAGCCTATGAAAAGAAGAAAAAGTTATAAGGGTAGTTGATCTTCACCCGTTGGAAAGAAGATTGATAGTGAAAGCTAGTGCCTACGAGTGAAAAAGAATCGGGAGTTACGACGATCAAACCACTATAAATCTGGTGTGCGCTTTTCTTTTGCTATTTACCTTCATTACTTACTGATTTTACTTGTTCACTACTTTTATACACGTTGCAAGTTAAACACCTTTTGATATTGGCTTTATCGAACAAAGTTTTTCGAATCGACGTAATTTTATAACAGCACTAATTCACCCCCCTCTTAGTGTCGATTTCGATCCTAACAATATATATCTCATCCTCAAGGTTGCCATTGAGGAACATGATTTTTATATCCATATGCTAGATCTTATAATCATAGTGTGTTGTAATAACCAACAGAATTTGGATGGATTTTAGCATAGCTACAAGTGAGAAAGTTTCATCATAGTCAACACATTGCCTTTGACAATACCCCTTAGCCACTAGCCTTACTTTATAGGTCTCCTCCTTTCTATTTATTTTGATTTTTTTCTTAAAGGTCCATTTGTAACTAATGAGTATGATACCCTTAGGTGCTCAACTAGGTTTCAAATCTTATTGGAATTGATGACTTCTTGCTACTTCCCAGAGTCCATACTCGTAATAGCCTCCTTATAGGTTTGAGGATCAATATTCTTAACATTCTCTCTTCTGATATGTCTCACATATTTCTCAAGAATATGAGGTACTCTATTGGACCCAAGTAAAGTCAAAACTTATTTGCTAGATACTTGAACAGACTTACTGTGGAATTATGCTTGAGCTAGGTTCTTCAATCTTGTTCAACTCTATCACGCTCTCATTGTCTCCACCAAGAATGTGTTCCTTTTTAAGGAACACTGCCCTCTTAGTTACAAAGACATTTTGGTTCTTGGGGTGTCAGAAATAATACCCACAAGTTTTCTTTGAGTATACCACAAAATTACACTATTTTGTCCTGAATTCCAACTTATCGGGATTGTGTCTTCTAATATAGGTAGGGCAACCCTAAACCTTAACAACCTTAAGATCGGGCTTCTTTGCTTTTCATATCTCATATGGTATAGACACTGCCAACTTAGTCGGAACTATATTCAGAAGGTAAGTTGTAGACTCTGCTAGTCATAGGTGCCCAACAAGCTAATCACATGAGTGATGGCACATGTAACTTGACACAAAATCTTTTTGCTTATTATATTTTGGCATTTATCACTTTATATTGACTACTGCATATATGTATGTATATATTGTGATATCCTTGGATCTGTGTAATGGGAATTGGATCGTGATGAGATCACGATAATGAGACCGATTTGCTTTTAAATACATATCCTAAATAATCCCGATCATAGGTTACTCGAGAGTGACATCGAGATAATCGGACAGACTAGTGTACTGTATATCCGTCCATATGATGGATGCAGCTGGTCTCATAGCTGCTCATGTGGGGACACTAGGGATACAATATAGGTGCTCATTAGATAATGAGTTCACTAATTGATTCGCTTACTGAATGCTGGATGGTTGATGATGTCTTATTGTAAGATAGCGATTCCGTAGTCCCAGTGGTGTATCTGGTCTTTAGACTTGAGACACCAAGGATGTCTTATATGAGTGCTTCACTCTTTGATATCAGACTTATAGATTTGTATGTCCCAAATCTAGCATAGCCGGTTATTGGGAGTGATAGTCAACCTTACGAGGGCTATTGAGTATCGATAGAGGATCATCCAGTCATTCGGATTGAGAGAGAGAATTCTCTAAGAGAATCTGATTAGAGCGAGACTCGAGTAGAAATCGTATGGGTCTGACAATACCATGCTCGGTATACGGTCTCTAGGATATTAGAGGGATGAGGGACTATAGGTACATGGTAACTGAGGACAGATAGGTCCAATGGATTGGATTCTCCTGTATCGTTTGGAGATTACGGCTTAGTGGCCTAGTACGTCCGTAGTCGATAAGTCGAGTGAATTATTATATATATAATAATTCACTATGCTAGAATGAGTTCTGATAGGTATGACTCACGGCCAACTCGATATTGGGCCTAGAGGGTCACACACATATGGTAGACATTGCGATGAGTAGAGGTTCGGATATAAGATATCTGTCGGAGCCCATATCTTATTGGATATCCAATAAGCCTATGAATTATTGGATCCTATGAATGAGATCTAATAAAAGCTCATGACAGATTATTGGATAGAGATCTACTAATCTAATAGGCTTGGGTAATTATATGCAAATCTAATACCTAATAGGGGAGGATTCATTAGGGTTTGACAGAGAACCTCTATAAACAGGAGGGATTCAATGATTCATAGGCCAGAGCTTTTGGTTGTCTCTCATATTCTTCTCCCCCTCTCCACATCAAAGGAGGCCTGGAGTTTTAAGGAGCGTCATCGTAGCCCTGCTATATGGATCACTACTAGAGAGGAGGGCGCTTGACCTCCTTCACCCTCTCCTAGAGATCTACAAGAAAATAGGGATATACGATCTCCTTAGGTAACATAATCTTTACTATACAAAGTTTTCTGTTTTACGATTTTGCGCACCAATCTTCGCACGATGACAAACAAAGCTTTAGGAAATTGGAGATTTTGTTTTTTGTTCTTTCGCTGCGCATGTGATGTCACCCCCCCCCCTCCCAAAGATTTCCCAACAAACTCTATGACGTATCTTAATAATGAGATAGGTAGGTTGACGAAACTCATCATGGATCGCACCATATCTAACAGTATACGATTCTTTCTTTTTGATACACTATTGAGCTGAGGTGTATAAGGAGGTATCTATTGGGATAGTATCTTATAGTCCTTGAAGAACTAGGTAAAGTTTGTACTCAAGTACTCACCTCCTCGATCTAATTGAAGAGTCTTGATACTCCTTCCAATCTTATTCTCTATCTCATTTTTATATTCCTTGAATTTCTCTAAAATCTCATACTTGTACTTTATTAAGTACATATGTTCATACCAGAGAAGCCATCAGTGAAGTAAAAAATAACCTCCTATGGCATGAGTTGATATAGGACCACATACATTACTATACATGAGTTCCAATAACTCGGTGGCTCGCTCTCTAGTTCTACTAGCTGGAGATTTGATCAACTTTCTATAAAGGCAATGATTACAAGTTGTATATGACTCATAGTCAAATAGATCTAGGTATTCATTCTTTTATAACTTTTAGATTCTTCTTTCGTGAATGTGACCTAGCCTACAATGTCACAAGTACGTACTATTCATCTCATCTTGTTTCCTCTTGGACATTTACATTCATAATATATGAAGTAGTATCTAGTATAAATAAACCATTATGCAATATTCCTCGAGTGATAATCTTATCATCCAATATTATTGAATAATAATTATTATCAAAAACTAATTTATATCCATTAATTATTAAATATGAAATGAAAATAATATTTTTGATAATAGAAAGAACAAAATAACATGCATCCAATGCAATAGTAGCTCCACGAGGCAAATGTAGGGTGACCTCGCCAACAGCTACTACAGTAACTTTTGCTTTATTGTCTATCTTAAGATCCATCTCACCTCTCGCTAATCTCTTAGGATTTGCCAAAACCTGCAACAAATTATAGTGTGATAGGCACTGCTAATATCCAATACCCATATGTTATCATAAGAGTCTAATAAATGAAGACTGATCATAAATGTATCTGAAGCTTCTCTAAGCTTCTATCTTGCCTTCTTTGCAAGGTACTCTTTGTAGTTTCTCTTTCAGCACCTATCTTTGTTGTAGTGGAAGAACTAGCCTTTGTCTTTTGTCGAGTCTTTCTTAACAACTTTTGCCTTATCAGATTTGCCCTTGCCCTTCTTAAGGGATTTCTCTGCCTTTCTTTTCTTTCTGGTCTCACCAACATAGAGAATTGGCTTCTCTTTCTTGATGGTGCTCTTAGCCTCTCTTAATATATTGAGGAGCTCAAGAAAAGTCATCTGAAGCTTGTTCATATTAAGATCATAATGAATTAGAAAAAGGAATCTAATAGTAACTAAAGCATAAGATCCATACATAGGTTATCCTCTAGTACCATTCATAGACATGTGAGTTTCTTAATCCACTCAATCATATTAAGGACATGGTTCTGAACCAACGTCCCCTTAGTCATCCTAGCGCCAAAGAGACTCTTAGATATCTCATATCGTTGAGTTCTTTCCTATTTCTCAAACAATTTATGGAGATATAGGAGAATGGATCAAGTATCCATCTTTTTATGTTACCTCTATTACTCAAGAGTCATAGAGCCTAACATATATGTACTTTATGTAGTGAGCGATCTCATCCTCGTTTGCCCCTTCCTTGAGCATAGTCATCACTGTGTCAAGTATATATGCAATTTTCTCTGTTATGAGAACGATTCTCACCGAGCTCATCCGTATAATTTAGACTAATGAGGTAGTTAACATCAAATATGCCATATAAGGGACTTGAAAGTGATATTTTTTAAAAAGAAATAAAGATACAACAGAAATAAATTATATGTTAATTTTACAGAAAAATAAATAATCAAGATATAGTCTTCTATCTTAATCTACTCTTACTATTTTCTCGTGAAACACATTACTCCCTCCAGTATGTGAATCGAAGACCTTCGACGGATCTCTAGTGGGGATCTAGATTTAGTCGATATCTTAACGTAACCTTGAAGGACTCAACCAATCACACTAAGCCCAAAAAGATAGGCAACTCTTGCTGATCATAACTCCTTGTGATTCCCGTCTTATTCGGCACCTAAACTATCATGGCCTTAAGAGACTTGACCAACCATGATGTTCTGTTAAGTCATTACCATCGTTACAAAATGAGTTTGATTCAATGATATGCTCTCGAGGGATTCGACCAAGCATACTACATCCTCAAGTCATTAGTGATATCTCTATATCATAGGCAAAATCTCGAATCACAATATAGATGAGCCTCAAGGGACTCGGCCAACTCAAACTACATCAGGAATCAATTTCTCCCTATAACGATAGAAAGTTATGTGAGTTAATATAATCGTCTTACGTTTACTAACTTAATATTATCAAGAGAGGGGATTTTAATTTGGTCTCCTAATATGATGTGTCACACATATATATTTAATATATATTTACATCACATGCAAATATATATACATATTTAGTAGGTGTATAGTCAATCATACATCACATGAGCAATCACACAAGATGATCATGGACTATAGCCTAATGTGATCAAGCTTGAGCTAGTGGATCCAATCACATATATCACGATCTATATGTGCATTAATGTATCTCAATACCCTGTGATCGTCCATCTCATCTTCATCAGTTCCGTCGGCATCTCGGTACATCTCCATACGTCGTGTTCATTCATCTCAGCCTTATGGGTCCCATTGTCACCTCTATACTCTCGTCACACCTTCTCATATAATTACAATATAATCACAAGCATGAGAGCCTGATAATAAATGAGAAAATTTGAAGGCTCATAGGCTCCAATAATAATATTAATAATCATATCACATATACACACATATAACATGGTCCATGATCATTCGTTCACATTACACAACACATACATATCACCATTTAGGACTACTAGATAATAATAATAATAATAATAATGAACTAAAACTATTTAATTAATTATTCTGTAGCCTTTGGGGTACCCTGCCCTAGGGTGCCCTATGTGGCCAAGAAACCCTAGTCACCAAGGTTACCCCTACAGCTAGGAATCTAGCCGTAGGACTTCCTTAGACAGCCAGGGATCCCTGCCCCCTAAGGTGTCCTCTATAGCAAAGAAACCATGGTTGCAAGGTGTGCATGGGCAACCAAGAAACCCTAACTAATAGGGCTGCCCCTTGCAACTAGGAAACCTGGTTATAAGAGCTGCTAACCTTTAGGCTGATAGCCCCCTTCACTACTCTTGGCCTTGCTGCTTTTGGCCAGGCCGAGAGCAGTAAGATATGTTCTTGGCCAAGGCTGTAAGTAGTCTTTGGCCAAACCGTAGGACAACAACAGTTGTTGCCATTTTCTCTCTATTATATGATAAAAATTTTAGCAAAAAAATATTGATTTAAAGCTCTTTTTAATAGAGAGAAGACATGTAGTTCAGATTTGAAAACTATGACAAAAATCATAACAATCATGCAAAAAAAATTCTACATGATTCAATACAACACAGTTTAAAAATCAATCTTTCACACGAAAAACCTAGCTCTGATATCACTATTGAAAAATCTAGCACAACATCATATACATAATGGAAGAACAGAAAACAAAATCTCAGAATTTTTCATAGAAAAAAAAAAAAGGTCTAGTAGTGTGATCAAGGGAAAACTAAGAGGTTAGGTCTGATTATCATATTTCAATGGTCATTTCGTACAAATTCCCATATGAGGATACGATATGAGCTCCCATGTTGATCTTAAGTAGCAATCTACCACTAGTTGAGTCAGAAATACTATTCCTATGTCATTATTTTCCCTATTACAAACTTAAATATTTAATCAAGTTTTAAATTTAAAAAATAATTAATACAAATTAGGCATGAGTTACTACTAATAAAAAGTTATAAAAGCATCATAAGTCTTCTTGTTCAACACATACGCTAAGCATGAATTACTATTTCTTCCAATTTTTCATTAATAAAAAAAATATAAGTTGTTACTTCTCCTCTTTTATTATTAACAAAATTAAATATATCAATCATGAATACAAATGAATCATATAAAATAAATCTCAAGTCATGAATACTGAATAATCACAATTCATTTGGATAAATCTCCTCCTTGGTCATTAGTAAAAAGAAAAAAATCATAAGAAAATAAATAATAAAAGGTCTTGACTTATACAAAATAAATCTAAGATTATGTTTCGTTTGGGTAAATCTCCTCCTTAGCCATTAGTAAAAAAGAAAGAATCATAGAAGAACAAATAATAAAATATCTTGATTCATACAAAATAAATCTTAAGTCATGAACACCGAGAAATCAAGTGAAAGATCATGATTCATTTGAATAAATATCATCTTTAATCATGAGTGAAAAGAAAAAAAATCATATGAGAACAAATAGCAAAGGGTCTTTAATTATATATTGTCGAGACCCATAAGCCATCTTTAAGGGCATTATCAATATATTTAAGTGTACTTCAAGATTAAAAAAAAGTAGCATTTATATAAATATTTTTTAATAAATAACAAGTCAGAACATCTTTTAATGCATCTCTAATAATTAACTCTTTAAGATATCCATCTATATACTTTTATTACTTGGGTAAAGTTTCTTTGGAAATAGATATAACCAAGTTACTTTGGGGAGAAGTATCCTCATTCAAATTCAATTTATCAAATTCAAAATTATCATCAGAATCATTTTTCTTAATTATAAGAGATTCATCAAAAATAGCATGAATAAATTCTTTAATAACTAAGGATTCCTTATTGAAAACTCGATAAACTTTAGAAATAGAGGAATATCCAAGAAAAATACCTTTATTTGATTTTGTATTAAATTTTCCTTAGATATCCTTATCATTTAAAATAGAACATTTACAATAAAAAATTTTAAAATATAAGATGTTAGGTTTTATATAATTTTATAATTCATAAGAAGTTCTAGATAGATGTGGTCTTATAAGAATCATGTTCATGACATAGTATGTTGTATTAATGGCTTCGGCCCAAAAGTATTTGAATAGACTATATTCATTATTAGTTTAGAAAAATTCTATGAGACATTATGTTTTCCATTAATAAAAAACTTCATGGTTAGTTTAGAAAAATTCTAAGAGACATCACCTAGGTTGATAACCATTTAATTCCAAGCATCACTTCAAAATCTTTTAGGGGTAGCAAAAAGAAATCCACAAGTAATTCTTGGCCCTACATAATCAGTTTTATCTTCGTACACTTGTTATCATAAGTTAGAATATATCTATCAGCGACCTTTACTTCAAATTTATCATAGCCTTCAATGTGGTAGGCCAATCGAGCAGCAACCTTACTGTCCACAAAATTGTTAGTGCCACCAATATCAATCAAAATAGTAATATGCTGATATTTTAAAAGATTTTCAACTTTCATTGTTTGCGATTTAGAGTAGTCGGCCAATGCATGCACTGTACGTGTGATAGGTATAACATCATCATCATCAATATCCATACATTCATGATCAGAGTTCACATTATCAGCTTCTAGTTCCTTGAACGGTTCAATCATTAGAAGCTTTCCTTGTTTGCATCAGTGCTCCTTAATCCACTTTTCATCATAATGTCAGCACAAACCCTTCACTGATCTTTCCTTAAGTTATTCTTGAGTTAGTCTTCGGATGTTAGGGTTTCGGTTGGGAATAGATGGGGTGGGCGGTTTCTTGATCATCTGTTTATTATCACTTTTGTTTTAGCAATTCTCCATGCTGATTTTTTCCTTATACAAATGTATATATGAGATCGTAGCTGTCATAGTGCAAGGTTAGCAACTCTTAACTTCACATCAGATATCTGAATTAAATCCTTTAATAAATGTACCCACTAATTATCGTTTAAACCAATCTCTGGCTTAATTTGATAATCATTCAAATCTGCTCTGATACTCTAGCACTATAGAAGTCTGATGAATTTTAGTGAGCTACCCATTAACATTCTCCTATTCAAATAGTCCAAAGTAAACAAGAAGTCCTCTCTTGAATTACTCCTACGAGAGAATCCTAGTAAGTTTCAAACTAATCATACTATTAGATTACATCTCCATCTAATTTGGATTAAAGCTATTTCCACCTGGGACACTTATGGAGTTCTATGAAAATAAAAATAAAAATTTGCCCTAGATATCCAACTAGTCGGGTCCCCATCTTTCCATCTTAGAAATTTTACCTTTATGTGTGGATAGCTTGTGTCATGTTCTTAGTATCTTTTTCCTATGTCTCCATATTAGTTCAATGCTAAACTTGAGCTTTCATCTTATTAAAACTTGTTGAAGTTCTCCAATAGGCTCATTTTGAAATCGTTAAGGGTTTCTGCAGCCAGTTCTCAATTCTAGATTATAAGGCTTCTAGTTGAGCTTTTATTGAATTGTTAGTAGCCATTATATAGAAATGTAGATCCGTAATTCTCAACTTTTATTTCTAGTGTCGAGTCAAGGGCATCAGCTATGACGTTGGTAAGTTGCAGCGTTGTGGGAATGAAGGGTGGTTGCAAGGATGTCGATAAAGCCTTGGACGCCGAGAGGCTAGGAGGCAGCAATAGTGGTGTGGTTGGGAGCAATGCCATTGAGGGTTCACCATAGTCACTGCATAGAGGGTCGCTGCTGCCAAGGGCTAGGAGGCAGTGATGCTCACTACGATTGTTGTGTGGAGGGATCACTACTATTAAGGGCTAGGAGGCAACAATGGTTAGTGTGGCTAGGAGTAGTATCGCCAAGGGCTTGCTGTGGTTGCTAGGAGGTTGTGGGAGCACCGAAGGTCCCTACAAAAACCTTAGCCCTTTGTACGATTGTGTTTGTAGCGAGAGCAGAGGAGACCACGATAAGTCATAGAGCAAACGCCACAATAGCAATGAAGGGAGGGAAGAGAATGGCTTGATTGGGAAGCCGCAGCGATCACGCAATTGGTTAGCAGCAAAGCACGAAGAGGTTAAGAACTATAGATTAGAGAGCTAGAAAGCATACTGCTAGAAGGAGACACTGGCAACACCATCTCTAGCGGAGGTGTGGGTGGCTGAGGAGAGAGATTATAGCATATGGGGCAAAGGTGGTGGTCATCATAGTTGCTGCATAGAGGGTCACTACTGCCGAGGGCTGGGAGGTAGCGATGCCGAATGTGATTGCTGTGTGGAGGGATCATTGTTGTTGAGGGCTAGGAGGAGACAGCGATGCTTGCTACGGTCGCTGCATGGAGGCATCACTGCTACTGAGAGCTAGGAGGCAGTAATGACAATGCAACTATGAGCAACGTCACCAAGGGCTCGCTACAATCACTAAAAGGTTGTGGGAGCGCTAAAAGTCCCTACGAAAATCCTAGCCCTTAGTGCGACAATGTTTGTAGCGAGAGCAAAGGAGATCACGATGAGTTGTGGAGGAAATATAATGGTGACCATGAAGAGAGAGAAGAGAAGGGTTTGGCCGAGGGCACTACAGTAAGAGATGGGATGTGGGGAGTTACAACAGGAACGCCAAGGATCACTGTTTTGATACCAGATAGTAAGACCCCTAAGGTTTTATAATAAAAGAAGAAGAGGAAGAAAGGGATAAGATCATTTTGAAGGGATCGACCTCTTAAGATTTGTTAAAGACTAAAATGTTATTTTATTTATGAAGAAAAGAAGTAAATATATCCTTATTGATAGAGTTCGACTCCTAAGTCTATTAAGACTTGGATTCTTAATCAAAATAATAAATCTCAAATAAGACCTCTAGCCGACTCCTATTATAACTAAAAAACTCAAGAAAATATTACATTAGTTTAGGACTCAAAAACTCAAAAATTTGAGGGTTCCTAACATATGTCTAAGTGTATCTACTATAATCATCAACAATCACAAAAATATATTTGCTACATTCTAAACTTGTAATATTAATAAGTATAAATAAATTTATGTGACTTAGTTATAATGGTCTAGAGGTACTTTATTTTTGGGTTTGAAGCTACTCCTTATATATTTTCCTAGTTGGCACACATCAAAACATTTATTTTTAACAAATTTAATTTTATGCATTCCTCTTAAAAGTTTTTAGTTTCAATTTGTGAAATTAATTTCATACTAGCATATCCTAGTTTCTTATACCAAAGCCATGTATCATCATTTAAAATTAAAAAATAAGTTACATCACAAAAATTATCAAGATCAAAAGATTAACAGTATAAACATTATTATTTCTTAAAGTTATCATGGATTTTTTTCTTATTTAATATTTCTATTATACAAGTATTAGATTTAAATTTAATATTATATCTCTTATCATGAAGTTTGTTAATACTTATTAAATTATATTTTGAACCATCTACCAAAAGTTTATCTTTAGTTAAAAGATTTGATTTGTTACTAATATTTTTAATGCTAATGATTTTCCTTTATTATTGTCTCTGAAATAATATATTCTCCATCTTAGCTAGTGAACTCTGATCATATGCTTTGAGCATTCACTATCAAGATATTATCTTTTGCTCCTAACTCTTGTTTGGAGGTATACCTATAAGAAACGAGAGGTTTGTTCTATATATCCATTTAACTTTAGGTCCTTTGTGGTTGATTTATATTTCTTGATTTTTGGCTTCAAATTATTCATGATTTTTTTATGAATCCAAACTAATTTAAAATGACTATATTTTTTAAAAGAACATGTGTAAGGATTAAACCTTTCATAAAAGTTATATTTAACTTTAGGAGAAATATGTAATACAAGTTTTTTTACAAATTTAGTTGGCTGCTACTACTTGTAAAATCAATACTTTTTTTTTTATAAATGCATAACCTTATTTAGTAAGAATCATATCAAGTGAATTATTTTTATTTTAATTTTTTAATATTTATTATAAAATATTTTTTTAAAGATATTCTATTATATTATTGCTATCAATTGATTCTTTTAAATAATATTCCATTTTCTCATTCATGGTAATTAGGTCTCTTTTTATATTTTAAAATATATAATTTTTTAAATGACTTCTTTTTAAGTTCAAGATTAGATAATTTTAAATAACGTTGTAGTTTCTCATTCATAATAATTAGGTCTTTTTTTATAGTTTTTTAAATAACTCCTTTTTAAGCTCAAGATTAAATAATTTTAAATCTTCATATTTAAAGCAAGAAGTATAAGATATTAATATATATTTGCCATGCATAATTTTTAATATATTAAATTCATTAGTAAGTATTACATGATCCCTTTTTAGTGAATTATATTTCTTATCAATTTTTTTGAATTCATCATCTAAATGATTAAATGCTTCAAATAATTCAAGTTTCAAAAGAATCAAATCCCTCATAGTTGAAAGTCATTAACGTATAATTTATTATTTCTTCTTCGTTATGTGTTTTATATGTCATTTTATATGTCATTAAAAATCTTTTGTATTTTAAGAATATTATTCAAGTTTTTAACTTATGTGATAAGGTACAATCCAATCAATATAATTAAACATGGTTCAACTCAGATATAATCTAGTTCATATAATCAAGCATAACCCAATGTATCTAAATATGATCTAAATCTATATAATCAAGTGCAAACAAAATATGATCTAATTTAGTAATAAAGCTTAATCAACTCGTGAGTGAAGTTCAGTCGAGCGAGTTCTTCCACTGCGCCAATAGCATTAGAGGATAAAATAGATAAGCTAACAAAGGCACACTCACACAACTTGCAGTTTCGTGCCTGGAACTTTCAATCAAAATATGAAATCAACAGCTACTTTTTACCCAGCGTACACGATAGAGAAACCAGCAGAATTTGCTTTGACTCCATTCACAATAGCTACTGTAATCACAAGAGGTGACATTGCAAACAAGCAATAGAATGCTGTCTCTGCATTACATGCTTGAACACTACCTGATAGTGAAGTTAATGTTGCAGTACGAACTGCAAAGATCGTAACCATTACAATTTACTGCAAGAGGCAGAATGAGAGAGAACAAAAACTAGGGTGAGTCGTAAGATAGCTCTCAACTACATGATTACAGTAAGTAGCCCCAAGTGCTTTATGTTAGTTCTTAGTTCATGAAATCCACATTACATGAGACACTTTGCTTCCTCTCCGATTTCTAACTCATGAAAATGGATAAGACTAAATTAAGATCAAATGGCCGGGCTGTCACAAAGACTAAATTAACATCAAAAAAACAAATATGTAGATTCCATAGATCTCAGTGGTTGCCAAATTCAACTTAGATTAGTTGGATCCCTAAATGGAAGAGCTTGTCTCAAACTGCATTGCATATAGTCGAATCATAATACTGTATCTGATTGACCCCGGTATCTTTAATCCATCTTAATCCGACGTTAGCACTATCACACGTGGATGTCACCCTGTAATAGGATCTGAAGCATAAATTTATTGTCTTAGCACTCCCAAGGCACGGAGACTTAAAAGATGATTGATCGATGGGACTTCGTTCCCTTATCCAACTAGGGATGTGAAGGCTTCAACTTATAGCCTCGTCAACTGTGGAAGATACTGTTGGCTGGCTGCTCCACAATGATATGGCTTCGAGTACGAACTCCAAATCATTCATTCGTACTCTCCGTGTTGGAGGTTGGTTGGCAGTTCTCATAGAAAACTCCGGAAGAGAATGGTAGGTGTGGTGGAGTCTTCCTGTTGACAATTTGCAGGCTCATTTCACAAGCTTTCTGCCTCGGGATTTGTTAATGTGGATGGTTGTTGATTTCAATACCACTAGGGAGATGCCTAATTGTTAGTATAAACCTTAGTTCCAATGCCTCACGTAGAGACAACTTACGCTTTGTTCTTGAATATTGTAAGGAGTTGACCATAGTTGGAATCAGCCATTAATTTATAGAACGGAAACTACAAGTTTGGGTACTGTCCATTTTGCAGTACAAAGCCCAAGGCAGGACTTCGTATGTATTAACCATGCACAAACATTTAGATCTTAATGCATGAGGGATTCGGGGGATTAATAACGCTAAATATGTCATTTTAATTCCATCAAAATATATGAAAGAAATTATTAACTTCAATTTTTGTTGATAGTGAATATGAATTTATATTTAACTAAATTATTTTATAACATAAAAAATCATGTTGAGATAATGATCCTAATTATTTGATAGAATTACGATAACATGTTATTATAAATTATTTAAAATTATGATAATATATTGTCAAAATATTTAGAGGATCAGGTTGCTCTTATTAGAGGCATCGATCTTGGATCGAAGTAGAAGATATTACTGATGAGACAGAGGCTTAGTAAAAGCATATGTAAGTTGATTAGAAGATGCAACCTAAGAGACACATAGTTCATCACTTTGAATTATGTCAAAAACAATGTGAAAATTGATAACTATATGCTTCATTTAAGAGTAAAATATATGATTAACAAATAGATATATTATCTCGATATTAACCTAATATATAAATAGAGGATCAAATAATGTGATAAATAATTCATATAGAATTTAACAAAGTTCAATAGTTATAGAAACAACCACTTGATATTTAGCCTTTGTATAAAATCTTGCAATAGAGCATTATTTTTTGAAACTATAAGAAATTGGATTATAACTAAGAAATATGACATGAGCACCCCTAAATGTTCTACCATCTTTATTACATACCCAATCGATATTTAAAAATGCATAAGGTAATAGAAGAGAGTCATTTTAAAGAAATAAGCCATGATTAATAATATCATTTAAATACGGAAGAAAGTATTTAATAGTTATCTAATGGTTGAAAGTAGGCTTGTGCATATGTATTGTTTAGATGTGTGAATGTCAAATACTGTAAATTACCAATAACTTGACGATACTTAATGACATCATTGAGATTGATAGTAAGATAAGAGAAATACTTGTAGAGATTGATGTGGTAATGATATTGGTTTCAATCATCTTTATGCGATCAAGAATATTTATGAATATACTTTTGTTGAGGAAAAAAATAGACCATTTTTGTGTGGATGATGTACGCATTAAGAAAATAGTTGAGGGACCCAAGATCTTTGATAGAAAACTTATTTAAGCTGTTAAATAAAGTGACTAATTATTATTGATTTATTACTAGTAATAATTAGGTCATCCATATAAACTAGTAAAAATATAATTATGCATTCATGAGAATAAATGAACGATGAATTATCATATTGAGAATTATGAAATATATTTGATACTAGATATGTTCAAAGTTCATGGTACTAAGCACAAGAGGCCTACTTGAGACCATAAAGAGTCTTACATAATTTGTAGATGATGAAGATTATAATCAATAAAGCTTAGAGGTTATCTCATAAATACATCATCACAAATATAACAATGAAGAAATACATTATTCACATCATCCCCAATTATTAGATAAGGTAAGACATAAAATAATATGAATTATAATTGACTTCACAATTGGGCTAAAGATGTCATGGTACTTAGCCTAGACATTAATAAGATCCTTTTTCAACAAGACTTACTTTATACTTATTAATATATTTATCAGGATTTTGTTTGATATAAAAAACCTATTTGTATCTTATGAAGTTTTGACTTAGATGGGATAAGACTAAGTCTTATGTACATTCTATAATAAAATATTATATTTTTTTAAACATTACTACTCATTAATTGAGAATTTTTAATGTTTGATTGATAGTATATGGCTCGAAAATAAATTTTTATGATTATTTTATGAAAATAAAAAAATTAATTTTACAATTTTGGATCTAGTAACCATTGAGTGAATTAATGTAGACCAATAACTTCTTTGAGACATCTTAAACAAAAAAAATTTAAAATAATGGATATTGAAATCAAACCTTATTGTGAATTCTCTTGATGCATAACACTCTCGTGAAACAACTGGATGGATGAGGTAATATGTTATTCATTGTATACTATTGAGGAAGGACTTGGTGGGTGCCTAAGTAAATAAAGTATTTAGATTGATGGGTAGGGTTTACATTTTGACCTAAATAGGAATGATAATATGAGATTGCTTAAGAATTTAGGGGACTAAATTAATAAATTTATTAGAAGTTAGTCTAGATAAAAAAAGAGTCAAGTAATTTACAAGAAAAAACATATTCTATAAAATCAACATGGTGAGAAATAAAAAAAAATTGGTTGATGGATCAAAACATTTAAAGGTACTTTAATTAGTAGAATATCTAAGAAAAATATATGATTTTGATTGGACTTCTAGTTTGTTATGGATCTAAGGTCTTAACTATGGATAATATAGACATTCAAAAACATAATTTATTACAGTTAGGAGTAGATCCAAATAAAATTTTCAATGGTAAAATTATGTTAAAGACTAGAATAAGTATGCAATTAATAAGATAAATTGATGTGACAAATGCATAAGATTAGAATTTAAGATGTAAAGAAGCTTGAGTAAGGAGTGTGAGACTAATTTAGACAATATAATGATATTCCATGATCCCATTATGTTCAATAGTATATAGAAGGGTAAGAAAATTAGAGATTCTATTAGTTTTAAAAAATCTATAAAACATTTGAAATTTACCACCATTATCAAAGTAAAATAAAATAATGGATAGTTGAAATGACTTTTCAACAACAAGTTTGAACTTAGGAAAAATTAAAGATATTAGTTAAATCTATCATGATGACCTAAACATTATGATATACAAGTTCAAAAAGTGAATTACTTATGAAAAAGGATATAAAAAATGAAAGATTATATATTTTATTATATTTTCATAAATTGCATGAAAAAGGATGACAAGATGATAATGATAAAGGTAAATTGTAAGAACAAACAATATGATTTGAAACTTTAAAAAAAGATGTCATAAGTGATTGTATTATTCTTGAAATGGAGCTTTGATTGTGGCCAAAACAAAGATAGATTTAGATGAAGATAGTGCAATAGTTGGCCACTTATAAGCTCATCTCTATTCACTTCCTCCGTAAGATATACTCTCTCTCGTATTGAGATCATTCAAAATAAATAAAAAATATAATAATTAATAAAAATATTATTAGAAGAACATAATTTAGAGATAGATAATATATTCTTCTTCATATCAAGAACATAAAGAATATAATAAAATAAAAAAAAATGGAGAAAAGAGAAGGTTTATAGAATAAATATAAGTTATTTTGAAACCTTTACCAACATCTATCATGATATTATCTGAACCATCATAGTTTGAATAAAGAGATATATTATTTAAGTTAGACATGACATAATAAGAAGCCCTATAATCAACAAAACAGTTTAATGAAGGCTGAAAGAATTGAGCAACAAAATGAACACATAATAGTGGTAATAAAAACCGAATAAGTAGTATAGTTGGATATATAGAATATAATGAGTATAAAGGCGAAAACATTAATGGAATAGTAGTTTGCAAATGATAACATTTCTTAGCAACATAGCCTTATATGTCACATATTTAATATATGATTTTGTCATTGAATTGTTCTCCAAATTTATTGACACTTTTATTATGGTATTGTTACATGTTGCCTCTAGAATTATTATTTGGACGATAGCCTTACTAGTTATAGATATTGCATTTATTACTAGAATTATTTTTGTTAGCAAAATTAATGATAAAAAAAGCAACATCAAAAGGTGATGACTCCTATTTAAAATAAGCTTCATAGTAAAAAAGATTATCATAAATTTCTTCAAAAGATATAGAATTATCACAAGTAAGAATCATAGTCAATATCTACTAATAATATGAACCAAAATTATTTAATATATAAAAAATTATCTCCTTATCATCAGAAGATGCATCATCCATAATAAGTGCATATGCTTAAATTTTGATAATTTGCATATAGTTAGATTGTGTGCCTTTAAAAAACTTAAAGAGAGTTTCTTGAAGTTGTATAAGACGACCACGAGATTAGTTGACATATATTGTTAGAAACTTAAATTACACTTCATGAGAGAATTTTGTAGAGGCTTTGTAAGGAATGATCTAAGGTGAGAGAGAGAGAGAGAGAGAGAGAGAGAGAGAGAGAGAGAGTGAGTGAGTGAGAGAAAATGATAGTAGTTCTAAAAAGATGATGTTGATAGATCCAAAAAATATATATTTAAGGTAAATAACTTCAAGATTATTCTCTCCAGGCATTTGTAGAGAGCAAATGATGGTGCCATCTATATAATCCATAAGATCATGACAGACTAAAAAAGAATACAATTGAGTATAAAGAGATATAGTTTGTGGACATGGGTTTAAGAGAAGCTTAGAGTGCAACGTTAATGGAGATAAAAATATTTTTAAAAATAAAAGAGTTAGAAATGATATGAGATAAGTGACTAATTAAAGAGATATTATCAGTCACATCGAAAAGTGAAGAAAAAAAAGACCTTAAGAAACTTGCAAGAAAGAGCGCTTCTAGAGAATAAAACTCTAATAGTATAAAAAAATGACTAGTTTAATTTTTTATTGATAGTAGGTATGAGTTTATATACATAAAAAAGATTATAAAATATAATAATTATATAATTTTTAATCAATAATAAATATAAAATATTTATCTAAATTATTTCATAATATAAAACATCATGTTCAGATCATGATCCTTATTATTTGATAAAATAATAATAATAATAAATTATCATAATTTTTATGATTTAAAATCATAATAATATATTATTAAAATATTAAGATAATTATAATAATATTTTCATGATTTATTTTTCTCAATAATATCTTTTAAGAGTTTTTTTTTAACCTGAGTTGGATGCAGGAATTAGATGCCAAAAGTGACGTTGTTTTCATTGTTCATAATCCAAGATTTTTTTTTTAAGTTATTGATTTGTATGTTCTTTTTGCAGTATTGCTTGATCAAAACATCTACCAAGAGAATTCGATTAAGCAATTAATTCAAAGAAGTAGATATGTGTATTGTGTACGACGACAAGAAGATGTTGTTGATAAACGAGAATTCATTGACCAAAACCTCAATCCCAAGGTTGAAGATGGTGGCTCCCTACACTAATCATCGCAGTAAATGCGATTGCATGCATCAAGTTAAGACGACTTTGGAGGAGATGGAATCCAAACCTGTGGTGGTGCAGAAAATAATCCATTTGCTGAGAATTATAACGTCAGGCTCAAGTTAAATCCAACGATGTATCTATCCATGAGAAACTTAGTCTCATGGTAACCTATAGCAGCCTTTCGTTTGTGGTTGGTTTTGGTGATGATACGGAAGTCAACTCTCAAAATTCCATGGCGTTGACCGTAGCACCCACCAAGGCAGGCTCTTAAAAATATCCCACTTGGCGGAGGATTGGATCCATCATTGTTTCGTGTACTCCCCATATTTTCTATTTACTAGTTGGCATAAGTGAGCTCTCTCTCTTCTCAGCCTTTAATCGCTTTGGACGTTGACTCCATTGCCTCGATAAGATCATTTTGAACAGAAGACTGAGCAAGAATTAGAAGGTGAACATCAACTACAAGATCATGTCGTCGGAGAAGACGGAGAAGAGGATAATGCACATAGATCTCTCCTTGGAGCCAGCAGAAGATGAGGAAAGAACACTAGAAGTAGGTCGTGAAGATGGTGATCAACAACAAGAAGAAAAGGAGGAAGAGGAAGGTGAAGACAAGCAGGAAAGTAGCAATCATGAGGAGGACCAGAAGGAGGAGAAAGATCAAAGTCATGAGAAGCCCATGAAGGATGAGGTTAGCTCGCTCGCACAAGATACTGTGTTCTTCCCTTCCGTTATCTCTGTTAAGATGTCGTTGCAGTTGTGCATGCTGCAAGCTGAGATGAACCGAATGAAGGAAGAGAACAAGCTGTTAAGAAATGTCATCGATCGCACCTGGAAAGATTACCATGAGTTGCAGATGCAATTTGCAGGCATCCAGCAACAGGATCGATATCCAAAAGTAATCATTCTATTACCTGAATCTTTTCTCTTCCATCCAGTAGAAAAATTCAATCATTCAGCTCACATGAATTGGTACATTTAGGAGCGTCAAGTTTCGATTTCGCTTGGCGAAGAGAGCTTACTAGAGCGGAAGAAGCTCGGTGAGAGCAAAGAGATCAAGGAACAACCATCGATGGTGGCTGATGACAAGGAGTTGGGCTTATCTTTGAGCCTCCAAACGTATTCAGATCCACACGAAAGAGAAGATGCAAGCTTCGAGGAGAAAGGTAAGCGCCTGAGAAGCTGTCAATCACTCGATGCCAAGCTCCAAACTGGCCAATTGTTCATGACAACGAGTCAAAGCATCAACCCAGCCAACAGAAAGACTAGGGTCTCAGTGAGAGCAAGATGCCAAGGCCCCAACGTAAGTCTTACATACTTCTCTTTGGGTCCTCTTT
The DNA here is from genome assembly GCA_004837865.1 of Musa balbisiana. Taxonomy (NCBI): domain Eukaryota; kingdom Viridiplantae; phylum Streptophyta; class Magnoliopsida; order Zingiberales; family Musaceae; genus Musa; species Musa balbisiana. Next base: position 6,976,144 of record CM017194.1, read on the forward strand.
GCGTTCATGTATTCGAGCTAATCAATTCTCCTTTGCAAAGAGTACTTGTAGATGAATGATGGATGCCAATGGAGAAAATACGGGCAAAAGGTGGCAAAAGGGAACCCATGCCCGCGAGCCTATTATCGATGCACCGTGGCACCAGGATGCCCAGTTCGAAAGCAGGTAGCTTGCAGAACCAAAGCCGATCTCCATTGTCTCTTCCAATCAACTCGAGCTTCGTTCACGTAATGTTTGTATCAAACAGGTGCAGCGATGCCTCGAGGACATGTCGATACTTGTCACCACCTACGAAGGGACGCACAACCATCCTCTACCAGTCGGAGCAACTGCGCTGGCCTCCACAGCTACAGCAGCAGCTAATTTCACGTTGTTGAACGAGACAAATTCCTCATCTTCTATTCCTAACCATCCGCCATTATCGTACTTGAGCCCGTTCCTAGCAAGCCCTTCTCCACATCTACCGAACACGAACAGCTTCGCCAGCTTCTTCGGTGCAGCAAGCAGCAACGGCCATGGACAACAGCAACTTAGTCTCTTGGGACCGATGTATCCATGGGCTGTATCCTCCTCGAATTCCGCCATTGTCAGTGGAAGTTCTTGGCTATCAAGTAAGGGGGTCTGGAACAGTGAGGACGGGAAGTATTCAGCAGAAAAAGCTAGTGCGACTGCTGCAGACCCAAAGCTCACCGTCACGGTTGCAGCAGCCATTACCGGAGCGACGTTGGCTGGGAAGGACGGGGAGAGCAGCAGCAGAGTTAGCAACCATTGGGTGCTCGAGTCTCCCTCCCCGCACTAAGGGTAGCAATAAAGGAAGGTTGATAACCTTACTGCGGCATTGATTCTTGCTTCATGTCGAGGCTTACATGATTGCCTTGTCGTTGTTCACTGCTCGTCAAACTCTTTTTGGTGATACGAAAGATACTAACTAGATTTGGTTGCTTAGTCAGTATATGGGTTTTTTTTCTCTCATTGTAGCTAATTAAATTGGAGGTATTGAATTCTTGAAGCAAACAATGTAGAAACCTTACAAGATCTTCATGGTTAAGAGATGATAACCAAGTAATTGACCCGATCAATTCCTTAAATTGAGGATCATGCCCTCCATTATTCTTAGAAAAAAAAAAAAAAGAAAGTATAAGCAACAAATGCATTGTCAAGTGAACGTCACCATTTTTTTTTTTCTACTTGTACTGTTTGTGGGGAAATTATTAATGAAATAATGTTGAAATCAACTACTGATTTGCCAATGTTCTTTGTATTGACTCCTATCTTAGATATTTAGGTGTTTGTTCAGAAGAGTTAGCCCTAAGTTCTTCACCTTGGCATATAAGCATGACAGTTTTAGCATGCATCTCAATCTTGTTCATAAATGGTTTAGCTTACTGATATCAGAGTAGTCCAGCTTTGATTCCAAAGGTGGTTGACATATGCTCTAAACCTGGTTGAAATGGCACCAAATGCCATTTACACTTTCTTTTTCCTAATGATATCATGATATTTTATCTTTCTGAATTTTACTTATTAAAACCTCACGATTATATCATGCACAAACCAAATTTGCCCATATCTCATTACTAAATCAGAATGATGAACTAGTGCCCATATCTCATACACTCAACTGGCCTCAAGACCAATGTTTTGCATGGATTCATAGTTGGGGATACCTAGCTTGAAGGCATATATACAGCTAGTTTCACTCACCTAGTTCTTTTTTATTAGTTTTTCTTTTTTTACATATATAATGGCCCTTATTACTAGTACAAAATAATTCTTTTGCAAAACTTAGTCAAATTGACATGATAATAGCTAATATTCCTTGATGAGGGATATAATATTTGAGCAATAGAGTATAGCAATCCATATCTCATTAAGATGGTATGACATGCTAAATTCTTGTTGATGTATAATTATGGCCCATCTGTAGATTCTGAGTTTTTTCAAAGCAGGGGAAAAAATTTAATGGTTCTAATTAACTTTGTAAAAGTTGAAGTTCATGTACCATAAAAGAGTGAGTACTTATGTAATGTGAACCTGATCAGAGAAATATATTCATTATTATGGGTTTTTTTTTCTTGAAATAAAAAGAAATACCTATACAATTAAATGTCAGATACAAAAGACTCTGCTACACATGGAGCAAAAGAGGAGGAAGCTAAACTATGAGCCATGAAATTGAACTCCCTACGTATGTTTGAAAACTATCAATTAGTTCAGTGGGCATTAAATTTGATGCCTGAGATGGTAGATAGAAACAACCAAGAAACTGTGGATGTTCCTTTCACAAAATTGATGACCCCTTGGCCATCTAAAAGAACTAAAAGAACCAAAAGGTTCTTCATATGAATCATATATAATTCAAATAGACTATTGTTGTCCAACATGTTACATCACTGTTAATAATTGTAACTATCAGAAGTCGAATATGTTTTGCCATCACTAAATTTATGTTCATATGCATATAACACCTGTTGATGATTCCAATAGTCAAAATGATATTTGGATATTGGAGGAAGCCTTCAAGCGGGAATCACATGTAAATCTAGTACGATCATATATGGTCAACACCTTCGAAATATTAGGTTTTGTTCTATAAGGCGAAACAGCGTCACGACATGTTTAGCAACTCTCCTCAAAATCTTCTTGTCCCATGAGGTGGCTGACTTTTTGAATCTCAAAACAAGTGTCCAAGCAATTCTCCTCAAAATCTTCTTGTCCCATGAGGTGGCTGACTTTTTGAATCTCAAAACAAGTGTCCAAGCAATTCTCCTCAAAATCTTCCTGTCCCATGAGGTGGCTGACTTTTTGAATCTCAAAACAAGTGTCCAAATCTTCCTTACACAGCGTGTCGTTCAAGTCAGAACCATGAAAATTGCAATGAAGATCAAAGAAAGATTGAAAAGGTGAAAAGAATAGATGTGTACCTGCGATAGATCAAGCAATTTGCATATACACAAAGAGTTTCACTCATCGACTCATCGAATCCGGATCACTAATTCAAAATGCTAAGTCCAAGTTAATGATAATAGACTTATCAAAAGCGTAAGTAATCAACGGCACATGTTAGCATCTAACATGATGTTCACACCAATGTTATCTACAATGTTTTTTGTTTTATGGATGCACCATGCTCTTAAATTTCCCTTGCCCTAACACAAATTTTAGCTAGAACTTGGAACCGACTTGTTCCTCACCACCATCCCCACCTTCATTCCAGCTTTGTGGTTGACAATACATTGTGTAATGGAGTTCCTCTCTCTTGGAATAGCAAGAAATCTACTTCTCTCCTAATGAAGTATATCAAAGCCTGTTATCTTCTCCGTTGCACAAATTATTGGACTTCATAAATGGCAAGAGGAAGAGGGTGTGAGGAACCTCTCTGGAAGTGTACTTTCAAACTGAAGCTGGCCAAAACTCATATTCAACCATCTCTGTCATGAGCTGAGTATTATCTGACAACATTCTGATGATCTACGAGGAACCTGCCCTCTCTAGCCAAGGTTGCCAATCAATTGTTGTGCCTACTGACACAAAAAGAAAAAAAACTAGCGACAATATCATAGAATTCCATAAGGAGCACATGATGGTCAACAATAATCTTCTTTTTCCCAATTCAGTTAGCTAAATCATATACATCATGTCATGAAGGGTTAATAGATGGAATAATAAATACAAAAGGATAGGAAAAGCTCGCAGTGTGACAATACTCAAAATGTAAAGATGCTGCTCCTAGTCCAAGTTTGACACGAATTGCCACCACCTATTTTCCTTGCTGATTAGAAAACCTAATTATTATGGACAGTTCGACGTAGCAAGTCTTCAAAGATACTACCACAAAGAAGAATATACAGCCAAAAGAATAACTTTAGCTATATCAAAGCTTTGCATTGTATCACAGAGAAATTAGTGGCTACCACATCATGGATGCCATTCTTCAAATTAGTTGATAAATTGCTAAAGATTGACCTTGGTTCAGATACTTGATAAGATTAATACTGAGTTAAGGTCTGAGTTGAGAAACATTGCAAGAGGTTTCAATATTTCACAATTTGATTTCTTGAGTTAAATTATACCAGGAAAAATCATGTGATGCTCATAAGTTTGCGTCTAAACCTGCAAATTCCCATGACCAAGTTCAATCTGGTTCATCATTAAGTCTGTGTCTTGTTGTTTGCACTGAAGACTGCAATTGCCACTTCTGCAATATTCATCTTTCATTGATTCATTTTCTAATTCAGTTTTTCTTCGACCAATTCTTTTACTGGCAGAAGAATTTAACTTGTTTTACTATTCATATCTCTACGATAAAAATGCATCTGAATTCAAACAAAAACTTTCGTAGTAGTAAAAACAGTGTGTGAATTATGGAAATTAAAACTTAATTCATTAGGGCTGATACTTGGAAACACGAGACTGTCAATCGAGAAAGAAGCATTAATTTATCATCAAGAAGATTGGACGAATTTGGCAACGCACATAGAGTCACTTCTTCTTTAGGCAAACCAAAAACATAACAGAAAACGCATGATAACCTTGGAGAAGCTAACCATGGCAGCGGACGACGGCGGCGGTATTGATCAGAGATCTTTGACGATCTGCATGCCCATGGAGCGCGCAGTGCCCATGATAGACTTGCAGATGGCCTCGACAGAAAGGTGCTTGCAAGAGGGGTCGGCCTGCTTGATCTTGGCGATCTCGTAGACATGTCGGACGGTGATGGAAGAGGCGACTACGTGGCCGGGGCGGCCGCTGCCGGATTCGACGCCGGCGGCCTTCTTGAGGAACCAGGCGACGGTGGGAGACTTGACAATGAACTCGAAGGTATTGTCCTTGTAGGCGGTGATGGTGACGGCCATGGGTGTGTCGGGCTTGTACTTCTGGGTGCGCGCATTGAAGTCCTTGCAGAAGGCCATCAGGTTGAGCCGGTACTGCCCGAGGGCGGGGCCGACGGGCGGGGCGGGGCGGGCGCCGCCGGCTGGCACCGTGAGGCGGATGGTGGCGGCAATGGGCCGCCGGGCTACCACATCCTTCAGCGTCGCCATTCGCAGCGGATCGAGGAATTCCACAGGGATCTTCGCCGGGATGGAAGAAAGATGCTGAACGATCGGCGGAGGCTTCCCCCTCTCAAAGCTGCCAAATCCAAAACCCTAACACTGAGCCTAACATGGGAAACCAGATGCTGTAGAATTGTAGGCCGACCCGGCTCGGCTCGGGCCGCACCGGACCGGTCCGTCCTGTAAGCACACTCGTGGTGTCAGGTTCGCACGATAAAAATATTAAACAATTAACCGAATAAATTACTTAATAGCATGAAATCTAATAAAGTAAGATAGTTTGATATAAATAACTGAGATCTTAAGTAATTAAGTAATTAAGTAATTTAACTGATTTAACTGATATAGTTTGATATTAAACAATTGGAAGGCCTTAGCTAAATAAATATCTTGAAAGTGTCAGCTAATTTAACTGATAAAACTTTGACAATACATGATCCAAATTTATGAGTTCACTAAGCGTATCACGCTATGCAATAATGATATATGCAAGATGGCCGCAAAACCCCTTTTATTCAATTGGTCTCCAGAATTGCATCTCTTCTATCAACAGAATTTACCACAACGGCACATGGAATCAGTCTGGAACAAAAGCAAGAGAAAAAAATGTACATAGCTTTCGTTTCCAATAATAGGATTGTTTTGTAGTATTCCAAGAGGAATTCTCAAGAGATCAAACAAATAATAAGAATTGATCCTGAGACCGACTCAATTGACAGATGATTGAGGCAGCGAATTAGTTTCTTTTCCACTTTTGAAAGAAACATTGGATACATTGTCACATAAATTCATATCGATGAATTAAAAGTCATTGGCTCTTGCATGATTGTCTTGATTATCAAATAAATGAGAAGAACAGCTGCTAGGATGCCGGTAAGTCATTCAAGAAGCTTGTTACATGTCCCAACCCCAACTGCTGCAGCAAGGTGCCAAGCTGCATGAAGATAGGGCGTTTGAGGAAAGCAATCATCAGCAATGAAAAGTGCCGCTCCCAGTAGGGAAGACATTTTGTGTAGGTTGTGTGCCATCCTCAGATTTGGTCTTGTCAATGCTTGTTTGGCAAATGCTACCTGAGAGTAAGCAACAAGACAATCAATATATCAAGCTAACATGGGTCAACTATTTAAACTGTGTACCACAAGAATTTTAGTCAACTTTGTAAAATAGTCTGTAGCATTCGGTCTCTATACGTAAAAAAATTACCATAATTTGCATCCACTATGTGAATATCAGCAACCACTAAGCTAGAAGGCTAGTCATATTTTAGAAAGACACAAGCCAATGGTGCAGATTTTTAACGATTAATCATAATTATCATCCAAAAATTTTCCAGTATAATAGTTGGCTGCACAATATAAAGTAAACAAGAGCCCATGAAATTTCAGCGGAATCCTATGACCACCGCTCATCCCAAGATCAAACATGTCAAAATGGTTTCAATTAATTGACCAAGATAACTAATAAAGTGACAAGCAGAAACCTTAAAAGATTAGCGATTAGAAATATGTACTTTGTGGTTGTACTTCAAGCTGGTGAAATCAAGCAGAAAACACAATCTTAAACCATGAAGGAAAGTATACAAGACTTCCTAATCTAAAACGCAAAATGTGATGGAGCAACACTTCCTAGTCTAATAGCTAAATTAAATGCTGATTTCCAAGGGGGGTCCATCACCTATAACTGAGCTTATCTAATCCAAATAATGAAATGTTAAGATAAAAGAATACAAGCAATAACAAGCAAAAGATATTTAAACCTTCATTATGTGTTATTAAATTGGGAACACAAAGCAAATATATGGTTTGCATGTACACAAAGATTTGAGTTGCCATGCAAAGTTGCTAATCACAGTAGCTTTTAGTTACTTGCCTCCATTAGTCCAGTGTGAACAGCTGAAACCATCAATGGCTGAATTGGCAAAAGCAATGTGGATGCCGCCATTAAAAGTTTTGGGTTCTCATTTCTGAGTGACCGTGATAGACACTACCAAAATTAAATAATTCACAAGTCACCAAGACAGAGAAGAAAAGTGCATAAAAGAGTATCAGAAAGTACAAACAATCCAGCACTAGAGTGACCAAAAGCTGTTTACATATATAGACTAAAAAACATATGAAATCACAAAATAAGCAATTTTGAGTATAATGTATGAGCATGCATTAGTTAAGAAGAAATAGGTACAAAGCGGGCTAACCATGAGGTAGAACCCTCTTTAATTTACATGCAAAAACTCACAATCTAAAAAGGATATATATGTGTATATACAGATAAATGAATTAGGTAACGAAACATACGTGTTGAAGTAATAGCAGTTAGCACATATGAAAACCACTGTATATTCACTAGTAGATTTCACACCTGAAGCACATGCACATATCATGAATACAATGTGATATCTGAAATGCCAATCCTTTTTATAGCACAATCATAATAAAGTTGTGGGCAAAAGCTTTCCCTATTGGCAATCTCAGTACTCCTCAAAACCCACCAGAATGTTCTGCCAGTACGACTACTAATCACTAGATAACTTATATAACATAATACTATAATCATAATCAAATTAAAGAGATCTCTGAGCTCAATCTTTGCGCCCTTGGTGCAGGCATCTTCCAAAAAGGATAAGTTATGGTGATTTTCAGTGTAGGTTAATCATACTCTGATACCAAACAAATAAGATTTTACCTTCTATCAGATTAAATCAGTTTGAGTAGAAAGCCCTTTAAAGATAAAAAAACAAAAAGAAGTAATTATCAACTAATAATAAATCCAGTGCAACAAAGAACACAAAAATCCAAGAATTAGTCTTCATGCCTTACAGAGTTTTGATTTGTAGGGCTACATATGCCCAAATCTCCAATTTTAATTAGAAATCTAAACAATTGTATGGTAGTCCATCAAATCACACAATGTCGCTGAAAATAATAACCAAAGAGGACTCCTAAGATGTCCTGGTACAACAAGTTTTCTAAGAGTCAAAACCTTGGCCCAAAAGGAGCCCCAAAGTCATCTGTACAGACGGCTGGTTTGTGCTCAACGCCTACAAGTAGGACTGTTGGGTTCTCTCTCTCATATGGGCCTTTTTTCTTCTGAAAATAGGATTAATGGTCCCTATTCTTTTGGTGACTATGACTCGTCGAAGCAAGTTTCCATCTCTAGTCCTTTTATAAAACAAGATATCTGCTGTCCCAATAATCTAATAGTTGTAAACATTTATCTTGAGGCTCTAGAAATGCTCCTACGTCCAAACTTTTGAAGCTTACTGGATAATGGCTTTGAATGACTTAAGCAGGTTATGGATTAGGTCCAATCGTCTCTGTAACACAGCACATACACAATCCAGAAACTAATAAACCAAAGAATATCTCAGAAATTGACATAAAATTTAGTTTTGTCAATTCACATGCTTTCCTTTAGTTTTGCCAATTCACATGTTTTCCTCACATCAAAAGAGATAGGAGTACCATATCAGTAGACACCTAGTGGGCATCTTTGTATCCAAGATGTGATATGTTCACAAAGCCACTTGTAAATATAACTGGAGCTTTGGCATGCACTTTACCATGGATTTACTAGTATATCACGCTTATGCTTACAGAAGCATTTCTAAATCTTAACCAGCAGGTGTTTCACATTTGCTTCAGTTTTAAAACAGAAAAACAAGTGCATGATCTTGTCTTAAGATGAATTGTTAATAACAAGTAGATTATAAAAGATATAAAGCCACACCAAAGGACAAGTGAATTAACAAAGACAGAAGGAATTGTTCTATCTCCAAACTTCACCTGCACCAAGCATGAGCTTATTTCAAAATTTTGGTTCTTTCTATGCTGAACCACATCCCTTTTCTTTCTCGTAATACTGAGGACGACTAGACTAAACGAAAAAAATGAAATGAATCAAATCATATGGTCGCACCATCTTTGAAATAGGTAAATGTCTTTCTGACCCACAGCCATGGGAGAGATCAGAGAAGAAACTTCCCTATCAATGGAGCAAGTACAATGAAATTCTTACAGTATCAGTTTAACCCCACGAACTCATCCCAATTACAAGTAGTTGAGATATTACTACATAATACAGATCACAAGAAAATATGAAAATAATTCATCAGGTACTGTAAAATTCAAGCCACATTACAACATGAATGATGGGTTAGCATTAACAACATTTTCAGCACAGAATACTCATCATTTTGTGAAGACAAAGTATAGTTCTACATGTGTATCTCCTAGCAAACGATAAAACACTACAGTAGAATAATGGCTTTGTGTCAGAGGATGGTTGGATTAATAAGAGGGCACAAGGAGGAACCAGGGGACAAGAAATAGGGAAGTAAGGAGAAGAAAGCAGATATTTAAGTATATTGGGATATACTTGACATGTCTAATTATGAGTGCACGCAACACATCATCTCTTGAGGTACTACATGGGGTTGACCACTCAATTTTTTGTAAAATAGCATCAAACTCTTGAGTGGCATGTTATTTAACTTCAATAAGCATGTTATTGAACATACACGTTAATTTCGATCCTTATAAATAGGTTCAATATAGAAAGAAAAAAGTCACTCATTAATTTTCAACCATGATGTTAAGTATCTATTACTTACAAGAGTAGTTGCAGCTATCATTGTATAGTCAGCCCATCTTAGATATTTTCGGAGGACTCCTCTTGAGGAATGATATAGACTTGAAGCAATCCCTACTCCAATTAATGAATTAGCATAGAGTGCAGTGTTTATGTTCTTCCTGGAGAGTTAATTTACAAGTTTTCAGATATTGTAGGAAAGAAGGAAAAAGTAGGTCGGCAAATATTTTTGTGGAGCTATTCTCTTATAAACTTACCTAGGCACCTGCAATCCAAGAACAACAAAAGGCAACGAAGTTAAAACATTGGCAACAGATTCTGTAATGTTCCGATCACCTAATTAAATGAGAAACATTGACTTTAAGTTATAAGTCATACACATGAGTTTATCAGGGAAACTCTCTATCCTACACATACCGTGAAGCGTACAACGAATTGGCCTCAAGCACGAAGGCCTCTGCTGCCATATCCTACTGGCAACACATAAATCGGTCAGTTGCTTTTTTGTTCTTCGATACACGATAGTTAGGGTTTTCGCTAGGTGAATGATACGGACAAGATAACCTGGATATGGATTTAATCGATGTATTTGTTATATAACTCACCGGATTAGCAATATTTGGCTCGTCTCAGCAATATCCACACCTCTGCAAGTTGAACGATCGAGGCCCTCACAGTGAAGTGCTTTTTCAACTTCGATTGCTGACCTTCCTACCAGCTGCACCCCATGAATCCCGTCTAGTATTCCAGAAGTATTTGAAGGTCCATTGACACCCATGAGGGCAGCCTGTCTTGTGCGGACTGCAATCAAACAGTGCCGCCAAGAATTAGAAGACAAAGAAGCAAGAGAGCAAGCAACCCACAGTGAACATAGAACGCGAGAACCTTTAGATGAGAGAAGCACCCGGCCAGAGGATGATCTCGATATGCAGGCTTTGAGCTCTTCAAGGATGAAAACCCTGATTCCTTCTCCGAGTCCTGCAACAAGTTGTGCTCAAAGTAAGGTCTCAGGATCCTGAGATGAGAAAACAATGATCGATGATCACCTTGACTGAAACCGGCGGTGATCCACCAATGCAAACAAGTATCGGCAAGGTCTGAGGCAGAGACTAGATTTGGCTGGGGAGAGATGGGGAAGGGGCCGTTCCTCTGCCAGTTTGGAGCTCCCCATCCGAACGGGAATTTGGGGGGCACATGACACCAAGAGAGCATTCAGAAAAAGGAATCTTTTGGTGTTAAGCTTTCGGCATATTCCACAGGAGCAGCGGAATTTGCATTGAATTCTAGAGTTATCGCTTTGGGCACCGGAACACCTTAAACCCAACCGTTCACCCTGCTCGGGTGACGAAAGGCATCGAACCTGAACCGGGTGCGCTTTCGCCGTATGTCTATTCCTCGTGGGCCCCATTTATCCAATCAGAAGGCGAGTTGATAGGGGATTTAGGCCTGTGAGTATGCGGAAAATGTTGCTCTTTTGGCTGAAGCACCTCGACACAACTGGACCTTTTTCCACCACTGACTTCTAACTTTCTTCTCCACCGAAATGTGGACAGGAAGTGGACCTATGATAATATCCTGACCTGTACCTGTCTGACCTACTTGCACTCGGTGTTTAGCTTGGATTAAATGGCTTTTATTGAGTACACTGTCCGCTTAGATTTTCGAACATCAAGCTTGCATTGAAATTAAACTCAAAACAAGATCGATTCCAACATATTATTATTTCGTCAATTCTAACCATGAACTATATATATATTACACGTACATGAGTTTTCGATTAGAAAATTTTATTTTGTTTGATACCTTGATTGATTACAACATGAAAATGAGTTATCATGATATAGACATGACTTAACCCAGATAATACAGTATTTGCTAAAAATAGTCATTCTATCTAGCGAAAGAAGCAATTCAATTGATTATCTATATAATAAAAATGATCAAAAAGCACTTATAGAATTTTTTTCAGTCAAATATGTCAAGGCTAATTATTATGTGAATTTAATTAAGAGAAAATACTGCTGAATCCGATTCCACTAACAAATCATAACGAATTTGATGATTCGTTATCACGTGCATCACATTGTCATTATTGGAATAAGAATAAGCCTTCAAAGTGCACATATTATAAAAACTCTGGTTGAGAATTTTTTATAGAGTATCTCAACTTTAAAAATTTCTCGAACACTCTTAATTATATAAAAAGATTATTTTAATCTTATCTTCATCGAATCCATTATTACCCTCTTATTTTTTAATGGATTTATCCATCGAATCCTGTTCGACTCAATAACGGAGATATAGTCTTTGCAACTATCGTCATTACTTGCAATGTCCCTCGTTATTGGTTATATATGAGAAAGAAGAGGGTATTGTCTGCTCTCACTCATAACCTTTATCGTTAATCATAGAGAAATCATTTAGTCTCCTTGTACTCTCTCCTCACTATTGATTGTTAGTGAGGAAGGAGCAGACGTGCCTTTGCTGTTGATCACTAGCGAGGAAAGGAGAGGGGCAAGCTATCCATCCTTACCTATAACCTTTGTCGTTGGTTATGAACGCTACGCTCATCATTAGTCTATGAAGAATCGTTACATTTTCATCATTAGATGGGTTCACCAGAGGGAAATGGAGGACAATGACGGATGAGGACTAAATAGTCATTTTTAAAAATACTTTGTGAAATTTTTTTAAAGGGTGAGACATTATCTAGAAAATTTTTAAACTTAGATACTTCTTTCAAAAATTCATCCATAATACTTATTATCACCCTAAAATATAAAAGTTATATGTATATATAGGCAAGGAAATATGTATATATATACATATAATTTTTTCCAGCAATTAAGGTTATTTTCATTACATATTTGGTGAAAGAAGATAAATGTATATTACAATATTATGTACTGCACTCGAGAATTTTGTGCGATACGTGACATTTTGTCGCGCACGAGATATTAGATAGAGATAGCTCAACGCTCGCCATTATTCTACTTGAAGTCATATAAGTAATTAAACATTTAAAAATATAAGAAAAAGATGTTTTTTTTCTAGTGAGATCACCGGCGAAAGCGTGGACTTGTCCCTTCCACTCGTCGCAAGCGAGTGGACTCAGCGACACGTGACTCGTCTCTCCTCATAGGACACATGGCATGTAGCATGACTGTAATATAACATGACAAAATGCAAATGAACCTTGCCGTTCAAGCTCGAGGGGAGCACATCCATTCGTCTAAAAATCCATGGTCATCGTAAACTGCCTTCCAAAGTTGCCCTTTCCTTTAAATATTGATTTTTTATTTGATTCTTCCCACAGGAGGCTCCACTTTTTTTTTAAATTGGATGATTTTTAAAGTAAATACTCATTTTTTTATACATTTCAATTCATATCCTCTTTTTTTTAAAATAGTATTCTTAATTTAAAAAATTATGAAATATCTCCCCAAAAATTATTCCTTCAAAATTTTACCCTTTTTTTAAAATCAGTTTTAAACTATATTTTCATTTGACTTATTTATATTATTTTTTAATTTATAGTGTTTTTTATTGATGTGCTGAAAATATTATAAATACTATTAAAAACGCTATAAATGATTTTATATCGAGTCTTTTTGGGTGTTATTGGTTGTAGATGTTATACCTTTAAATTTATAACAAGTTAGGATGAGATTAGGAGTTCATTTCAATTATTTACGCTATTTTGAAGTAAATTTTACATGTTTTTATCGTGATACCCAAAATACTATAATAAGAATAATTTTTTATTTGGGTGATATCATTCATAAATTATTATAAATATCTATTTAAATTATAGTAAAAGTAAGTTTTATAGTATTTTTGTTGTAGTGTCCAAAATACTATAACATATCAAAACATGATAACAAGCCAAAACATTATAATAGATATTTTTTTTAAAGAAATAATTTATATATATTTTAAATTAGGAAAACTGTGTGAGAAAAAAAAAGTCTCGATTGAAAAATACCTAAAATGTGAATATTTCCTAGCAAATCACTCTTTCTATTATACTCCTTGCACATATAAATATTATAACTATGCATAGTAAATATTTATAATAGAATTGGAATCCTCGATCACTTTACTGTTCAGCTTCCATAAATCCATAAAAAATTATCATATATATATATATACATATTATAATTTTTTTAGGTAACTATTGCAAATAAATTCGGCTATGAATAAGTACGTAATTAACCATTTACGTGGAACATTTTCTTCAAACTCCTATTGCATCTTTTTCGTGCGAGGTAAATACTTGGAAAATAACTCTTGAATTGGAATAACTCTCAAAATTAAAATTGCCGAGGTTGGTGCGTGCAAAAAGTCGCAGGTAAAGGCGTCATCAGAGGCATCAGTGAGGCTCAACAGTGAACCACTTGTGGGACCACTCGGAGGCCAATAAAATCGCAGGTAGTCCAAGAGTAGCCGATGAATGGGTAAAGGAGTATTTTGAATGAGGTGCAACGTGGTCTATACCGATTGGAGGACAAAACAGCCGAGACAACATTCGGGGAATATAACATCGCGTTGATGCGACAAATCATTTCCCACTTCTTCGCTAATTTTAGCTGCACCTTTTAGTTCTACCCGCAGGTACCTTACCCCCCTGCGGGGCGATCTATGAGTCAACGCTGGCCCACGTGGATCCCATGGTGCAGGCGTTGAGGCGTAGTTAAAAAAAGGACTTTTTTACTTTTTTTCATTTTTTAAGGGCCAGCAAAAACGACCCAACCACCGAGCCGATTCGTGAACACCATCCGCTCAGCAAGTTTCGGCTGCGTTGGCTGCGATTCTCCCTTCCTATATATATATATATATATATATATATATACATATTATAATTTTTTTAGGTAACTATTGCAAATAAATTCGGCTAATGAATAAGTACGTAATTAACCATTTACGTGGAACATTTTCTTCAAAACTCCTATTGCATCTTTTTCGTGCGAGGTAAATACTTGGAAAATAACTCTTGAATTGGAATAACTCTCAAAAATTAAAATTGCCGAGGTTGGTGCGTGCAAAAAGTCGCAGGTAAAGGCGTCATCAGAGGCATCAGTGAGGCTCAACAGTGAACCACTTGTGGGACCACTCGGAGGCCAATAAAATCGCAGGTAGTCCAAGAGTAGCCGATGAATGGGTAAAGGAGTATTTTGAATGAGGTGCAACGTGGTCTATACCGATTGGAGGACAAAACAGCCGAGACAACATTCGGGGAATATAACATCGCGTTGATGCGACAAATCATTTCCCACTTCTTCGCTAATTTTAGCTGCACCTTTTAGTTCTACCCGCAGGTACCTTACCCCCCTGCGGGGCGATCTATGAGTCAACGCTGGCCCACGTGGATCCATGGTGCAGGCGTTGAGGCGTAGTTAAAAAAAGGACTTTTTTACTTTTTTTCATTTTTTAAGGGCCAGCAAAAACGACCCAACCACCGAGCCGATTCGTGAACACCATCCGCTCAGCAAGTTTCGGCTGCGTTGGCTGCGATTCTCCCTTCCTATGGGTAAAGGAGTATTTTGAATGAGGTGCAACGTGGTCTATACCGATTGGAGGACAAAACAGCCGAGACAACATTCGGGGAATATAACATCGCGTTGATGCGACAAATCATTTCCCACTTCTTCGCTAATTTTAGCTGCACCTTTTAGTTCTACCCGCAGGTACCTTACCCCCCTGCGGGGCGATCTATGAGTCAACGCTGGCCCACGTGGATCCCATGGTGCAGGCGTTGAGGCGTAGTTAAAAAAAGGACTTTTTTACTTTTTTTCATTTTTTAAGGGCCAGCAAAAACGACCCAACCACCGAGCCGATTCGTGAACACCATCCGCTCAGCAAGTTTCGGCTGCGTTGGCTGCGATTCTCCCTTCCTATATATATATATTATCAATTCTCGTCTTCCAATCGAATCGAGCTCCTCTCCGAAGACATTGGCGAAGGAAATGGGGTTGTCTCTCATCGAGGTACGCGCTTCCTGATATGTATGAAGATGAGAGTTGATGATGATTGCTTAACCTTTTCTTGTGCGATCGATCAGGGGTTCACTAAGTCGCTGGCCATGACAGTGCTCTCCGAGATCGGGGACAAGACCTTCTTCGCAGCCGCGGTGAATCTTTATTCCTTGAGTTCCTTTTATGTTGGTATTAGATCTGGGATTAGTGCCTCTTTGATTCTTAGACTGCAATTTCTGATTTGGTACTGCAACTTGAATGCGATATGACTGAATCGAAGTTGGAACTCGATATCATTGTTCGAGCTATTGTTCTTGGAGTCTTGGGCTTTAAATGCATGTGTTAAGTCTAAAATCACCCTAAGTTCTCCTGGTAAGATTTGTCTCTCTTTTTGTTGAGCAATTTGGTCTGGGATTCTTTGGCTATTTCACGGGTTGATACATCTACCAAATGCTCATACGGGAAAGTCAACTCCTGGCTTTAGTAAGAAGTTGAAGTCAGTTGGTCAGATATTAGGAAAGATCTTTTGCTTCGATCAGGTGTTGATTGATAAGGTGTGGGACTATATTAATATTATCCAAGATAGGACAATAGTTCTTGTTTCTATTCTCTTTCTCTATCCTACAATATCTTTAGGAATTTAACTAAAGATCTGCCTTGGCCGAAGCCCCTGTCCAATCCATTGGTTGCACACACTCTGCTACCTTGCTGTTTCTGTCATTGTAATTCTTTGATTGGATATACTTTAAGCAATATCGTGGAGTTGCCTATATTTCATCTACTGAATCACATGTATCAAAGTCCAAAGAGTTCTGACCAATAATAAGTCCATAGAGCACAGTTTGACATCAGAAAATCTTCTCAATACCCAGGGGCATTATTTTTATCTATTTAAAATTTTCTGATTTTTTTTCGTCTTTTACTGGATGGCTGAACTGCCTGTTTATAGTGCAACTCTTGTATGTTTTGCCTTGTTTCAATTATTATCACCTGAGATTTATATGATGCTTATATTCTTAAGTTCGGGAAGATGGATTCTGTTATTCTGTAACAGTCTGAAGGCTGAACAATGATTTAATTAACACTGTATATTTTCTATTTAAGATCTTGGCAATGCGTCATCCTCGGAAACTTGTTTTATCAGGTTGTTTAACAGCCTTAATTGTGAGTTCCTTGCCTTAATCTTTACCTTTATCAAGCTGTAACTATGTATGCCTTTACATACATTCTGGGCGACGCTATAGGTCATGACTATTCTCTCTGCATCTCTTGGTTGGGCTGCCCCAAATCTGGTAAGCTGTTCAAGATATAAGAATCGTTACTTCTGCAATTTTAAACTTCTGCTTTTTGATTTGTATTCCATTCATTGTGTGTGATAGTTATGTTGAGACATTCATTACATGTACTGTAGCAACTCACCAGTGAGATAGATCCTTGGGTTTTGCTAGTTTTGTGGAAAATGCTACTGTTTGTGCTTGTGTTACAATGGTTTTTAAGTTCTCTAGTGAGTTGGATGTATTTGATTTTACCGCAATTGGAAGAATTTGATTTTATGGCAATTTAATGTAAGATATTTCTCTTCTCTTTCTTTTTTGTGTGTAATGTGTTTGTTATGCACGAGACACTGTTGCGATCCTTCTAATCATATGTGTGACTCTGATGCATCAGTATGATTCCAAGAAATCTTTATTTTCTGGTTTCTTTATTTTTTCAGGTTTACAAGCCCAGAAATGCAGTCCAAATCCCTTGTATGTCATAACCGTAAACCATTGACCTTAAAAGTATTGAAAATCTCACAATAGTCTGAAATTCTTTCTTAGTCAGTTTTAACCATCCTAAAACCTTATATATTTTGATGAATTTCATGTTGCAATGTACCAAGAAATTGATAATGCTCATCCTGATAGGTACTGATCAGT
The DNA here is from genome assembly GCA_004837865.1 of Musa balbisiana. Classification (NCBI taxonomy): domain Eukaryota; kingdom Viridiplantae; phylum Streptophyta; class Magnoliopsida; order Zingiberales; family Musaceae; genus Musa; species Musa balbisiana. The sequence goes on from CM017194.1 coordinate 6,993,679, forward strand.
TATCACATACAAGGATCACAATATAAAGGTCCCATTCCTTAAAGGACTTTATCCATGTAAAGATTTTTTCAATCTTCTCATCAGGATACCTTCATGTATTCTCAGATTAAACAGAAAATTACAATCTAAAACCACACTTTTGAGTGGAAAACATGAACTGTCCCAAGCCATATTGGGAGTGATGCGGTCAAAATTTAACCACATTGCACTTGTCTTACCAATATCCCTTTTCTTCTTTTGTTTATAGAAATCATTTGTCGTGGTCTATTTGACATTCTAATGGGGGATGTCATGAGGTCAAATGTTATATAATTGATATCTGATGTTGGTCTCCGGCCAAATAATCTAGAAAAGCCCCTAATGCACTCTATTAAGGGCTAAAATGGTGCTGATAGCCTCATATTGGCACTCTTAATTATCTCAAAAGTACCAACAACTTAATTATCACTTATTATCCTCATATTGGAAGTCCTGACTAACATGATGGGTTCAAGGAATCCATAGAATGGTTGCTTAAATGCCTGCCTATCAAGTTCATTTATCTGTTTGCTCAAGAGACCTTAGTGCATCTGGTCACATCATGAGATCCATAGGTCATCTACTACTTTTTCCTTGTTATTCCTCCATCATGATTGATGCAGTCATAGTGGATGTATTGCTTATAATAATGGTGTTTCAAGTGATGAGCATGCTACTTTGTTGGACTACAATGATACAGAGTAGCCAATCTATAACATTTTTCAGTTTAGAAACTTTAACTACAATGATATGGAGTATGGTGTAATCTAAGCATGAAATAAGTCTTAAACAAGCTCTAAGCAAGAAAAATAGACACAAGAAAAAGATGGCAGGGTTCAGATTTATCTTGGATTTGATAAAAATAACTTCCTTGAGAGGAATCAACATTTCTATATTGTTACATTTCATGTTTAACAGATACTACTGTCTGATGAATCTGACTTCATTTCAATCTCCTTTTCTCAATTTTAGTTAAATCACTATATTGCTCCTTTGAATCAATGAGTACTCACAGTGATTTATTATTTCATAGATGTACATAGTGCCAAAATAACATTCAATGCCATGCATCTAATGATTAATTATTATATAAAAACCATGAAGATGATTTGCTACTGACTACTGCATTATAGCCAATCATTCAATTCTAGCTGTTGATATTTGACAGTAGTACCTAAGTTACAAGAAATTGAGACTTCTGAGGGGAACAGGGATTTTAGCATGATCTATTGGTTTTCTGAAAATCAATTTTTTTTGGTAATACTAGGTGCTATGTAATAATTCTAAAAAGTTACTGCTGAAGCTTGGTTTGAATCATAGTGCACTCTGATTTTGTGTGGGTAACTGCTGTCATAAAATTCATGACAGATAATTATCAGTTTTTCTCTTCTGTAGAGATTCATATATTTGACTTAGGTGCTTGCCATATATTAAAGTAATTATAGAACTTGATATTCCTGAAATAACTAGAAGAAGCTCATTCTTAACATAGTCTTTGACTCTGTCCAAGTTGATACATTTTTGGTAGCAATAATCTGGTTTTCTCTGAAATGAATGATAAAATGAAATTGTAACATATGTTGCTTCATATTGTGTGTCATTGTACTCATTATCTCAAGGATCAATTAGGCTATCTGTGCTGGTTTTCAAGACTTGCTGAATAGGAATTAGGAAGTTCTGCTTTTGTCAATTTTATTAAATATTTTCCATATTTTCATATTTGCATAGTTGTTCATTATTTTATAATAGAAAGTCACCAGATCATGCTGCTGTCTCTTATCTTTTTCTCATACATACTAAGAATGGGGTTGCACTGGAACAGATTTCTCGTAGATGGTCGCACCATTTAACAACTGTGTTATTCTTTGGATTTGGGCTTTGGTCATTGTGGGAAGGATTTACAGAAGAAGGGTATGGTTATCTTTCTACCTTATCCTCAAACGGTTATCTTTCTTGCTTTATAATTCATATCAGGTTTCTGAATAGTACGAAAACCATTGCCATTTTCCTTTAGGGAGGCTGAAGAATTGAAAGAAGTAGAAGCTAAATTGGTCAGTTGAAATAATGTAAAGTATTTGCTCTTTTAACTATTATCATGGATGAAACCTTTTCTAAGTTTCTTCATCCATTTAGAACGCTGATTGGAAGGCTGAAACTGGAAGCAACAAGGGAGATTCCAAGGTAATTTGACATCTAATTTGACGTCTGCATATTTGTCTATATGTTGATTTCTTGAGTCTTAAAATGACATCTAACTTTCAAGACAGTTCTCCATTTATCTGTTCAGCTTACTGACAATATACATCTAAAAGTTCATGGCTCAAAATCAAATAACTAATGCTCCAAAATTGATAAACGTGTTGCTGGTGCATTCATGTGTAGCTGTCATACCATATTAATTTCTTTGTATTTAATGAAAATGACTAGGATTAAGGTATTTAGGCTTGTGCATACAGTGTACACATCTTATGTGTTCACCAGACATTTAATTTGCTAGACTATGTTTTCATATTCTTCCTGTGGATATATGTGAAACTTGATACAGAAGTAATTAAAAGTATAGCATAGATGGGCACATGCTTCTTTTTCATTTATGTTTTATCATTTTTAACATTAACCATGGTTAGAAGACAGCCTGAATTAGTAAGGAGATAGATACCAGTTCAACAAAGAACCAGGCCGTGAACTAGCCATTTTCTGGATCTGGTTCAAAGTTTTTAATTAAAATTTATAAAATACACCAACCTGCCTTCTCTCTTGTTGTCTCTCTCCTAATTGCAACCCCTGAGCGCTCTCTCTCTCTCTATATTTTTTGATCAATTGATCCATGACACCTGAGCCTTGGGTATAGGGCATGTCATCGCCACCCACTCAATTTCTGCTTGCCTTTGCTGGTCCACTCGTCATCCAGTACTACTGGGACTCTTCTCCTCCTCTCTAATTCTTCTCGTCCTCCTCTACTATTCTTCTCCTTATCCACCTCCTCCCTTCTTGATACTGCAGCATACATTTTATTTTCAACAAAAATAAATATATTAAGTTAACATAGATCTGGTAAAGGATCCGGGCAAATTGTTATACAAAAGGGAGCAAAGTTCTGTAGGAAAAGAAGCCTCCCACAACAGGGAGAGATTTGAATCCTAGCATTTCTAGCAGGCCAATTGGCTGCTTGATTACATTCCTTATAACAATGCATCACATTAAAAGTGATAAATTCCTGTAGAAGAATCTTGATATCAGCTGTAGTGTTTGAAATAGACCATGGTGTATCATTGTTGGTGATCAGCAGGTCTTGAAGAACCTTAAGAGTCTGTTTCCAACTGCAAATGAGTGAATTTTTTTGTGATTGCAGTTTGTAATCCCAATTTGATTGCTAAAGCTTGACATTGAAGGTCAGATTTGTCGTCTATGAAATTTTGTCCAGCAGCACAGCAATTTCCTTCATGATCTCTAATAATGTATCCAATGCCTCCATCCTGCAAAAGAGAGGCTCCATCAGTATTCAGTTTGAACCAGCCTACTGGTGGTTTTTACCAATGAAGTATAATAGTATTGTTCATTTTAGTCCCTTTAGACAATATAGATCTAGCATAATAGCAAGTATGAGATACAGCTTCTGACCAGGCCCATTTTATAAAAGGCACTTTTTTATTAAAGAGGGCTTTTTTGTGTCTTCCAAATGAACCAAAACTGGTTTACTATAGCTGTTCGTAGCAGTTTTCCCAATCCCAAAAGTTCACCATCTTTTAACCAATCTCCCAAATCCGAAAATTGTTTGGGTAAAACTGATCAAAATTTTGTTGCCATAGATCCCAAAGTTGGGAAGTGAAGGAACAGTGGTAGAACTGATGATCAATAGATTCACCGGTGGTAAGACAAAGGGGATATTGGATTGAATAGTAAGGTTAAAACGTATAAGTCTGTCTGCAGTTGGTAAACATTTGTGGAGTAGTTTCCAGCAGAAGATTTGAACCTTTGTGGAGTACTAGCAACGCTCAAGTTTGGATGGATGCAATAAATGATATGCACCTTTTGAAGCAGGTTTTCCAAAAGGATGGGCCTTCCAAATCCATTTATCATCACAACGGACCTGAGCAAAATGTAAGGCTTCAATAGCAAAAACCAAGACAGGCATGCACCCAATAGCAACTGGGTATTCTAGCTACCAGATTGGATCAGCACATCAACCTTACAATCTGCAGGCAATAGATTAACATTAATATAAATAGGTACCCAGTTGAGAGGGATCCATGGATCCTTATGCAATTCAGTGTTATAACCATTCCCTCCGTGTTTAGAGAAACCCTCATTTGATTCAGACATTGCTTGAACGAAGAGTTTCCAACTGCAACTTATATTTTTAAATTTGGGAATGCTCCAAGGATGAATCGTTCCATATTTAGAATGTAGGGTATTACTCTAAAGGGTATTATCTTAGTTTAGATTGCGATTAATACAGGAGGCATGTAAAGCAAGGATTGAAATTTTGTATCATATCGAAGTTTCGAGTTTTGCTCCGTATGATACACCTAATTTAGGTGTAAAATCCTCCAAAAATACTTAAAAATAAAAAAAAGTTAGGATAGGGTTTTTAAGTTAGAAATAAATATAGTTATAGTATAAGTTTAGCAAAATTAATGTAAATTAAGTAAGAATAGTATCACATATCTTTTTTAGACTTTGAGGAATAGCCTTGTGTAAGGTTTGTATTTCGGTCCGTTACGGATTGCTCTTATATAAATATTAAAATATTTACAGAAAATTATTTGAATTTTTAATTCATAAATCATTACTTTACAGAGTTTAGGAGGTATAAATGTAAGAAAAAATAAGTTTGAGGTAGTTTAAAAGAGTGTGAGAGTCAAATGGAGTGAAATAGGGGAGAAATGAGTTTAAAACCCATGAGAAATGACCGTTGGAGCACTGTTACAAATCGGTAACAGTATAAATCGATCGTTATTGAGCTGTGCCGAGCAATAATGGTCAAAATCGATTGTTACTGAATTGTACCAGACGGTAACGATCAAAATTTCGACTGTTACCGTCCGATATACCCTCGTATCATCTGATATGGGGCAATATTGAGCGTTCCGCCTGGTAGTGGGCGGTCCGCATATTGTTATGCTGTTGGACCGGTATATACCATCCAAAATTAAAAACTGTGATGTAAAATATATTTCAAATAATTAATATCATGAAGGTTAAGGCCACCTTCCACTTTACTGGAGGTTACTGTGTTCCTATTTATGAGATATAGACCCTTTGATTGAGATGAGTTTTTCCAAAGGAAATTTTTTTCAAGGTTTTATTTTTTTAAACAAAGTATGATGCATCTAGGTAACACTTAAAGTGTGAATGGGAATTGATTTTAGGACTGATATAATTAATATAATTCTGTCAGCTTGAGAAAGGTGGTAACAATACCAATTACCAAGATTTGCCTTAATCTAAGGATTTCTTTGTGAGTTGATGAGGTGACCCTTCAAGGGACAATTTTGCCACCTAAATATTTAAAAGGGAAAAAACCATGTTTGAAAACCAATGTTGAGCAAACCTGATGGTTTATGGAAGATCTAGAAGCTGACTTAGAAAAGAAAATTTCTGATTTAGAGAAATCAATACGTTGATTAGTAATGCGTTCGTAATCTCTAAAGATTTTTGAAATTGTTAAACAAGATTTTGTATTAGCCCTAAACCATAGTAATATTTCATCTGCAAACATAAGATGACTAATTTTGTATTTAGGCCCAGGAGAAAGGGGGTAAGTTGTATTGTTCTTGTTGCTTGATTTATCATATTTGTAAAAATTTGAGCAAGAATATATAGATAGGGTGACAAGGGGTCACCTTGTCGAACCCCACAGTGGCTAGAAAAAGATGAAGAGATTTCACCATTAATAAGACAAATAAAGCTCAGTAAAGAACTGCAAGCTTTAATCTAATCTAAAAATTTAGGGAAAATTCATGGAGGATAAAGTTTTTAAAATTGCAGTCCAAGATAATCTATCAAACCCTTTTTCAAGATCTAGTTTAACTATGACAAGAGGGTTTTTACCTTTGGAAGAATACATGGTGTAAGTAGTTTCTTATGCAATAAAAATATTATTACGTATGCTATGACCACGGAGTTACTGCATCACATACTAACATACCATGTGACAATATGCCAATATGAACTGGACCTGTACTAGAACTGGACCTGTACTAGTCCGGCTAGTGATAGGTACAGATCTGGTGCCCAAGATTTTAAACCTTTTGATTTGGCCAAGATCTGTTGGCTTTCTTCTTTCCTTCTTTGTCATCTTATCATTTACTTAATTTTTAATCAAGTCAATTCACTTGCGATTGTCGAACTATGCCTGTGCTACTTTGCTGGGCATGTTCTTCTCAAATAGCAATTGCAGTGTTCAATCAAATATTTTAGAAGTCACAATTTCATTTTGTTTATGGCCAAACATACGGTTATTTCAAGAGGTTTCTAGTCCTATTTATTTTTCCATACATTTAATATTGTCTGCAAAAGTTAAAAAAATTTATTCTAACAATATTTCATCAGTATATAGAGTTTACTGAACCCCTAAGGAGAATTTTATTTTTTCTGATCTCGAATTACTTAACATGAATCTGTGACCACCATGTACAACTAATGGCTTCTTGATACAATGGGTATCTAAGGTTCTTCTGCAATTTTGATGCTGACAGATGTCTTTGTACAGTGTGAATGTATTAGTTAGTTTTATTGTAATTGTTTCATATTTATCAAATATGATTTTACAAGAATTCCAAGTTAATCTTAATTAAGAACTCTGAACATCACACATTGAGAAATTATCGAGACTACTTGATTCCTAAGTGCCAAGGCATCTCCATTTTGCGAAATTGACAAAATCAGATAAACACAACAGTCAATTTCCCCATATTACTAGATTCCAGTGTTTTAAGCTGTTGCCTGGAAGAGATTATAATGTAAATGCTCTTGCCATAATCAGGTGAGGGATGACTTAAAGAAACAACAGAGGCCATTTCTAACTCAGTTCTTCTCGCCCGTCTTCCTAAAGGTAATTGTTTTGTTACAAGACTAAATTAATCAAAAAAATGTATTGTTTTGTCATGCAAACCGTCCTGCCACTTTGATAATCCAGGCATTCTCCATCACTTTCTTCGGCGAGTGGGGTGACAAGAGCCAGGTAACTCGTGGTTAAATGTGATTAATCTTTTCCTTGCATCGACTGGGTATGGTTACTCAATTCAGCCATTTGTATTTCTCAGATAGCTACAATCGGGTTGGCCTCTGATGAAAACCCATTTGGTGTGGTTCTCGGGGGCATCGTGTATGGCATCCATTCCTCAATTCTCATTATATGTGGGTTCATTTCATACATTCAGCCCAACGGCTCAGTGTGGATTTGCTTCGTTTATTTTGATGCAGCGGACAAGCATTCTGCACCACAGCAGCAGTACTTGGAGGAAAGAGCTTGGCGTCCCAGATATCAGAAAAAATGGTAAGCAGCTGTCCTCTCTTTTCCATTATTACTGAAAGTTCCAAAACACAACACTATCGTTGGAGTTGATGCATACTTTAATCCGATTCATAGGTTGCACTCTCCAGTGGCGTACTTTTCTTAATATTTGGTCTGCTTTCCTTTCTATCAGTAACAGGAGAGTCATGAATCCTGACTGCTCCACAATTTCTTTGAACTTAAATGTAGTTGTTTATATATATCATCCTCCACTCTGTTCAATGAGCCACCGAGAATGTATGGTGGCTCTGTCAGCATAAAATTGTTATATGTAATGTAAAAAAAATTTTATGATAGGATTGAAATCAAATTACATTAGATTGGTTTTGACGATACGTATCTTTTGATGTTATCTAAAAAGTATTTCTATGTGATCTGTAAATACATTATCTTTATATTCAAAACCCATTATCAATATGTAGGAAGAACTAGATTCTCCTTCTTCTTTCTTTTTATTCTTTCGTAAGACCGCTTAGATTTATAGATTAGAGAGGGTTAAGAGAGAAATTATAATTTTTTAACTACATTCCCTAGAGGTCTTGTTTATTATTAGGAGAGTTCCTCTCATCAAGGAAATCTTCTAAGAAATTCTACTATAATATGATTTTTTTTCTACTCTGCGTCTTCAGAATCTAATTAGATCTATTATATATCTTATCCAATTATATAGAGCTACATAATCCAACATTCTCCCACTTGGCTCATTAATGGATAAGATTAAAAAATACATAAAATAAATAAATAAATAAATAAAATTTATTTAAAAATAATTTTATTTAATTAGATTTTAAAATTTTAAAAAATTATTTGCACATGTGTAAATTTTAAGAATAGGCCAATAAATACAATAATATTACATTAAGTCTGACTAACAATATGAAGCATAGCGATTGTATATCACTAATATCATACTTCCTTCTATGTGTCACAACATTGTTAGTGTTTTTTCCTAATGCAATCCAAATGACCCATATAATTTGTCAAGATAATCTCGTCATCAATAACTTATCATACTCCTAACCATATCTATAAGAGTACGATTATACCTTTCAACAATTATATTCTGTTGTAATACATCTGATAAATCATATTAAACATATATATATATATATTACTTTTCCAAGAATCTAATAAAAGAATTAGAATTATAATTAGGTTCATCATAAATACTATAAAATTCAGATATGATAATCCTGACTTTTCTATCTAATTATCTCTCAACCTCATTTATGTATACTTCAAGAATGTAAATGATTTAAGACTTTACATGATTTAGATGTATATAATCATTTCAATATGTTATCTATATGATGATAAAATGCCTCTCTTTAATGAGAAAAGCATAGAGTGACCCACATATATACAAACATAAACTATATTTTATTTTAATATTTAATTATAGGATCGTTATAAACTTAAGATTCATATTAATTTTGTATAGACTATTATATAGAATTCAAATATTAAGTTTTATTGAATCATACTAAGTTTATAACCACTAAAAGAGAAACAATATTCTAACAATTTTAGGTAAAAATCTAAATTTTTAGAATTATAAGAACATGAATGCTCAAGATCTATCAAATGAATCATCAAATACAAACTACTATCGCTTTCACTTTAAAATGATTCCATAGAATGATGAATATTTCATTTTCTTTTGATTTTTCCCTTTTCTTTCATATATTTTTTAATTAAAATGAATCTCTATTTTTGTTAATATATATTGAAGCGTCAAATTAATCTAACGAGTATTAAAAAAATAATTTTATAATATTTGATTTAAACTATATAAAGGTTATACTTATACATTTTCATTTCAAATCAAATCTTATCAAATCAAATCTTATAATTCTTCTTCTTCCATGCTATAGAAGTAACATTTTATTATGAAGATATTCTTTTATGAGTTTATATAGTAATTATAAACTCAGGTTACTTACACTTCATCCTTATTTTTAGTGTTACTCACTCTCTGAGTAGTACTCAAAATATTATGAGTCTTGAGTTTACACCTTTGTCAGTTATATTGAGGATATAATTTTAAATTTCTCAGATACTATTATTTTTAGCCAGTTCTTTCATTAAAGTATCAACTAATAACTTATCAAAAAATTTAAATTGATCCTTAAATATTCTCATGCGCTAGTTGTAAACTGTATTGAATTCTAAATTATCATAAAATTAAGTCTTTCAAACCTTTCCTAATTGGTCACCTCAATTATTTATTCCACAAAACTTTCAATAATTAATTCTATATTCTCTTCAATTGGTTTCATCAAGGTCTCACTCATTTAATACAACTTACATATGCTTAAGTCATTTATTTCAAAAAGTATAGGGATATTTACAAAAATAAATGAAATACCACTATAATAATATAACATTAATACTTTAAGTTTTTGAATGAATGTTGAACTATCGATATCATCGATATTTTACCTTCAATATTGATATATTTAGTATTCACACACATAATCATTTATAGATGACTAATACCAACTTGTGAAATAGTGTTGTTATCTTTGGGTATGCAATACTGCAAGGATATCCAAAATAAAATCATTCTCCTTTGGGATTATCTAAATCTCTTAATTATATATGTCATTATGAATATTATTTTTTTAAATATCATTTAGGACCAATTTCATAATGTATTTTATAGATTATTGGTCCAAGTCACTTTGGTGGCTATAGGATCAATACAAAAATATAAAATATAGTCTAAAATGTCCTATAAATTACAAGGCTTTTATTGTAATTCATATACTATAAATTTATCATCCCAAGCTACTTTGGTAGCTACCAGTTAAATAAAACTTATGGAGATAAATTATAAATAATATTAATTAAGTTTCTATATTTAGATTGATGTTGAAGGAGTTCAATAATAGAATAACAACTATAATTATTATTGAATATTAATCAGTATAAAAAAAACTCATATGATAATTATAATCATGATAACACATATATCATGAAGGAACTTACCAAAAAAATATGGACCTAACTATTATTTCATAATTTTAAAAAATATGGACCTAACTATTATTTCATAATTTTAAATATATGCATATGAATAACCAAATAAATATCCAAAATAATAATTGGATTTACAATCAATAATTCGAGAAAACTATAAAAGAACCATTATACCGATCAACCTTATTTAATTAGATAAATCAAGAATTGGACTAAACATTAACTTAATTAAGTCGATCAATAAAAATTGATCAAGGGTAAAAATATAATTTTATTGACATGACAAATCGAAATTACGAGATTCAAAGAGGGTAGAACTGTTAAAAAGATATGATGGCGGCAGCGGCACTTCCATAGGTATCCTCTGCACGTGAGTGTCGTGTGCTTGCGGGTTGTCACCAGTGCGACCGTCGACTTCACACGGGGTGCAATCGTCGCCTTCTGCAGCCACTGCATTCACAAGCGATGCGGCCATGACTTTCACATGTGGTGCGGCCGTCCACTGCACGTGGCTGCCGTGATGCATAGCCACCACTACTAGTCGCCTGGCGATTGCTAGCCGTCGCTGTTGTTGTTGTGGTGCACGCGCTGCATGGTGTAACCGCCTCTCGCAAGCAGACCGTCGCCTGCGTGCGGTCGTGATGCACGGTTGTGGGTTGTAATCTCTGTACATGGCGACATTGCTCCGCGATTGTCGACGACTAAACAAGCGACCAACAGTGATCGACCTCAATAACATCAATACTAAATCCATCAATCAACCACAACAAATCATACATCGATCATAATCAAATGATAGGACAAATCAAATAGAAAAATAGATCATCGCTCGTAATTAGACAACAAGACAGAATATATAGAAATTTAGATCGATAAAATATGAATCATTTAAATATCATAAATCAAAAAACAATATATCTAAGATATTTAATTTCAAGAACCTAAGCTTTGATACTAATTGTTAGTATAAAACCATTATATGTTATATGTAATGCAGAAAAACTTGTATACTAGGATTGAAATCAAATAACGTTAAATTGGTTTTTACGATACGTACCTTTTGGTGCTATCTGAAAAGGAACTTTGTGTGATCTACAAAGATATCGTCTTTAGATCCAAAACTCATTGTCAATCAATCTGTAAAGAGAACTAGACTCTCATTCTCCTCTCTTCTTATCCTTTCACAAAACCACTTGATGGATTAGAGAAGGTTAAAAGAGAAACTATAATCTCTCAACTACATCCTCTATGACGTGCTTCCCCTATATATCTTGTCTATTTATAGACGAGAGTAGAGGGTCTAGGATAAATTATTAAGAGAATTCCTCCCATAAAGAACATCCCCTAAGGAATCATATTATAATATAAACTTTTTTTATTAATTTTATTATATATCTTACCCAATTACTTTTTTATTAATTTTATTATATATCTTACCCCACCCCATTATATATAGCCACGTAATCTAACACAAACACTCCTTGCCTTGCCCGGAGGGGATTGCTATAGCATCTTCTCGGGCAATTGATAAATCTTAACCATTATATAAAATGTGAGTTTACGTGAGTTCTTCGTTCTTTCTAACATGTTAAGGTGTACTTGTACGATTACAAGGTGCTTTAAATATCGCGCACGCTAATCGTACGATGTCTAGAACATACCGTGCACGAAGCTTTTGCGGTCGGCTATGTATGCGTGTCGATGGTGTGAAAGATGTGAAGGAGTATACAGGAATAATAGGAGAACAAATTATGTGTTATCCTTGTTTCTATGTGCTGTATGTATCCGACACTTTACTATCCACGTGGACATGGACTGACACAAGTCAGTCAAACATACCCCACGTCAGCTTTCATGTTGGGGCTAATTTGCAACATGTGGGTGGCCACCACGACGCGTCATGACATCGCACGAAACATGACCAATTGCCGCATCGCCAATTATACTCGCATGTGTAAAATAATACCTTCAAAAATACCAAGAGCAAACGAATTCTCTTGCAATATTTGTTATTCGACTCTCTGAAAGCGTAGAAAGGTTCGTATCAAAGAACGCCCTGTACAACTTCTTGCAAGTCGGACATTCTAGCCCGAGGAGACGACTTGCACTGGCTCGATCGAGATATTTTTTTTATTAAAAAAATATTTTTATTATATTAAATAACACTTCAGCTATGCTTCGACACATATTACTGGATCAAGTTGTACCCGCCTTTAACACCGCTGATAGGGCAACTATAAGGAGCACTAACACTAGGAAATGGATTTCATCTAGTCTCTAAATAGATTTTAGATTGAGAGAATCTCCATTTTGTGAATCGAATACAAAAATAAAGCAGGGTTAAGCACGAAACATGACCAATTGCCGCATCGCCAATTATACTCGCATGTGTAAAATAATACCTTCAAAAATACCAAGAGCAACGAATTCCTCTTGCAATATTTGTATTCGACTCTCTGAAAGCGTAGAAAGGTTCGTATCAAAGAAACGCCCTGTACAACTTCTTGCAGTCGGACATTCTAGCCCGAGGAGACGACTTGCACTGGCTCGATCGAGATATTTTTTTATTAAAAAATATTTTTATTATATTAAATAACACTTCAGCTATGCTTCGACACATATTACTGGATCAAGTTGTACCCGCCTTTAACACCGCTGATAGGGCAACTATAAGGAGCACTAACACTAGGAAATGGATTTCATCTAGTCTCTAAATAGATTTTAGATTGAGAGAATCTCCATTTTGTGAATCGAATACAAAAATAAAGCAGGGTTAACGGTGCCCAAGGATCTATTTTGTGGTCTTAAGTCAACTATGATATATTTTGGTAGCAAAAAAGAGTATCAAAGGGGTGGGTTGGTATTAGAAAAGATATCAATATCGTAGTAGCGGAAGCATAGACGATACACGACGAGAGAAAGATGTGAGAGAGAAGTCGGAAGGAGAAGATAAAACGATGATGACAATAAACATGAGAGGAAAAAAAAACTTAAAGAATATATTAAGCGACATATGTCGGCCACGATATCATCATATTACCCTTTAAAATTAGTTTAGTTTTATATGATCTAAAATTATCTCCATAAAAAAATAGATGAGCTCAAGAAAGGGCATGAGGTGCAAGGAAGAAGAATGTTCATATGGGTTGAAGGCCCCAGTCGAGCATTGTTCTCCTTGAATACTCCTGGAAGTGTCATCTAAAGATCATTGATATTGATAAACGTATTCATATGCAAATTGGAACTTCAATAAGGATTTCTCAAGTGGAGCATGTGATCACCCTTTTCCTACTGGACCTCTTACCGATTAGCCTATAAAACCAGATATAGGTTTTTACCTCACTTATAAATATAAAAGAAACCCAAAGATTGGTAAATCCGAAGATACATAAGCCTTTCTACAAATTAGCAACAGACTGATTTTAGTAATCATGATAAAAACTGAAGCCAAAATTTGACTAGCATTTCATGTGGTGCCATGCTAAAAGCAAGCAGAAATATATGAGGGTTGTTAAATGGTTAAACTGATGACTTTTGGGCGCCATCCGGCAATGACATCCTCTGGGAGTGCCCGAGTCTTGACGAATGAATCCATGGAGAAAATCGACTGCAACACCAACTTGCATTAGTAGGAAGGCGAAAGAAACAAACAAAAAGGAAAAAGATCACTTCCTTCTTAATGGATATATCAACTTGCCATAGATTGTATATATATAACCTAAGATTCATGCTTTAAGAAAAGGTAAACATGCATCATGAGGTAAAAGTATAACGGAAGCAAGCAAGTGAAGTGTGAAGAATTATCACTCGCGATAGGGATGAAATCAGCTAAAAAGTGTAGATCACTTAACATAGTACCGACATGACAATGGAAACAAAATATCAAAAATCTGCTTGTACACAACAACATAACTTGTTATTTAACAAAATTCTAGCAACAATGCAGAGAAATTCTCTATTCACAAGAGAAGCAAGATGATATGAAAATCCAACCAGAATATCACCAATTATCTATATACTTTTCTAAAACAGAAGCTAGAAATCAGTTGGTGAGTATTCTCCAATACTTTCCACAATTTTCATCCATAATCGCTTTCGACTCTTGGTTGTCCTCTGAAGATAGCTAAAGAATTTGCTATAATGTTTAATGAATTCATTCAATGAGGTAATATGTATTTATACAAATTTGAGGGAGAGATTTCCCTCAATCATGTGCTCAAATCATGCGGTGCTTGATCCTCAAATCATAGATTGATTGAGGATTGGAACATGTAAGGAATGCCAAATTGTTATTCCAGATTTGTCTCTATCATAATCCTCCATCAATAACTGTCTACAAACAGGTCTCCATAATAAAGTGGAAAGGCATTTGATTAAATGATGAAAATGGTTTGCACACATGTATCGCATTTAGGAAAGCAGAGAAATGTTGTAAAATATTCTTGTCTGATTTTTTGGACATAGGATATCCCATGAAGAACATAAAATGATTAATCATCAACTGAAATATAATATAAATTATGCCTCATACATTTTACCAAAGATATTAGAGTAAACAAGGTATTGAAAGTGCAGTACTAAAGTTTGTCATAATATTCATAACCGATTGATTAACCATATAATCACAAAATATCTAAAAAACCCAGAAAATTCAAGATTATTTTACATACCTTCATGTAGTTCCTCACATATGTAAGTGATTCTGGAACTGACCAGTTCTTATAGTGACCTAGGGCAATCTCCATATGATAAAGCTTAGGCCCAAGGGATAAATCAGCAGCAGATATACTGTCACCATTCACAAAAGGCCCCTGACAAAGAAAACAAACAAACCAACTTTTAAATTTCTTAATTTAGTTGTAACCACTACTAAAAATTCAATCATTGGAATCAGAAATGAACAAGAACTAGATGGTTATCCACATGAAACTTACTGTTGTATATTGCACAATGAATTCTCAAGTCAATCCCAAAGAGCAGAATTAAGTATACAATTCACAAAAAATGTCTAGCCAAAAAAATTCCATGATGATGAACAAGTAGAACTTGGCATCTGCTTTATTTGTTCAAATCAATCGACTTAAAAATGTTAAAGAGCTAAAAATATCATAAGTCTGACTACTTCTAATCTTTAACTTCTTGGTTTAATTATTGCATGTAAGAAGAAAAAGTCATTGAAGTATCAAACAAGTCTTTATTATCCATCATTGCTAACAATAATAAATAAATGGGATGGGTATATTTTCAAATTAGCAAATGGTGTTCCTGACTCTATCAGTCAAATCAAGCATTTAATATCAAATTTGATTAACAAGTTTCAGCAAGAAAGCCAAGTATGGTGGAAAAAACAAGGACATGCAGATCACACTGCTTTGCTGGTCTAATGTCTTGGCCTTCATATTTTTTTCACATTCGATGACAATAATACAATCAGAACCATACCACCTGCACACATGCAACTTTCAAAGATAAAATAAAACATAATACAAGTAAATAGGGATAGATAAAATCATTAAATAAAACATAAAGAAGAAACCGTAGGCATTTGTCTTCAACAAAAGTTATATTTAGACAGCATTAACAAAAAAACAGGTTTTAACAACAAAACAGGACATGAATATGTCAAAAAGCTGCCCTAAATACATGTAGCACACAATTTTAAATCCAGTAGACAGTTCAAAAATTAAAGGCGGTAAATGCATGACCGGAATGTAGTCTGAATTTTTTTTTTTGTCAAAACAAAATGACAAGACAAACTTACGTTGTCCTTTAAGTATTCATTAAACGAAGTCAGCTCATCAAGCAAGGTTTGTTCTGTGCCATCATTTGGATCTTTGCTTTTTAAGAAACCAATAAAAGCTGAGAAGATTTTTGAACCACTACAAGAAAAGTCATGTTATGGTCATATCAAATTAAAAAGATGTAAAAAAAATTTATCAAATGTAAATAAAAGTTGTTCACAGAAAGTAAATAGATAGGGAAAAAAGTAAGGAGATTGATAATACTGGATCTGGATTAGGTAAATCAGTTTGTCGGTTGCTGTCTTATACTCCAAAATAGGGTAGTTACAAGTTACCACAATTTGTAGAATTTTCTAGACAATATTCCAGACACCTCAGTGAGTGATCAAAAGATAGATTAAAACACTTACAACAAGATTAATACAAAAAGAAATTCTTGATGTAAGGGTATTAGTACAGGTCTCCTATGTGTTATATTTATGATTCAAAATGTGATAAATTACCTCATTCCTGCAAGAAGCTGCCAATGGCAAGAGTGATAAACTCGTAAAATAGCAGTACGATAATTAAAAAGCTACCTAAGAAATTCAAATATCATGGATTTTACATCATCATGGTAACTGTCTCAGAACCACTAAAATGGTTTAGTGTCATTGATGAACTCCTCAACATAACCCATTCAGTAATGAGCCAAAGGACTTGTTAGTACTGGATCACATCATCTCAAGAATCAAGAGAACATATTACCTGATGACACTATCAAAGATGTCCCTTGATCACAAAAGTTGATATATCCAACAGATCATTAAAGCATAAAAAAAGTTAGCTGCAGAAACTACTTTCTACACTAGCACTAGGATCTTGATTGCACACATTCCAAAAGTTCTTTCTCCCTTTTCTTGAGTTTGTAGAAAAGTGACAAGGAGTCGGTAACAATTGTAACAGTATTCTATGCCTATTTTTCAATCACTAATTATCATGTGCATAGAACACCTGTTCCTGGTATAACTCCATTGTTTATATAGGTAGCACGGAGGAACTCTTAGATGGCTAATCTATATTTCTATTTGAGATAACCATCAAACATGCATGATACTCGCAAAATTGTTGGGAACACTAGGTGATAGCTTATACTTAAATGACTTAGGCATGCTTTCTGTCCAATGAAATACTGCAAAGAGTTATGAATTAAAATAAAATAATTGAACCTACAAAAAAAGAGAGAGAAACTTGTATCTAATCTTTCACTAAATACCAATCTGATGACAAATTTAAAGAAAAAAAAAAGTGAAATCCATACGCTGAAGCCTTCTCTGGAGGCGTCTCTAAAGATGGAACAGGGTATTTTTCTTCCAATGATTTTGTAATAATGTCTGAATCAGCAATCCACTTCTCGTCAAGCTTAATGAGAGGAACTTTTCCTTCAGGGCTTATTTGCAGAAACCTAGAGCAGTAAATGGTAACCAAACATATCATGAGATAAATCCATCCCATCCCTTGCATTTTGCTCCTCCTTTACCAGAACAAGAATTAAAGATTTACCATTCTGGCTTGTTTCCCAGATCGACCAATTTCATGTCATACGATAAACGCTTCTCCTCGAGGGTCAAGAGAACCCTTTGCGTGAAAGGACCTGAACAGACATTACGAATGGACTAATTCAAGCAAACATCGATGCTGAAAACCACCGACAATTAGACAAACATGTCTAGTACATAGTTCCAATTAGTTCCAGCAGAACATTCGAAAGGAATCATTCATGAGAGTGGGGGAAATAGCGAGATGAGATCGAGAGGCTTTACAATCGCCAAGTCGGTTGGGGACGGTGACGGACGCCTTGACGCAGACCTCAAAAGGGGGCTCCGAGGGGGACGAGGCGCGGATGGGGGGCACACGAAAGCAGCGGCGGGATGAGCGGAGGCGGACGGTGGCGGTGGATGCGAGGAGGGACGAGGAACGGGACAAGAAGGCGGCTGGAGCCATGGTTGCCGTCGCCGCCGACATCGCTGCTTCCCCTCGCCGCTCGCGGCCGTGGGTATACGACAAACGGGTGTTCCTTCTGGTGACGTTTGCGCGGGTAGGGCATCAACGGATGAGATTTAAGAGGGGACGGGTACGCGTTCGCCATCGGAAATGGACGGCGGATGAAAGTTAAGCCCGCATATCCAGCGGCTCACGTGAATCACATGTCGCGGAGAAGTGAACGAAATCGTTTCCTCATAAAATGAGAATAGAAAAACACAATTAATTGAAGAAATTATTCGAAAAATTGGCTTTTTCTTTCTTTTTCAGAAGAATTTGGGGTGCTCATTTCAGCTTAGGCTAATATTTATGATTCGTGTGTGATATCCCAATTTATTTTAACATAATAACTTAAATTGATTAACAAAAAAAATTATTTTTTGATTTCTTTTCAGAAACGCTCCTCATTTTTATAATTTTATTATTTTAAGAAGTAGAATATCCCAATCATCTTTTCTTTTCTTATGGATCAATGACGAATCAATCCAATTATAATATTTTTATACTATATTAAGTAATATCAAAAAATATTATAATAGAGTAAGTATAAAGATAATGTGTAATAGTGTTTATATACCATGTTATAATATTTTTATAATATTATTTAAAAATAAAAATATCATATTATAATATTCTTGTACTACTTTAGTTATTTTTAATATAATTAAAAATACCTTAACGTTGTGTAAAAAAACTATAAAAATAATATTTTTATAAAAATTATATAAAATTATTATATTTAATAATTTTGCTATTACTAAAATTATATAACATTTTTTAATTGACATTTAAATATTCATTAACAAAAAAAATTATCTTTTGATTTTTTTTTCAGAAACTCTCCTTATTTTTAAAATTTTTATTTTTAAATAAGTGGAATATCTCAAACATCTTTTTTTTTTTTCTTATGGATCAATGGTGAATCAATCCAATTATAATATTTTAAACTACATTAAGTAATATCAAAAAAATATTATAATAGAGTAAGTATAAAGATAATGTGTAATAGTGTTTATATACCATGTTATAATATTTTTATAATATTATTTAAAATAAAAATATCATATTATAATATTCTTGTACTACTTTAGTTATTTTTAATATAATTAAAAATACCTTAACGTTGTGTAAAAGTACTATAAAGATAATATTTCTAATAACAATTATATAAAAAAATTATATTAAATATTTTTGCTATTACTAAAATTATATAACATTTTTTAATTGACATTTAAATATTCATTAACAAAAAAAATTATCTTTTGATTTTTTTTTCAGAAACTCTCCTTATTTTTAAAATTTTTATTTTTAAATAAGTGGAATATCTCAAACATCTTTTTTTTTTCTTATGGATCAATGGTGAATCA
Source organism: Musa balbisiana (assembly GCA_004837865.1). Lineage (NCBI taxonomy): Eukaryota > Viridiplantae > Streptophyta > Magnoliopsida > Zingiberales > Musaceae > Musa > Musa balbisiana. Next base: position 7,013,328 of record CM017194.1, read on the forward strand.
ATCCAATTATAATATTTTAAACTACATTAAGTAATATCAAAAAAATATTATAATATAGGTGTTATAATATTTTCCTAATATTATTTAAAATAAAAATATTATATTATAATATTAGGAAAAATATTATAATTAAAAATACGTTAACGTTGTGTAAAAGTACTATAAAGATAATATTTCTAATAACAATTATATAAAAAAATTATATTAAATATTTTTGCTATTACTAAAATTATATAACATTTTTACATTGACCTTTAAATATCCATTAACAAAAAAAATATTTTTTAAGTCTTTTTTCAGAAACGCTCCTTATTTTTTTTTTCTTTTTCTAATAAATAAAATACCTCAATCATCTATTTTTTTTCTTAGTGATCAATGCACATGATGAATCAATCCTGTTATAATATTTTTACAGTACGTTAAGTAATATAAAAATATTATAATATAGTACAAAGGTACTGTGTAATAGTGTTTATATACTATGTTATAATATTTTTTATAATATTATTAAAAATACCTTATTGTTTTGTAAAAAAATAATATAATATAAAATATATTATACGAGATTGATTCATTGATTTATAAGAAAAAAATATATTCCAGAATTTCAAAAATGAAAATGCTTGTCAGGAAAAAAAAGAATTCGCCCATCGATGTATGCCTTCAAGGCTTAAACAAGGGTGGCCTACTACTGCTAGGAACAAAGGTTACATGTAGATCTACTCCTTAACACAAAGACAGATTATGATTGATTGATCTCTAACACACTGCATCTTAAGAATGCTAAATCAATCTTCCAAGCAAAGCAATCATCATCAAAGATGGTAGGCCACCATATGATTAATTGATTGGATAAAATAATAATAGAATAAAAATAAAAATGTACCTGACAAGAAAACATACATGTATTCAATTTTTTTTGGATAAGAACGCCTTCGCACCACATCACACGATGGTAAAGTCATCCATGATTACTTTTTAAATGATTATAAAAATAAAAAAATTAATTAGTAAATTTGTGAAACAGTTAGCTATATGTCATCTTATTAGAAATTAAAAATCGTACACTATATAGACGTTTGTTACTGTCGTTGCACATTACGCAAGCACGGGGTTGACAACCCTACTTTGTATCGAAAAGCCAAACGGCCGATAGGGAACCCATTTTCATAACGAGCCTATATCTGACTAATTACATATATATATATATATATATATATATATATTAGTTTTGATAATTAATCTGATGGCATCCGTCGCTCTCCGCAATTGATGGACGGTCCAATAATGGGAACAGTCAGAAAAGACATGTCAACATGGTTTTGGACTGCACTTCTCGGTTGAGAATGGAAATCATTTCCAACCACATGTTTCGGGGGGCATGCCTGCACCGCACGTAATGAAACTGAAATGACGATGAAACCCCCTCGTGTATCTCGTGCGCTATTAAGAAATGTCGGTTTTGGGCGGCTCGTATGTTGAGTTTTCTTACTATATAGCCCTCTACGTATAATTATTTTACTAAATACCCCTCAAATTCTAAATTTACGTATTTTCACTTGCACGGATGCACTACTAAAGAATAATGGATTCGTTTGATTTAAATTAATTTAATATATAAAATTAAAGGCAAGACAATTTAATATACATTTAGAATATGTACCCACAATTTTAGTGATTTTTCAATCATTAGTAGAATATATATATATATTATTGGGGGTATAAATGTAAATATCAATAGATCCTAACTGTAGTTGGCTGAATTTTCGAAAAAGATCCATTTTTGAGAGTTTCTCAGAAAATATAATGTATTTTTTGTTTAATATTTAAAATATCAATCCATCAATCTCTTTTTATTTTCATTTCCTATAAAATGAACCGATTCAAGTATAATATTTTTTATTAAATATAATATAAAAATATTATAAAAGGATAGATTTATCGTAGGGGTCAATCCATACCAAAAAGAAAAGAAAAAGAGCAAAAATGGGTAGATTGTCAAATAATAAGTAGCAGGTATTAGATAAAAAAAATATTAACAAATTCGAAAAATTAGGTACCTTTATGAGGAAAAAGCTAAAAACAGTTTTTTTCCCATAAATTCGCCATTTATAGTTGGTGGAATGTGATCAGCCTTCGCTTCTCCCTCTTTTTATCTTTTCCCGTCTAACCTTCGTATCGACCCACTCCTCCTTGACGTTGAAAAGCCTAAAAGCTTCTCCCTCTCTCTCTCTCTCTCTCTTTCTCGCCACCGCAAGTAACCGAGACCTCCATACGCACCACCAAATGGCCCCTAAACTGGGATCCTTCCATTACAACTTCGAGCAGCGGAGCAAGGAACGGCTCCTGTCCTCCACCCTCCTCCCCCACCTCTACGATGACCTGTCCACCCGGCAGGGAGGCTGCTTCCGCCGCCTGGCCGATCGGATCGCCGCCGCGTGGGCCTTCATCCGGTGGTTGGCCGTCGAGGGCTGGGAGTTCGGGCGGTCGGACCCACGGAAGGTGGTGTTCGCCGCCAAGATGGGCCTCGCCCTCACCCTCATCTCCCTCCTTATCTTCCTCCGGGAGCCCTTCCGAGACCTCACCAAGTACTCCGTCTGGGCCATCCTCACCGTCGTCGTGGTCTTCGAGTTCAGCATAGGTGGGGTGGGTGGGAACTTGAATGATCGATGAGATCTTCATGTCGTCTATTTTTCTTCGTGCAAATTTATTTTCCGAGACACTAAAAATGCCTTAAATCGCAGTTTAATTGCTTATCTGTGCTTTGAAGATGAATGCGCTTCCTTATATCAGATACTGTCTTCTTCGTGCTTTGTCATGTGGATTCCCTCATGTATATATAGTATAAGATCTTGGAGGTTTCTTTTTCTGCTGGAATAAACCTTGGATTAATGGACATGCCAATTAGTCTTCTTCATGTTTATAAAAAGTGAGCTGACTTTGTAAATTAATTTATAATGGTCATTCATCATGTTCAACAGAGTCGATTCTACATTTGTAACACATTCTTTAGAGAAAGTGTGAAGACTGATGGAATATTATTGGAGCTGTCTGACCGCTAGAAGATAAAGAAGTTGTAATTAGTCTTTTATCTGCTTGTGAGAATTTCTAAGTGAGCAGATCGTAGGCCCACTAATGAATTTTCCTACTAGTTCCTTTTAAGTTCTTGCCCCATGCATACTTAATCCAGATTGAGTATCCAAGTCTGCATCATGCAGGTGCCACTCTAAGCAAAGGGCTTAATCGGGGTTTAGGAACATTACTTGCCGGAGGCCTTGCTCTAGGTGTTGCAGAACTAGCAATACTCACCGGAGATTTGGAGGAAGTAATTGTAGTTATTAGCATCTTTGTTGCTGGTGAGATGCATAACACCTGTCTCTTGCTTTCATCATCGAGTATTTTGCATTATATACGACTGACTTTTACCTTTTTTTCATTTCTCATCCATCACCGATGCAGGATTTTTTGCAAGCTTCATAAAGCTCTACCCAACAATGAAGCCTTATGAATATGGCTTTCGAGTCTTTTTGCTCACGTTTTGTTTCATAATGGTGTCCGGATATAGGACAAGGGCATTTATTGAGACTGCAGTGAGCCGGTTTCTATTAATTGCTCTTGGAGCTGGTGTTGGTTTGGGAATAAATATTTGCATTTATCCAATCTGGGCAGGAGAGGATCTGCACAACCTGGTAGCAAAGAACTTCACAGGTCTAGCTAAGTCTAGTCTTTGGAAGGTAATTATTATATGAATACGCTTCATCCTATCATTTCACATGGTATCTGATTTGAAGTTTTGAAACATCTTGGTTCTCACGACTTGATCAGGCTCAACAACTATAGCAATGTAATCTGTATCCAATAGTTTGATAATCGGTACATTTTGCACAATGGTACTTGAACTCACTGTCAAATAATTGATTCAAAATTTTGGACATAATACTTTTGCAATTTTTTTACTACAATTTTTTTCTGCCTACAGAGAGTTAGGCAGAAAGTGAAATGTAATCTTCAGTTGGCAGAGTAATCTTTGGTCAGAAGTTATAACTGGATTAGTCTAATATTGGAAGCAAGGTTTTAATACCAGATGGACTGATACATACCCACCAGTATTTACCAGTCCAACCAAGTTCCTTTCCTGAAACATATATCTTGGTATTGGTACAATACTATTCTTTTTTTTTTTTTGTTATGTTATTTAATGAAATTTGGCAGTACAGAATGGTATACTACTCGGTATATACTGATATCACACAACTCCAGTAGGTTACGGAAATTGGTGTTGGACTGAAATTAAAACCCTTCATTGGTAGAACCATAACACTTATCAGCTGATCCTGTTGTTATTTCTGTAGGTTGTGTCAATGGATACCTTCAATGCGTTGAATATGAAAGAGTTCCTTCAAAAATTCTTACTTACCAGGCTTATGATGATCCTCTGTACAGTGGGTATCGATCTGCTGTACAATCAACAAGTCAAGAGGATGCTCTTGTATGTATCTTTTTGAACTTCTATGCATTCCTGAAATCTGTCATTGGTTGAATAGAAGATGAGTATTTTTTTACAAGTATTTTTTTTCCATGTTTTATCATAGTTAGGTTTTGCTATCTGGGAGCCACCACATGGTCCTTACAAAATGTGGAATTATCCCTGGAAGTGCTATGTTAAAGTTAGTGGTTCCCTCAGGCACTGTGCCTTCATGGTTATGGCATTACATGGTTGTATACTATCAGAGATTCAGGTAGGATGCTTTTTTTGTGTTATTTTTCTAGCATTGTTTGATTTAGTACATTAGATTTCATTGAAAGCTCTCTTTCAGTTTGTTCTTATTTGTTTTCGCTTATTGAATCTGGTAAGAATGGGAAATATTTTTTATTAAAATGATTAACTAAGTCTATCATTGATTCTGAGAATCCTAAATAATAGTGGATAACATTATCTCACCACATGGCTTAGTGGCATAGATAAGATTGATGATTGAGAATATGTAGTAGCAAGGAAATTATGTAGCATGGTCTTAGTGGCATCTAAGGCAAAATTTCTGTCTGACAATATGTAGCAAGGAAATTAAGTGATAGGACCATGTTCTTGGGTCAACAGTTTGGAAGACAGAGCATGAATGAGTCTCAAGAAATTGTACAAGTCTAACAAAACCTAATTGAGGTCTATGATAACTTATGGCCAACTACATGATTAAAGTCGGCAGTCCATTGGGTGTACACAGAAGAGGCTTTTGGTGCTTGTAGGGCCATAGGATTTTAATAATAACTCATGACTAGTCATTGAATGGTATGAGTGCCAGTCCATTCCACATTCATATTTGACTGTGGTACATCAAAGAGCAGATGTGTTATTGTGGTTGATCATGAACTAATTATGAACATGATTAGGATTGACAATGAACTGATCATGATGTTGTTATGTAAATTGAACCTTAGAATTCTAACAAGCAGATTATATCATAAACAGAAAATTATATGCGGTGTGTGTTTATCATACATAAATTTTGGTAAATGAACAATACTGGTCTTTTATGGGATCAATGCGAGAAAAGAACTCTCTTAGCCTTTTGGGTGTGGTCTTGACCTATTGGGTCATTATAGGCCTTATTGGGTTATTATAGGCCTAATTTTTTGAAGGTGCAAATTCGCATTAAGAAGCATAGTATAAAAAATGTGTAAAGTGGCAGAAAGTTCAAAAGAAGGATTATTGTCTTACTGCTTTAGAATGTAGCATCACTCTCATTGAAAAAATGAAAACATAATTTGTACTAGGATTTTCCAGCTGAAGAGTTCTGCCTCTATTAAGTTCTATATTTGGAACTGCCATTGGGTGCAAGTATTGCTCAGTTCTGATGACTTTTTCCACAAGCTTCCTTATATCGTGGTTGATTTGGTGAATTGTACCGTAATTATACCATTCTTCTTTCTTCTGAATAAGAGCAGCATGAAGCTTTTTGCAGTCACATGATATGATAGATGGCATGACATGTTATTATATAACATCTTCCAAGATTGGCTGTTAGACATGCAATAGAGTGATCGACATGATATGATATTATATGAAAAAAAGATAAATGAAAAAGATGCATCAAATAGTAGGCTAGAGATTCAGGAACCTACACTGCAATCATGGATTCATAATAGTCCTAATTTTAAGTTATTAGTTTATCTTAATCAATGTCATAATTGGAGAATTTTAAAGGTATACTTTTGGAGGAACATAAATATCAACAGGATTTCCATAAAAGAATTCCACATCTTGAATTGATGTCCTCCTATTGTTGCTCAATAACAAAAACTGGCACCATGTACATAAAGGAATAAGCATATATTTCTCAAGGGAGTTATTTGTTTGAGGAATTGTTCCTTGAGCCATGTAGAAACTTTCATGTTGGTTGTTGGAGTTGGATCCTTCTAGGTTTGTCAATTTCAGAAGTTGTGCCAAAATTTTCATTACACTTGGTAATTCTTGGCTAGTAAAATTGCTTATTTCTGCATCATTGGAAAACTTGAAAAAGTTAGAGATGTCATGTACATATTTCCAGGCCAACTCTACTTCTTTAGTCCTTGGAATACTATATATACTTGGTGCAGTTATGCTTAATTTTCATTACATGATAAACTAGAATCATGGGTCAATCTTCACTTGAAGAATATATTCAACTACAAATTAGTTTGCCTTGCTTTGCAACATATAGAAAATGATCCTTTCCCATCACCGTGAGTCATCATGCCATATCAGGGTGAAAAAGTTAGTCAAATAGCTAGAAAATACAAATTGAAATGACAAAGATGAAAGAAGAACATCAGAAATAGCAAGGATATGATAATCCTTGGGTTGTCTCTGAATATTTACTTCGATATAGCTAAATGATAGAAATGGATCCTTGTAGTTGATATTAGAATCCTTGGACTGCCTCAGGATATTCCCTTCTGTACAACTAATGATATAAAAGGATCCTTGTAGATGCATGACTTTGGAATTCTCTTCAGAAACCTTCCACTATCTATTCTTTACTACGCTTACCTGTTTAAATCTCATCTGTCTGTGCTTTACTAATCGTACCTGAAAAAAAGGAATTCTCTTCCTGCAGAAGTAGATCTTGTTAAAGTCCTATACAGTATGGTACTTTGTGCAAGTATAAGGCTATCTTTGTTATTTATGTAATTAATGTGATAATCTGGAACCCGCAGATTATTGTAATTATTTGATTTTAAGCACATGTATTATGCACTTGCATGTGCATGATAAAAGTCTTAAAAGTGTTCTCATTTTCATTTTAACCAGTGTTGCCACTTGTGTAATTAAAAATCACAGGCCCCACCAGAAAGCAGACAAATTTTTAGCAGCGAGCTGAAGAGAGTTGGTATTGAAGGTGCTAAAGTGTTACGCAAGCTTGGAGATTTAATTAAGACAATGAGGAAACTGGATAAACCAAATTTTCTCTTTGAAGTCCACGAGGCAGCTGAAGTTTTGCAGAAGAAGATAGACAGGAAATCGTACCTTCTAGTGAATCTAGAAAGCTGGGAGGGTGTAGAGTTCCCTGATGGAACAAAGGGAATCCCTGGCAGAACTAACATCACGGAAGATGATAGCAAATGCTACACAGCAAGATCTAATGGTGAAGCAGTTGTCGATCATCGATCACCACCATTTTCTACGAGTTCTGATATTCACAACTTAGTCACAAGTGACACCGGTTCTCTGCCAAAGATGGACTCCATGTTCAAGAGGCAGATGCAGTGGCCTGGAAGGCAGTCATTTAATTTAGAAGTCATGCCTAATGAAGAAGAGTCGAGAACCTATGAAAGCGCTAGTGCATTGTCACTGGCAACTTTTGCTTCGCTTCTCATTGAATTTGTTGCGAGGCTTCAAAATTTGGTGGATGCATTTGAAGAGCTAAGCGAACAAGCCAATTTCAAGGGGAATGTAGATGAACCAGTGTCGGAGACTGCTGGGCTGTGGACGAGAATCAGGAAGTTGCACGTGAAGAACGAGGAATTAGTTTAGACGGTCAAGGATTTTGTTGTTCAAAGATTCCTGACAGAGCGTTTTGCAGTGAAATAATGGTGTTGCAGCTAAAACTTTTGGAGAACTTTTAGAGTTCTCGTCTGGCAATCAGATTGCTATCTCGCAAGCGTGTAAATATCCAAAGGCTCATGTAAACATATAATGACAAGAAATTGGATTCCACTGGTATCGGTTGGGCATGCAGATGACCCAAAAAAATAAGAACCTGTGTATTTTTTACAACCATATCCTATAAATTATTATTATTATTATTATTATTATTTCCAATAGCCATATCCTAGGAATGTTGTCCATTCATTTCAAGTAGTTTGTACTGTTTCAGTGATGGTAAATTGGCTCAGAAGAGGTGGAGCTTTTGTGGTTTGACATCCTGAATGATATCTAAAGACAATTGCTTGTTTTATTTATTGGGTTTTTAGAAAAGAAATGGATTGTGAAAGAAAATATAAACTTTTGTTGTGCTTAATCATTGTGAAAGGCTTTCATATTTTACATCTACGAGTTGCAAGTTTTGGGAGCTTCTATGAGTTTATTTTTAAAGGAAAATGCTGTATTAATTAGTTGAGGTTACAAAAAACTGAGGCGTTGGAGACCTGTAGACAAGAATTGAAAGGGGAATGTCCTGCACCTTAGAAAAAGTGGCATGTTGAATGTTCTGTCAAAATGGTTGAAACTCACAATGTTTAATCGGTTAGTAAGTTGAGAGTATTATCTAAAATCATGATTTTGTTGTGTCAAAACCGGTTTGCAAGTGAGAGTATATTCAAAATTATGATTTTGACGAGTTGGTGTCCGTCTAAACTTGTAAGGAGTGTAAGTTGTGTTGAAGGGCTTGCTAGAGTCCTTAAAGCCATATATGGAGCTTTGAGAATGCTGAGGTCATTTGAATCAAATATACACTGGAGCAGTGATCGCGAAAGCGATAGCTATTACGGTTCAACCAAAACTGCCAAGAAGGATTCTGGGTTGTGGAGTGTAGCATGATTGAGGTGGAATCAATGTCAAAAGGTTTGCTATTTTCTTTGAAGTTCCATGTTCCTTTCGGTCTTGTTCTTTCCCTTTGCCAATCAATTGATAGGTTATAATGATCTCTTGTGACCCTTTTTAGAAGCTCATTGACTTCCCATTTGCAACTGCTAGGATACTTACTAATTTCATTTACCAGTTAGGTATTTGTACTTCAGTTGAAATTTATGTGCTCGAGTTGAATCTAATCATCCATGTTTGGACCTGACTTTGGCCTATACATTCCCCTCTAAATGCTCACAAAAGTGGGTTGGACAAACTTACATGTTTAATACAATCCAAGAGGTCCTGTCCTACGATGAACAACTCTTCGGAGGCTACAATGCTCATATTGATGATCAATGGTATGGAGCTCATATTGATGATCAATGGTATGGATCTCATCACATTGGTGTATTTTATATATAATTCTATCCATGAGTTTCGAGATAATTTATCTAGAAAATAATTCACTTTTTACTTTTTACCCTATAACACCCCTTCATTTAGAAATAATTATGGGTTTCTTTTTTAAAATTTCTTCTATTTTAAAATTTCAACTTTTTTTTTTTTTCAAAATTACTAGGATCGATCGGCACACGGTTAAAAATCCTATCTTCCCTGTTACTTTGTCATGCCTATTTCCTTCTTCTTCTTCTTCTTCTTCTTTTTTTTCTCCTCCTAAAATTGTAAGTATAAAAATTATAATTATCTTATTATTATTCAAAAAAACTTTAATATAAGAATCAAAATCAAATAATGATATATTAATATTTACGTATCTTTTGATATCATTCAAAAAACTTTTATTTGACCTACAGACATATTATCGTTGGATTTGAAAGCTATAATGATATGATATATAAGAAGAACTATACTTATTTTTTTTACTCTTTTACAAGATCATTATAAACGATGGATTAGAAACTAAGAGAAACTGATAATAGATATATAATATTTGGTGTTTCTTCCCGAGGAGATCTTATTTTTTTTTATACGAGAACATAAGATTTATGATGGTAATTAGGAGAGTTTTTACCATCAAAATTATCTCATAAAAGATTATATATTTGTTGATCGATAATCATAATCAAAATTTTCTATCATTTTCACCAAAGACTTTAGTTGTAGTAGGTTGATGGTATCGTGGGATCCACCAAGACAATTGCGACTTGAGCCACTTGCTTCGGTAGTCAAGTTGACTTTCGCAACAGAACAATACTTTCACCTACCCGAGCACGTCGCTTACCCGCCTCGTGATGTGACCAGAACTAGGCTTGCGACTGCTACTCCAATCTGAAGGAAGGTAGACGCACAGTCAAGCGTGGGTAGAATGAATGCATGTCGTTGCCACGTATGATTAAATATATCTACCTGTGTTTTCAATTTCATAAAACAATTAAAGATCTATGGTGATGATGTATATGCTAAATCGTAGCCATACAAAATGAAGGCCTCGAAAAGATAAGATCAATTTCCACGTAAAACCATATTTTTTGTTCGAATATATGCATAGCACAGACGCCCTTTTAAACATTGTAAACAAGAATTGGATCCAAACAACAGTATCCTTTATTCGCCAATTATTCAAAGACAAGAACAACACTAGAGCGAATGAATATATTACATTGCACCACATACAAGCGAAGAAAAAGGAGCAGATATTACGGTAGCTACTGTTACATGTGACATCACCGAAAGCATCACTCGTCCATTTCTCATGATCTCCTCAACGCATCATGCCTCCCTGCATCATTGGTGGCTGTGTCATTCCACCTCCGGCCTGCCTTTCCATGTTAAGATGCCACCCTGCAATAGTTAACGAGAAGAACCTTCATTAACATCTGCTGTAGACAGAGAGAGAGAGAGAGAGAGAGAGAGAGAGAGAGAGAGAGAGAGAGAGAGAGAGAGAGACCGATGGCCATGTTGAATCCACGGTTCTTGAGCTCTCTATACTCCTGGCACAGAGCGCAGGGCTCGCAGCAGAAGTGGACGCAGCAGTCGCAGCACGGGGAATCGGGCAAGTTGTAATAAGCCCTCATCTTCGTCCTGTAGAACCACGAGTATACCCACTGGCAGCCAGTAAACGCCATTATCAACGCGTACAGCGCTCCGCTCGTCCCGCACGCTGCATGTTTACATCGTCGACGCACACGTTACTCGGGTCGGAAAACCACCGTAAACTGCTGCTCGCGAGAAGACAAATTGAAGCTAAGGAACTTACAGGTTGTGCCTCTATCTACGATCTCCGCGACCCGGCCGAAAGTAACGCACGGGCACCAACAAGTCATGCAACCTGCGTCGATGGACAAAGACAAGAACAACGTCAGGCCATCTCAATCACGACGTCGATAAGGACGATGGCTACAGAAGAACCCACAGTTGCCGAAGTCATCCATGCAATCACAGAGACCGGTGGACCACACCAGCTGTGTTTCAGCACCACCAAAGGCATCGGGAGCCATGGGAACGCCGGTCACCGGCGGTGCAGATGCCGGCCCACCAACCTTGGATGGATACATTTCTTCGGAGTCAATGACAGATACAGAGATGATATCTGCTGCAAGGAATGCAAGAAGCATCCCGTATATAAACATGCGAGTCCTGCTCAACTGGCTGTGCACAACCGAGCTATCCTATCACACCGAACGTTCCTAATCGAATAAATTAGAAGGGAATACACGGTAAGGTCAGAGATGAACTGTTCAACAAAACGTAGAATATCACAGGTAGACTTCGTATTCCGCATGACGACACGAAGAACAAGTAATTTAAGGAAACAAACCATGTGATTGAGAAGTGGAAACATATCCGATACAAACATCTCATCGACATTATCGCACACGTACTTTTATTATTTTTGGCATTGCTTGAATCGCCCAAAGTCAGATTCAGAAGCTTAAGGAACACTCCGTGCCAGTTCGGAGGAAAGGTATTTTAGTGGAAATATGATGAGATATCCGGTAAACGCTACCTGCAGAGCTGAGTCTCATGTATGTTTTGAGGAGGCTGGGTCGTCTCCTATGTGACAAAACCATCCGAGACGACGAGAAAACGACGGCAGGAGCAAGGAATTGACTCGGACAAAGTCAAAAGCTGCTGTGAGCAATGGTACGACGCCATCTGCACATGCGTTGGAAATTTTGATTGCAGATGTCAGACGTGCCTCCACGAGATAATCTCAAAGTTGGCAATCTCGTGGACTTCCAGTATTTGGGTATACATTTGAGAGCATCATGTGATGCCTAGCTTACTACTCTCATGTTTGGATCGAACTGGATTCTAAGAATAGGATATTTGTTTGTGTGAGTAGAGAGTTCGGTGTAAAAATTGATATATGTAAAAGCTATTCAGGTCACTTGTCAGTTGATGTATGTGAAAATCGATATATGGCAAAAGCGACTAAAAGCTTATATGTATAATGCTGTCTTTTACGTACGTAAAGTTGATATATGTAAAAAATAATAATATTTTGGACGATTTGTTAGAAAAAAAATATTTTTTTAATTTTTTAGAGAGATATCCTCATTTTCAGCTTTCTCATTTGGTGCTCTTATTTTTCTCTACTATCCTAAGTATCTCTTATCATCATCAATGCTCCATCAGGGCTATCGTCCTCTTATCGTTTTTGTTGCATCACTTCAACTTTATCACTCTATCACTTTTGTCTCCACCTTCACCATGACCCCTTTTCCTGTATGATGATGGAGCCACATGAGTAAAGGATGTAATGAGTCTACACTAATTAGTATCAGATAATGATAATACTCTTGTGGATGACCAATGTGGTCAAGTGAGTGGAAGGCACACAAGCTTGATAGAATCCAATGACTACCTTATTGTTCTATGGAATGTTGATACTACTAGTACGGTTCTCTAAGCTGGCATCACCAATGATGGTGGTCTACGTGGCGACAATCGAGACATAGAGATACTAATAATAAGAGTAGAGTCGAATGTTACACTCATGCTTAAAAGCATTATAACCGTAATCAATAAAGTGGAAAGAGTTGGATAAGGAGTTCAAATTGATGCTGAGCACGTAAGGGACAGAAGTAGTGCAAGTGATATGTTCGAATGTAAGAGGTGACAATATTAAAAGATGTATTGGTTAGTTGCTAAGGGGATAGAGGTGACCAAAAAAAATATTTATGATATTAATTAAAAATGAAGCACCAATTGAAAAAACTACGGGAGGTATTATGATTGATCTTCCTAAAAGTAATCTTGTGATCGATGCTTAGGAAATTTTTACTTGAATTTAGGACTTTGCAAAATACTTACAAGCATAAATCAGCTAAGATCATTGATGATGATGCTATAAACTATATATAGTTAGAACACAACTCAAAATCTAATCACACCAATTTTTTATATCCTTCTCACCCGATCTATTCTATTCCGTGTGTCTCGACGTAAATTTTTACAACAATTAATTTATACATAGGTCGTCAAAATACGAAAAATATTTATTGTTTAACATATATTCTTTTTCATGTCAAAATTTCAGCTTTTTTGCCAAAACTAAATGTCTATTGATTTGATTATATCTTATGAATTTTTCATAAAAAAAAAATAAGAGCTTCCACAGATGATTAATTGCAATAACATTAGAAGTGTTTCATTTAACTAATATTTATAGTTTCCTTGGAAATATCACTATATAATTTATAAAATTTAACCAAAAAAAATCTTCCTGATTCCTTGGGCTAACAATCTCTTCTTACAATAATAACTTTCGTCAAAGCTCAAATTTGAGATTCCAATGGCATTACAACACCTATGATTTAATTATCTTAACTAAATTTGAATTTTTTTTAGTGTAAGCCAATGACTTAAGATATTTAAGTCTAAGTTAATAATAATACATATATTTGCCTCTTATAAGTAGATCTAAATCTTATTTCACTTTCGATATGAGACTAGACATGAATAATCCATATTTTTCACATAGTTGGTAGGTTTTTCTATAAGTGGACTATTTATATATTTTTTAAAACAAGCAATATATTTGCAAGCGTTAGATAATCTTCAAAGTAAATCATTTGTACTAAATGTATTTTTGTTTGTAATTGGATTTTACGATTTATAACGTCACATTTTGTTGTTAAAGATCGGGTTACAAATAAAAATGTGATCCCATACATTACTAGCATATAAGTCAGTATTATGCTCCTTGTTGGATGTGAGCAATTAAAAGACTCATTTAACCTTTTCTCGATAAAGTTGTTGTGGTACTGACTTGCTTAAATGAAAAAGATAAAGCCAAAAAAGATACAGGCGATTTTCTTAGAAAATATATGTATTTTGACTATTTCTCAATCCGTATCATTTTTCTAAAATAATATTCCTAATTAAAAAATCTAAACTATTCCTGAAAAACTTTTCCGAATGTTATAATATTTTGACTTACTATAATGTTTTTGACATGTTATAATGTTTTGGTCACTATGATAATAACATTATAAAGTCTATTTGAAAATATTATAAATGAGTTCAGAATCAAAACATACTAAAAATTATTTAAAATATCATACGATGATTTATATGAGAAGTTATAATAATTTAAAAATAATATCAACTAAATAAAAATAAAAAATTGATTTGTTGTAGTATTTTGGTCACCAAAATAAAAATACTATAAAATTGACTCGAAAAATATTGTAAATAAGCCAAAATGAACTCCTATCCTTAATTAAACTAACTACAAACCTAAAAATATTATATTGTAATGATCTATGAGCAATGATAACAAAAGAAGATGCCACGTATTTTCAATACATCAATAAAAACACTATAAATGTTATTAAAAAATACTATAAACAAACCAAATAAAAATATTATAACAGTTTAAGACTAATAGAAAATGGATGAAAAAATTTAACGAAAAAAAAATTTAAGGGGCATTTTGGATATTTATCAAATTAAGAATATTGTTGGGGAAAAAGCAATTTCCACATTAGTTATGATTAAATAATATCCCATGTGATGCCTTTGATAGAAACATATTTGTATTTATAAATATAATAGATAACTCCATGACGTGGCTGATAGGAATAGATAAGTAGTGCCGCCGCCTTTTAATATAATGAATGATAGAGGGAGAAGAAACACATCAAGATGATGCAGAGATAATAATTGAGTCCAGCCTGTGTGTGAACGAATTGGGGCCCAAACATCATGTCCATGTATCTGAAGCGAGGCTACAGTCACAAAGGACGATAAGGTTTGGCCAATTACAGTCAAAGTCCACTTTTCCAAACAAGACTCGTAGTAAACGACTTTGGATCATCATACAATGCATGAGATCACAAACTCGAGACATATTCAATTCATGCCCACCGCATACATTGAAGGTCGTATTATCTGCATATGATATTTAGTAATAAACAACGAAATCCATACCTCGCATTTTATCAAACATCTTGCAGTCCCTAATTATGGCAGCTCTGGACTCTTGAGTTGAGATCTCAGCGGCTCATGCCTTGGACCGGTGGCGGAATGGCTGCGGGTTGCCCCTGCCTCTCCATGTTTGCATGCCAACCTGCACGAAAGGAAAGATCGCCGATGCTTCAGTCTCCCTCTTTCCCAAAAGGAAGAACACACAAAGAGTCAGCAGAGAGAGAGAGAGAGAGAGAGAGAGAGAGAGAGAGAGAGAGAGAGAGAGACCTATGCTCATGTCGTAGCCACGGCGATTGAGCTCTCGGTACATCTGGCAGAGGGAGCAGGTCTCGCAGCAGCAGTGGACGAGGCAGTCGGCGCAGGGCTCCTCCCTCAGCCCGAGCTGCGCCCGCAGTTTGGAGCGGTAGAAGCAGGAGTACAAGCACTGGCAGCACGTCACATACATTACAAGCGCGTACAGCGCCCCACTCGTCCCGCATGCTTCACAGATACCGATCAAAGGCTTCGCCGTTCAATCCTCCATGTCGTTAAAAGCCAGACAACAAAAAAGAACGGAGGATCCAATGACTCCAAGAAGAAACAGTACTCACAGGTGGCTCCTTTGTCGACGATCTCCGCGATTTGACCAAACGTGATACAAGGGCAGAAGCAAGTGATGCAGCCTGCAGTAAGGAATCGGATGCTTAACAACAGCAGTTGGACCAAGGAATTACCGAGTAAAAGTGGAGGAGGGCTCGATTACAGTTGCTGCCATCGTCGCAGCAGTCGCAGAGGCCGGTGGACCAAGCGCCGCCCGTCGGAGTTTGGATCTGGAAAGTACCGGGGGCGGTGGGCACCGGCACGCCCATCGTCGGCTGCGGCGGAGGGTAGTAGGGATCGGTCGGCGGCGGCGGCGGTGGAGGGTAGTAGGGTTGAGGTTGTTTGGATGGATACATGGTGGAAGAGCAGTTGATCAAGTGGGAGATGGGGTAAGAGGGCTTGGAGATGATCTTGATATCATATCCATCAGCCACTGTTATAGGTGAGCGGGGAGTTCAGGCATTACGGCATGTGGTTGTAACTACTCAACAACAGATCTGTCTTTGTCGAAAGAGACACCGCCATTATTAGTGTGGCCAATGGAAGACGCCAAGCCATTGGGACGAAGACGAAGCGCACAATGTGACCGACATTATCTGCAAGCTAAATCAGCCAAACATTTTCTTCGCCCAAAGATCTTTATTGATTAGTATATTATTGTATAAATAATATATATTCAAAATTTCATACATATCATTTAATATAATAAAATTTTTCATATTCTTTTTATTTTTTTTTGGTGAAAATGTCCGTATACAAAACATGTACATAACTTTATTTATGGTAATTCTTTGTTAATTTTTAGATAAATTTCGTTAAAGACTCTTAACACTGTTTAATCTAAAAAAACAAAAATAAAGAATGACTTAGTGTTGATCCTTTGATTTTTTTAGATAAATGTTATTAACAATTTTTAATCGCTGTTTAAAATATAAAAAAATAATATCTTAGAAGTTCAATTAGACATCATAAAAATATAAATTAGATATATTTTGTGTAATATATATATATTTCGAATGGTACGACATGATCAAAATTTCCTAAAGTGATATATAATTTCTAATGATAAATATTATTTTGAAGAAACTTAAATTTAAGTAGGTTTAAATAAAGGGCACATGGATTCTCAAAAAGAATTAAGCTACGATGGTTGTCATAAATAATCTAAATCTAATCAATGAATAGAATGTAAGATCCAACCTAAATCGTCTCATCTATCTTGTTGGGAAAAAGCTTGATTTTAAATTCTAATTAGAAGTATGTCATGTTAATATATTCTGAATGATCTATTTTCAGGATTATGTGTTGATTAACATATTGATGTGGTTGATAGCCCTCGTACTACAAGTATAATGATGTAATTATTTGAGATGTACTTGACCTAATAATAGTCCATAGTCACGGTCTCTTAATAGGAGGCCTATATATCAAAAGCAAAAGAAAACTCATCTCTGTTTTTCTTTTTTTATATTTGCATGTGATAACATGGTACTGACACATGAATATTAAAAAATTTCTATCAATGTTAATAAGTTTATGAGTTTAATTTTACTTCATCAAGAAACAAAAGAAATCTTCATATTCAAAGTAAACAAAAGAAGATCTTCATATTGAAAGTTAGGATAATTATTATTGGATGCAATGAATTAGATTAATCTCTTAACTTATTGAATATAAACTATAAAATTAAAATACTTAATCCCAAGTTAATTATAATATATCAATTAACACTTATAAGTTAATTTAAATATTTATTCACTAAGATTCTTAAGTTGAGATTAATGACATCATATTAAAGAATCTTTATCATTCAACTCTTTATCCACATTTATTTCAAAAATAAATTAAGATATTACACTATATATGACCTTAGAGCTATATTTACCTAAAAGGTAATTTAGCAACCCAATAAAGATAATAAAATAAAAAAATAAAAGAGAGACAAAAACATCACAATACCAGATTTACGTGATTTGATCAATTGACCTACTATAAAAATAAAAAAATAAAAGAGAGACAAATCATTACTATAAAAAGTGATTATTACAAATGCCGATGTTCCTAGGCCATAAAACATCAGAAATTATTAAATAAGAAAAGTCTAAAGCAAACAATTAGGTTTTCTTGTGATGCTTCTGACTTCAAAGCTTAGACCCTTATTTATAATTTAAACAGGAGATACCAAGCTTGATTTTCTTGATGTGGGACTATGTGGGACTTGCCAAACTAACAAATCTCCACCTTGGCATATCCCAATATTGACAATTAACAAAACTTGCTCCACCTTTTTCACAAAAGCCCCAACGGGCAATCACCAACAATGAACACCAACTAAGTCCAAGCATTACTTGAACTTGTAAATCGGAAGAGGCTTCGTAAGCATATTAGCTAGATTGTTCTTCGTATGAATTTTTTGAACAAGGACCTTTCCCTCAGCAATGATATCCCGAATAAAATGAAACTTCACATCGATGTGCTTCGTCCTCTCATGATACATCTGGTCTTTAGTCAAATGAATAACACTTTGACTATCACAATAAATTATAGTAACACCTTGATGCAAACATAATTCATCGAACAAACCTCTTAACCATAAGACTTCTTTGATCGCCTTTGTCACTGTCATATATTCTGCCTCTATAGTAGATAAAGCCACGATAGGTTGTAAGGAAGCTTTCCAACTAACTGCGCAACCGCCAACGCAAAAAACATAGCCTGTCAAAAATCTTCGTTTATCAAGATCCACAGCATAATCAGAGTCGACGAAACCAACCAAAGTGTCACGATTTTTCCCAAACTTCAAACAAGTATTTGAAGTCCCTTGCAAGTATTTGAGACTCCACTTCACAGCCTGCCAATGTGTTTTACCCGGGCGAGATATATATCTGCTAACCGCACTGATTGCTTGTGAAATATCTGGACGAGTACAAATCATTGCATACATAATATTGTCGATGACACTAGAATATGGAACTTGTACCATATATTCTTCCTCTTCAACTGACTGTGGTGACTGAGCAACAGATAACCGAAAATGGTTAGCAAGAAGAGTACTTATTGGCTTAGCGTTTTTCATGTCAAACCTCTTCAAGACTTTCTTGAGGTAATTTTTCTAGGTCAGAAATAATTTTCCAACTCCTCGTTCTCTTTTGATCTCCATACCAAGAATTTTCTTAATTGCTCTCAAATCTTTCATTTCAAATTCACTACTTAGTTGCATTTTCAAAGTGTGAATTTTTGACAAATTCTTAGCTGCAATAAGTATGTCATCAACATAAAGTGACAAATACTCAAAAGAGCCATCAATTAACTTCCGGAAGTAGACACAACTATCATATATGCTCCTCGTGTAACAATGACCCAACATAAAAGAATCACACCTCTTATACCATTATCTTGGAGACTACTTCAATCCGTATAAGGATTTCTTTAACAAACAAACATAGTCTTCCTTACCGTCAACTTCAAATCCATGAGGTTGCTCCATGTAAATTTGTTCTTCAAGTTTACCATGTAAGAAAGTTGTCTTGACATCAAGTTGCTTCAATTCCAAATCATACATGACAACTGAAGTAAGCAAAACACGAATAGAGCTATGTTTAACAATAAGTGAAAATACGTCATTAAAATCAACACCATGTACCTGACTATAGCTCTTTGCAACCAATCATGCTTTATATCTTGCATTTTCAACCCCTGGAATGCCTTCCTTCCTTTTAAAGACCCATTTGCATCCAACAATTTTCTTACCCAAAGGCGGCTTTACAAGATCCCAAGTTTTATTCAACTTCACTTGTTTCTTCTACAACAGACAAAGCATATGCAACCAAATTTGCATACCTTTGTGATGGTCGAATATTTCTCCGTGGTCTATCCTTGGCTATGGAATATTGCTCTTCCTCAAGATCATCTTTGTTAGTAGACTCGGGACCATCTATTGACATTCTTTGAGTAGAAGAATTCGACTTAAAAGAATCTGAACTACCAATCTTAAGCTCCACCTGCTTCTGTGCACCATCATTTGTACAAATAGTAGATTCCTCTTTGGAAGATAACATAGATAATTCATCAAAAGTAACATCTCTACTGATTACAAATTTTGGGGATTTAGGATCAAAACACCATAATCTGTATCCTTTCACCCCAAAAGCATACCTAAGGAAAATACACTTTTTAGCTCGAGGTTCTAATTTTCCTTCATTTATATGCATGTATGCTAGACACCCAAAAATTTTTAAATCAAAGTAATCAGTAGGAGTACCTGACCAAACTTCCTTCAGAGTTTTAAAGTTAAGTGCTGCAGAAGGAGCGCGGTTGACAACGTAACAGGTCATATTAATCGCCTCTGCCCAAAAGTCCTTTGTCAACCCTACATTAGAGATCATACACCTTGCTCTCTCCAAGAGTGTTCTGTTCATACGTTTGGCCACACCATTTTGCTGAAATATCATCCTAACAATGCGATGCCGAACAATTCCTTTATTTTTACAGAATTCATCAAATTCACCTTCACAAAATTCCATGTCATTATCTGTTCGAAGCTGCTTAATCTATTTACCTGTTTTCTTCTCAATCAAAGCCTTCCATTGTTTAAAAGTTAGAAAAACATTATTTTTATACTTCAAAAAATAAACTCAAACTTTCCTGGAATAATCGTCAATGAAAGTCAACATATACCTGGCATCACCCTTAGACTGAACACGAGCTGGACCCTAAAGGTCTGAATGAATATAGTCAAGAGGACCTTTTGTTTTGTGAACTGCCAGAGAATTGAAGCTGACACTTTTTTGCTTTCCAAAAATATAGTGTTCATAAAAATCCAGTGGCCCAATACTCTGACCGCAAAGAAGACCCCTTTTGCTCAATATGCTCAAACATTTTTCACTCATATGACCCAAATGCATATGTCATAATTTGGTGATGTCAGAATTAGACAATGATGATGACGAGACTGCAACTGAGCCTGTGATAGTAGTTCCTTACAAAATATATAAGCTACCAAACCTACAAGCTTTCATAACAATAAGGGCACTTCTAGAAACTTTCATAACTCCACCTTCAGTTGTGTATTTACACCCAAGGGTCTCTAAGGTGCCTAAAGAGATGAGATTCTTTTTTAAATCATGAATATGTCTAACATTAGTGAGCGTCCTCACAATACCATCATGCATTTAATTCAGATTGTGCCTCTACCAACAACATCACATGCGGCATTATTGCCCATTAAAACAATTCCACAATTACAAGATTCATATGTGGAAAACAAATCTCTATTGGGACACATGTAATAAGAATAACTCGAATCTAAAATCCATTCATTTTTAGACCTCGTCCTGTCATCAATAGCAAAGAAAATATTTCTGGCATTCTCATCAGCTGCTACACTAGCTTCAGCAGACTCAGTAGTTTTCTCAACAAGTTTTCCCTTTTGCTTTAATTTATTTTTTAATTTAAAACAATCAACCTTAGTGTGTCCCATTTTATGACAATATCTACACTCCAAATTTCTATGTCTAGATTTAGACCTATTACTGTCAAATTCTCTTTTATCTATTCTACCCCTGACAACCAGACCCTCAGTTTGATTCCCTCTACTTTCCCCAGTGATATCCCTGTCTATCTACTCCTTAGATTTTAGTACAGATTTAATTTCCTGATATGAAATTGTTTCTTTTCCATAAATCATAGTATCACGAAAATACTTAAAGGATTGGGGAAGAGAACATAAAAGTAATAGGGTCTTATCCTCATCATCAATTTTCGCATCTATATTCTCCAAATCCATAACTAAGGAATTAAATTTATCAAGATGTGAGAGTATAGATATATCTTTAGTCATCCGAAGCATATACAAACTCTGCTTCAAGTAGAGACGATTATCCACTGTCTTCTTCATATACAAGGCTTTAAGCTTGTCCCACATGCTCTTAGCCGTAGTCTCCGTAGCTACCTCCTGTAAAACCTCGTCAGAGAGATTTAGAATAATACTTGATCCAGCCTTCTTATCCATAACCGCAAGATCTTCCTTTGACATATCATCCGGAATGTTCTCAGCTCTCTTTAGTGCCAAATCAACTCCGTCTTAAACCAGAATGACCTCCATCTTGAGTTGCCACATGCCGAAGTTGACGTTTCTGTCGAATTTCTTGACAACTATCTTTGTTATTGTCATCGTTGCCAAAAGATCTCGAAACCAGGCTCTGATACCAGTTTGTTAGAGTTGACCCTAAGATATAATAAAAGAGAGACAAAAACACCATAACACCAGATTTACGTGATTCGGTTAATTGACCTGCATCCACGGACGAAGGAGAAGCAAATCACTACTATAGAAAGAGACTATTACAAATGCAGGTTTTTTTATGGTGTTTCTGACTTTAAAGCTTAGACTCTTATTTATAGTTTAAACAGGAGATACCAAGCTTGATTTTCTTAACGTGGGACTATACGGGACTTGCCAAAATAAAACTTATGAAGAACTTTACGAACATAATAGGCTATGTTTATGGTGCTTGATATATTTCTTTCTCACAATATCTTTCTTCTTTTCCAAACACATTCATAGCTCAGATTTAAAACTTTTTTTCCCATCAAAAATACATTTAGTTTAATTTGTTTATATAGAAGGATAATGTTTTGGATGATGGGAAGATGAAAAGCTAGTCCTTTTCATCTTTTCTTTCCTTATTTGACTATGAATAGCAGTCAATCCAATTTAAGGTAGAACTACCACACTGTACAACATTGGTGTATTTCCCCCAAGAGATGCCTTCCTCCTTCAACGTTGATGCTAACTCAACACATAAAATTATATATTATATATATGTTCTGCTGCGCAATCATCGTACATGAATGAACATTTTGGGAGTAAAGGAACCAAATAATGGCTTTACCATATTGCAGCTGCTCTTCAGGTAAGCTAAGAACAGGGAAGGAGGAGAACCAGCCAACCGCACTCCCCTTGTCTTGACCAGAATTCAATTGTGCTGAGCATGGCTCAGAATAGATGAGTCAATGCGAGACATCAGAGAAGGAACCATTTCTTCTACTTCAGATTTATGGTTTTCCGGACATGGAATCAATTCTCTAGCCAAGAATTGCATGTCCTCTGAGCAATTTCACAGAGGCAATTCAAGGAATGTGCAGGCAAAAGGTGGGCTAACGAAGAAACAATCTTTCTCCGAGGGATAGACTTAGGTTTGGACAAATGTAAATGAGCAAAGCTGGTCATCATGTGACAAGACATTAACTATGTAGCTGATGTTGTAGGTGAGATCAGTAGTGCCTTCAACTAATGAACGTAGGCCAATACTTAATTTTAAGAGCCCCATCAATCACGGAAGTGTACGACCAAAAGATGTTGCAATGCAAATTGCGTTAGTCAAAAGACCAATGCCTAATCTTTTACTACTACTACTACGTGGTATTTGACTCTCTCCATGCACTGAAAGGAGTGGGCATCGAAGGAAACATTTGAAGTCTCCCAACTCTATTACTCTTGAGAAGCAAGCAAAAGTTCCAACCAAAAATGGTGGTCCACTGATGCACCTCCCCCATACACAGCATTCCATGAGTTCCTCCTGGT
The DNA here is from genome assembly GCA_004837865.1 of Musa balbisiana. Lineage (NCBI taxonomy): Eukaryota > Viridiplantae > Streptophyta > Magnoliopsida > Zingiberales > Musaceae > Musa > Musa balbisiana. The sequence continues at coordinate 7,036,931 of CM017194.1, forward strand.
CCCGAGAGGCAGTAGCTCATTGCTAAAACCCATTTGGCTCAAATCCCATCCTATCATTCAGAAAAGTTCAGGTTGCAGGGAGAGGATTGCTGGTTATGCGAGTATGATGGGACAATAGATCAGAAGATCCAAACGCAAAAAGGGTGGCCGCAGAGGACAGGGTAAATACTTGGATCCAAAGGCAGTGATATCCCACCTAACGCAGCAGCAGAGGGAGACAAAAAGGACCCGAGGGAGGGGAGGAGGAGGAGGAGGAGGAAGAGGAAGGGAGGGTATGGTAAAGGATAGCTCATGAGGCAAAAGAAGCAAAGGGCCATTACTGCAGACAACTGCCGTGCTCAGGGATTCCTTGGAGTAGCATTAAAGCCTTTTGCAATGGATCCACCTCGCCACCCAACTTCAATGATCGAGAAACAAGGCTTCTCGCCTCCTTTATGAGCATTTGCTCACTCCTCCCACCACCTCTCTCCCCCCCCCCTCTCCTGTTGTTCTTCCCTGCCGTGGTGAAAAGTTGAGCCAAAGAACATGGTCTCAGCTTCCAGGTTCCTTCGCATGCTCTTTTTGGTCGCTGTCTCCACCTTCCTCTTCTTGAACTCCCGGTTCATGGGCGCATCTTGGGCTCTGCATGAGAGCAGGACCATTCTGCAGTTTGAGAGCGAAGGGAGGGAGGTCCGAGTCGAAGCGATGTCAGGAGAAGACAATGCCGGTGAAGATTTGGGGACTCGGCTGATCACAAGGGTCAGGTTTCTCCTCGGCATGAAGATCCCCAAGCACAGGAGAGCAGGGCACGCCAGAGCTGCCTACTCCCCAGCTCCTGCCCCTGCCATTGGAGCCGAAACCCCTGCTCCTGTTCCCCTGTTCAAAACCCACGTCCTTCCTGCATCGCCATTGCACCGTCGGCCTCACATTGCACCAGTTCAGATCCTGGAGTACGGGAGTGGAAGGGAAGCCAAGGAAAGGCACCGGAGAAGGATACTCATCGTCGTTGTTGTGGCCTGTGCCGGCGCAACACTGGTCGTTCTTGGTGTTGCGGTCACTCTAGCCTGCAAGAGGGCCCAAAGACGGACATCCAAGAAGAGGCCGGAAAGGCTGATGCTACTCCCTAGCAGAATACCGAAGCTTCAAGCGTCCGCAGCTGCTGCTCCCTCCAACAAGGTGAGCTTCGATCCCGGCTCGGACCAGTTCTATCTGAATTCTTTAACCAAGTACCTGGAGAGTGATTTGAGTCTCCATCAAACACCTCAACTCAAGAACGTGGCCTCGGTTGAAAGCATGACTAATTTAGAACACTTGAAGAGTTGTGAGTCGGACAATGTCAGTTGTTTGGACGAGGAAAATCTTCCGGCGGAGACCGCGTGTCGTTCCGACAACGGTGACAATGACGATGACGACGTCTCCGACTCCTTCCACTCAGTATGTTCTCATCCTTTGAATCAATCAGTGAGTTCGTCAGAGGAAAACTTCAGTCGCCGTTCAGAGATTTGTTCTCCAATCAGTTCCTACAGATCTACCTCATCGAGCCACAACAATGTATCATCTTCATATGGCACAAACTCAGCAATCCCTGCAAGAAACTTTGTGATTCCTCAGAAGGTAACAGCTCCCACGGACTCCTTCCTCTGTTCTTCTTCAAGAAGATTTGGAGGAAGAGATTCTCGACCTCGAGCTGCGCCTCCCATTGAGGATAGAAGTTCTCTTAGCCGCAGTGAGCCTTCAACACTTGGCTTCGTCGACAGCATTGAATCTCATGATCTCGAAAGCACTGAACTCTGTTCAAAGCTAGAAATGGCGTCGGTTGAGTCGTCGCCTTCCGATGAATTGAAAAGCTCACCTGCTCCCTCGAAGGCAGACTTGCTTTCTACTGCAGAATATGCAGCAAAAGAACCCATGACATGCCCACATCAGAGCAAATCAGTTTCCCCTGATGGTAATGGGGAAGCGGGGTTCTCCCCTCCGATGCCATTGGTTAGTGATGGACGCATTCCAAAGCCACCAGGCCCGCCACCACTACCTCCACCACCACCCATCAGGCCACCACCATTTCCAAAAGGGTGCAGTTCTGGCCATGCCCCTCCTCCACCACCGTGCCCGGCTCAGCTAAGCACGCCGGTCGGCAAAGATGGTACTCCACTGCCCAAGTTGAAACCCCTGCACTGGGACAAAGTGAGAGCCGCCCCCGACCGTTCCATGGTATGGGACAAGATAAGATCAAGCTCATTCGAGTAAGCGACATATCCTCATCTTCTTCCGTTCCTTGGTCGGACGAGATCGGTGCTTACTCAACCTTTTATTTGAATCCTCACAGATTCGATGAGAAGATGATCGAATCACTTTTCGGGTACAATTTGCGAAGTTCATCCAGGACGGAAGAGGGAAAGAGCAAGACGCCATCTCCCAGCAAGCATGTCATGGAGCACAAGAGACTGCAGAACATCACCATACTGATGAAGGCCTTAAATGCGAATGCCGAGCAAGTTCGCAATGCTCTGATGCTAGGTAGATCCAGAAACGAATACTCCGTAGTCACACTCGCTCATCCTTTGGCATGATTCTTTTAATTTCAGGACACTGTTGGTTGGGTTTCGTCAGGTGAAGGATTGACCGTGCAACAACTGGAGGCACTGGTGAAGATGGCGCCAACGAAGGAAGAAGAAGAAAAGCTTTCCAACGTCGAAGGCAACGACGACGAACTAGATCCAGCGGAGAAGTTCCTCAAGGCGGTACTCCAAGTATCCTTTGCGTTCCAGAGGAGTGAAGTCATGTTGTACAGGGAAACATTCGAAGACGAAGTTGCACATCTAAGAAATTCTTTTGCTATGATCGAGGTGAAGACTCGAATTCAGATTATTATTGATCAGAGACTTGGGTGCTAATCGATCTTAATTTGCTTCCAGGAAGCTTGCAAGGAACTCAGATCCAGCAGGCTTTTCTTCAGACTGCTGGAAGCCGTGCTCAAAACTGGAAACCGGATGAACGTTGGAACCATCAGAGGAGGTGCAAGAGCCTTCAAGCTCGATGCTCTCCTAAAACTGGCTGATGTGAAAGGAACTGATGGAAAGACTACCTTACTGCATTTTGTCGTTCAAGAGATAGTTCGACTGGAAGGTGTAAACGCAATGGAGACCGAAACAGAGAAGCACAAGTCGAAGACGGCGGATGAAAAAGAAGAGGATCACCGGGCAACAGGTCTGAAACTTGTCTCGGGATTGATCACCGAGCTCGGCAACGTTAAGAAGACTGCAAGCATGGACTTGGATGTCCTGATCAGCTCCGTCTCAAATCTCTCGAGTGGACTGTCTCAGTCGAAACAGTTAGTAGAACAAGACATGACGGTTGACGACAAGAGCAAGAGATTCGTGCTTCGCATGAGATCCTTCCTGAATGAAGCCGAAAAGATAGTGAAAGAGCTGAAAGATGACGAAAACCAAGTGTTGCTTCAGGTCAGGAACATCACGGAGTACTACCATGGAGATGTAAGCAAGGATGAAGCGAACCCCCTTCGGATCTTTGTGATCGTGAGGGACTTCCTGTGCATGTTGGATCGAGTATGTAAAGAGGTGGGCAACTCGAAGACTCATCGGGGTCCGATTTCGTTGTTGCTTTTGGATAGACGCGGATAAGTTTCTTCCTCCTCATTCCCTGATATGATATTTCTTCCAATTGTAGAGCCATCACTTAATTTTTCTTTCTCTTTTGTGTGAAGAAGGCATGATGAGAAGATAACAACCCTCAGCATGATATTGCTTTGGAACGTGTTGATAAAAATATGTTACATTGGTTATGCGAATTAATTTGTGAATTGTATTACCTCAAACAATCCAAGAACATAAATGATACAAAAATATAAATCGACATATCGGGAGTCATGTTTGAACGAGGATAACTCATACCTTCAAGAATCATGTGTTAGCTTTCTATTGTTGATCTCGGGTGAGGGTTTTTTTTTTTCTTAAATGAAGAATAAAAATAAAAAGATATTACAGGTTATTGTTTTAAACTAAAGGTAAGTTTGAACAAATTAAAGATTAGTTGTTCCAAACAATAGTCTAATTTCCATCAACAAGTCTTCTTTTTGTCAATCCTTTCAGCAATTAGTTTCCTCAATTATATGATCTATGATTAAAAAAGATACTTCACTTTTTATAAAAGTAAATATTAATAAAAGTGACCTATCTCTAATATAACCTAAATGAAAATTTCACTTTTATTAATATCTATCTCTAATTTCACATATAAAATTTTGAGAAATGATTTTGGGTGAATTCTTAGAAACAAAATTCTCTCTCTTTAATTTTTCTAAAAAAATATTTTTAATGTTTTCTAAAGGACATCCTTATTTGTTATAATTCTTGAGATATCTCTTGATAGATAATTGGAACAATACTTGAGATCTTGTACACAGATCTATAGGGTGAATTGGTCCAATCTTTCTTTTATAAGACTTAATACTATCAATTTATTTTTGAATAGACTTACCATATTTTTAGTACTTCCAAACTTAAATAAAAACTTATTTATATATAAAAATAATATTTATCTTTATTGATATAGAAACAAAAATAACCAAATATGAAATTTTTTATATTAATTTTAATATTTTTAATAAAACTTATATTATTTTTGAACAGTTCGACACCACCATTCTCATAGCAACCAACCAACCAACCTATTTTAGCTACTTTGACTAGTCTCTTAGTAATGCAGACAATTTTACGGAGAATACGGCCGACGAAGTCTCGTCATTGGAGTGGAGTGGCCACGGTCCAATTTGGCAGGCTTCGATCATTGCCTTTGGCTTTCCAAGAGTCGCATACGGCCGCAAGAACACTGCTCTTTTGTCTCGTTGGTTTCCCCATAGGAAAAAGCTAAGCTTCATTGTTCTTGAATCCTACCAACTACCATATTGTATCAAATGTCGTCGTGGTTTTGATAAACATATAAGATTTTTTCAACTGTTTGATAAAATCTAGCTGCTCTATCGAGTAAAATTTTTCCTTTTAACATGTTTAAATATGAAGAACATATCAATGAGAAATACAGGCTCTTCTATCTTTAATTTATATATTTTATCTTTTACAACAATTCTTACACTAGAAATTATGTTTCTCCTCGATCCATGGCACTGTTCCTTACGGACCTCACTCCACCGTGACTCCCCACTGTTGCTGCCATTGCAATCCTTCTTTTTCGCTCTGTCATGTTCTTCTACGGTTTCAGACTCGTCGTTGCACTCGTTGGCACTATCGATCAGTGCCATAGTTGGTCGACGACCCTCTTATCATCCTAGATCTGAGATCTCCTAGATCGGAGCGTTCCTCGCGACTTACCGGAGATGACTTCCTGGTGCCCCCGTGGGCACGGTGCTGTCTTCTCCTCTATTGAGAACCTACTCTTCTCTGCCTCGGCACACCTCCAGTGACATTGATCTAAAGTGACAAAGGTTGTCCTACTGTCGTCGCTTTCTCTCTTGTGGCTACTGTAGCACTTTCTTGGTGAACAACGATTGTCTTCTCTCGTTGCCACTGTCCATTCGTTGCAGCCCATCGCAGCACTTGTGGTTACTGGTATCATATCGCCATTGCAGCTGAGCAGAGACTGAGACAACCTCCTCTCCCCTTCTTCTTCTCCTGATCGGAATCGCCATCATCGTCGTAGCACTTGCGGATGCGTGCTTCGTTGATCTGCTTGCAATGATTAGATTCCTATTGATTGATTTGCTACTAACGAAGCAAGCCACCGGTGGACAATAGGATGCAAGTGCCCCCACCTTCTTCCTATGGAGGCAGAGCTAAACCCTCTCCTCTATCCCGCATCCCCTCTCCTCCCCATCACTACTCTGCAAGTACAACTGGTCGTGTTTTCCTTCCTTGCACTGAAGTTTCTCGTAGCATTGTGGCTCTCTACAAAGGGAGAGATTGGTGCGGTAGAGGGAGTAGGAGGCGTGATCTCAACGTCAAATTTCCTGCTCGATGATTTCCAGCTTGATGACCACGTGCCACTGCATCTAAAACCCCAAGACTAAGCCACCACGGAAGCAACATCGTCTTCTACTCTGATCAAGCGCCACTTGAAGCGGCTAGAATAGCTAGCGTAGTTGTCAACGCCGCAGGAGAAGCACCAGTCACCGAGCTTCACATCCTAGCTCTCGCTGATGCTGGTGTAGTCGACCCTCTCTACGCCCAACTTGAGCTTGCTATATTGCTAGTACGAGTCTCGCAACCACTGCTACCCCAAATTCACATCATTGACATACTGACATGACCTGCAACCCCATTCCCTAGGCTTCCGATTGTTGCATCTTGCCACTCTGTGCTTCTTTCCTCACCGACATTGCTCTCCATCCACACAAATCTACAACCATCACCGTGGCACAATGTATCTGAGTTTCTGTGCCCCTTCTCCTTATCAGCCAACAGACTTCAACTTATCATAGTGGCATCAGACGAATCTCATAACTACTCTGACTACTTATCAACCCAATTAAATTATGGACTCTAACGCCTCCTAACACATCACCTCTAATTTTTAAAATTTGTCTATCCACAACAACTATGACGAAAATGAAGATATTATCATCAGTGATGGTAAAGGACTTCTTATTACTCATACTAGTTGCACAATGCTTAATTATGATACTACTGTTGAATCTCGGATTTTGATGATGAAGTCAATTGTCAATTGTTATCTAATACATATGTTGAGATAAGTGTGCAGGATTAACTACGATGAAAGTAAGACATGCAGCAGGAGTTACGTCGGAGTCAAGACTATGATCACGTTGGAGGTTCGAGAGTTCGACGGTAGTCCGGACGGTTGTCGGAGGTTCTGTGGGAACAAATCCGAGAAGTCCAGGAGCTTACTAAAGAAGCTCATCGGAACTCGCCAAGTGGATCGTCGTAAATCCAGAGGTTTGCCGGAAGTCCACCGGAGCATCGCCGAGGGTTCATCGGATGTTCGTCGGAAGTTTGTCGGAAGCTCGCCGGAAGAAGCGATTGACACACCGGAGCAAGTAGCAGTAAATGTCTTAAAAATATCGTAGTTAGCATGATGATTAAGTTAGAAATGGGAGGTGATCCCATTAACTTAATCTTGGGGAAATTGGGCTCTTGACAGACCTAAATTTGGCCGAATGGATCAGCCCATTCGGACCCAGATTTCTTGGCCGGCGATGGCACCGCCCAAGAGACTCGATCTCCCAGGAGTTCTAAGCGGTAGTACCACCCCTGTCAGAGTGGGGTTAACTCTCAATCGGATTAAAACCCAAGAGAGATGGCATACGCCGAAAATCAAGAGGGTCACTCTATTACACGTCCACCCATGTTCAATGAGACGGACTACATCTATTAGAAAACCCGAATGAGGATCTTTCTTATTTCAATGGATTTTGAACTTTGAAATATTATCGAAAATGGATTTTCGAAGTCTTCTCTTCTAATGATCGATTGGAATGAATTGGAGAAGAAGACTTTCGCTCTTAATGCAAAGGCTATGAATGCCTTATTTTATGCACTTGATAAAAACGAGTTCAATCGTGTTTTGATTTGTGAAACCGCATTTGATATTTGGCATATACTCGAAGTGACTCACGAAGGCACAAGTAGAGTGAAAGAGTCAAAAATCAATCTTTTGATACATTCTTTTGAACCTTTCCGAATGAAACTGAGTGAGACTATTGGCGACATGTACACCCGTTTCACGGATGTCGTCAATGGTCTAAAAGGACTCGGCAAAAGTTTTTCGGATTTTGAGCTCGTAAATAAGATTCTAAGATCCCTTCCTAAGAGTTGGGACCCTAAAGTCACTGGTATTCAAGAGGCTAAAAATTTAAATAACTTCCCTTTTGAAGAATTAATCAGGTTATTAATGACCTACAAAATGACTTGCAAAGCTCATGAAGAGCAAGAAGACATCCTTCTAAAGAATAGGAAGGATATAGCACTTAGAACTTTCAAAGACCATTTGAGAGAAAACTCAAGTGATGAAGACTGTGACGATGACTTGGCACTTCTAATAAGGAAATTCAAAAAATTCATTAAAAGAAACAAGTTTAAAAATGATAAAAAATAAATTAGAACAAAAAAATGATCAAGTTATTTACTACGAATGCAAGAAGCTGGGACACTACAAAAGTGATTGCCCCCAAGCTAAAAAGAGAACACCAAAGAAAAAGGCGCTCAAAGTAATGTGGGATGACTCAAGCGCGTCCGAAGAAAAGGAGTCCAACACCGAGCAAGTTGCTCATTACGCCCTAATGGCCATCGAAGATGAGATAACGAATTTAATTGATGCAGATTTATCATTTGACGAATTACTAAATACCTTCCATGACTTATTTGATGAATGCAAAACTATTAGTAGAAAATACAAATTGCTAAAAAAGGAGCATGATAGTCTTACTTGTAATTTCGATAAATTAAAAACTGAATATCATGATAGTTTAGCTCCATGTAAAAAATGTCACGATATAGAAACTCTCCAAAAGGAGAACTTGCTACTTAAGGACACCTTGAAGAAATTCGAGGTTGGTAGCAAATCTTTGAATATAATCCTTACAAATAAGGGTCATGTTCCTAAAAGAAGTGGAATCGGATTTGTGAAAAGTCCTCACCAAAATTCAATCACCTTCATTAAAGGCTCTATCTTATATGTTCGGTACCAAAGCAAATGTAACTTTTGTTACAAACATGGACATAGAACTTATCATTGTCCATTCAACAAAGTTAGTTCGAACAAACTGATTTGGGTTCCTAAAGGAACCACAATAAATTCTATGTAACATGATAAATAATTTAGATCAGTGTTTGAGGCACCCAAAAGTAAATGTATACCTAAAAATCATCATTTCTTATAGAAACATATACCATCACAAGCTAGGAGCAAGAGATGTATACCTTGATAGTGGATGCTTAAGGCATATGACCGAAGATCCATCTCAATTCTCTAAGCTCACTAGCATAGATGAAGGCTATATCACCTTCGGAGATAACAACAAGGGTAAAATCATTGGCAAAGGAACCATAGGTAACAAATCCAACTTCTTTATTGAAGATGTTTTGTTAATTGATGGTTTAAAACATAACCTCTTGAGCATTAGTCAATTGTGTGATAAAGGATATATTGTCAAATTCGAATCTAATGCTTGTATCATTGAAAAACTACACAAAAAAACATCTATGATTGCACTAAAACAAAATAACGTATACACCATTGACATCAATAATCTTTGCAATGAAATGTGTTTCTCGATTTTGAATGATGATGCTTGGTTTTGGCATAGGAGATTAGGTCATGCTAGCATGAAACTAATCACTCAAATATCATCCAAAGAACTTGTAAGAGGAATTCCCCATATCAAGTTCATCAAAGATAATGTATATGATGCTTGCCAATTAGGAAAACAAATTAAGGGTAGTTTCAAATCTAAGAATCAAATAAGCACCTCTAGGCCCTTACAATTGATTCATATGGACTTGTTCGGACCAATCTCTACATCAAACTTAGGAGGTAGCAAATATGTCTTTGTCATTGTAGATGACTATAGTAGATACACATGGACTTATTTCTTAAAACACAAAAATAAATGCTTTAGATATTTTATCAAGTTTTACAAACTTATTCAAAATGAAAAGGGTTCTATGATTTCATCAATTAGAAGTGATCATGGTGGTGAATTTCAAAACCGTGATTTTCAAAACTTTTGTAAATTTAATGGATACAATCACAACTTCTCTACTCCAAGAAATCCTCAACAAAATGGAGTAGTAGAAAGAAAAAATAGAAATTTACAAGAAATGACTAGAACCATGTTGAATGAACATAGTCTACCTAAATATTTTTGAGCCGAAGCCATAAATACTGCATGATATATTTTGAATAGAGTTCTAGTAAGACCCTTACTCACTAAAACTTCCTATGAGTTGTGGAACAACAAAAAACCCAATGTTTCATATTTTAAAGTTTTTGGGTGTAAGTGTTTTATCTTGAATGAAAAAAATACCTTAGGAAAATTTGATGCTAAATCCGATGAAGGAATTTTCCTTGGTTATTCTTCGATTTCTAATGCTTTTCGTATCTTCAATAAAAGAACTTTAATTATAGAAAAATCCATTCATGTTGTTTTCAATGAGATTTCTGAAATCAAGAAAAATGATTTTGATGATGATGTTAATTTCGATTCTTTGAATTTAAATGAAACCCCTTCTCCAACTAGCAACTTGGATGCATCCACTTCCGAAACATCCTTACCCAAGGATTGGAAGTATGTAGATGCTCATCCTAAGGAGCTAATCCTATGAGACACATTTAAGGGGGTTCAAACACGTTCTTCTCTTAAATTTTTTTATGTCAACGTCGCTTTTCTCTCCCAAATTGAACCTAAATATATTGACGAAGCCATGAAAGATGATTCATGGATTATCGCAATGCATGATGAGTTAAATCAATTTGAGAGAAATGAGATGTGGAAGCTTGTTTCTAGGCCAAATGACCATTTAGTTATTGGTACTAAATGAGTCTTTAGAAACAAGCAAGATGAATATGGTATCGTAGTTAGAAATAAGGTTAGATTAGTAGCCAAAGGTTTCAACTAAGAAGAATGTATCAATTATGAAAAAACCTTCGCTCCTGTGGCTAGATTAAAAGCCATAACGATACTTCTTGTCTATACTAGTAATAATAATTTTAAGTTATTTCAAATGGATGTTAAAAGCACTTTTCTTAATGGCTTTATTTTCGAAGAAGTTTATGTTGAACAACCTCCCGGATTTGAAAATAATAGCCTCCCTAATCATGTGTTTAAATTAACTAAAGCTCTCTATCGTTTAAAACAAGCCCCAAGGGCTTGGTTTGAGAGACTTAGTTCTTTTCTTATTGAAAATAATTTCACAAAAGGCAAGGTCGATACTACATTGTTTATCAAGAATTTTGATAACAATTTTCTCATTGTTCAGATTTATGTTGATGATATTATCTTTAGTTCTACAAACGAATCTCTTTGTGAATCTTTTGCTAAAATCATGAGACTCGAATTTGAAATAAGTTTGATGGGAGAATTAACCTTTTTCTTAGGCTTATAAATTAAGCAACTAAGAAATGATATCTTTATTAGTTAAACTAAATATGCTTTAAATTTACTAAAAAGATTTAATATAGAAAGCTCAAAAGCTATTAACACTCCTACGAGCACCTCCACTAAGTTAGAAGTTGATGAAAGTAGAGAAAGCTTCGATTAAAAAATTTATAGGGGCATGATAGGAAGTTTACTTTATCTCACTACAATTAGACTAGATATCATGTTTAGTGTAAGACTTTGTGCTAGGTTTCAATCGAACCCTAAGATATCTCATCTCAAAGCAGTTAAAAGAATACTTAGATATCTTAAAGGTATCACAAATCTAGGATTATGATATCCAAAAATCGAGAATTTTGAGTTATTTGTTTATGCTGATGCGGATTTTGCTGAGTATAGACTAGATAGAAAAAGCACATCAGGAACATGTCAATTTTTGAGACATGCCCTTGTTTCCTAATCATCTAAGAAACAAAATTCGATTGTACTATCAACAACCGAAGCTAAGTATATTGCAGCTAGTGCATGTTGTGCACAAGTTGTGTGGATGAAAAACACCTTAGAAGATTATAAAGTTCATCTTAAAAATATTCCCATTAAATGTGATAACATAAGTGCTATATGTTTAATAAAGAATATCATTCACCACTCAAGAACAAAATATATTGATATTAGACATTATTTTATACGAGATCATGTCACTAATCATAATGTAGTTTTAAAGTTCATTGATACTAAACATCAACTAGCTGATATTTTTACAAAGCCTTTAAGTGAAGAACAATTTGATTTCATTAGAAGAGAATTAGGTATGTTAATGTGTCCGAATGCTTGAACTTATTAAAATTATTTTTCAGACTTTCTTAATTCAATGATCAAATCATTTAATTGCTATGATGATTTTATACGATTACATGCCTTAATAACATGTTAAAAATTATGTGTTTTGGATACAAAAATTTTCATGATAATAAGCATGTTTTATCTTCATGATTATATTTGAAAATCTATAGCAAAACCTTGTGCATGGAAGTGTTAAATTTTATTTTCGGATTTTCTTGATACATTATTCTCTTCTGGACTTAATAAGCATATATCATATCAAGTTTGATTCATATAATTGATTTTTGACATGTGGAATCAACTAGCAAATGCATTGCTCATAGACTTATCATGTGAAAAATATTTTTCGAGAAATGGATTTGATGATTCCTTCTTATAAACTCCTTCTAAAAAAAGGGAAGATATTTTTTACTTGCAATGATTTGATTCACATACATATCTTGATTCTTGTAAAAATGAAGAGTGCTTTAAATCTCTTATCGATTTTAACTTCATTCGAGTAATCTCACAAATGACTTTTCTCCTTCATGCAAAAAGATAATACCAAATAAAAAGAAAGAAGTAATCTTCATGTCATATTTTCCTTGAGATTCTTGTATAATTGGTATCCTATCACTCATTGTTGAAAAATGACATAAACCTAGTTATGACATGAATCATTACCACACTTGTGTTTAAAATTTGCTTATATCGTTCTCCTTTTTGTTGATGATAAAGGAGGAGAAATATATGAATTGATGCTGAGTGCCATATTTGAATTTGAATTATGTTAAGATATCAAAAGAAGCTTGTATCGAAATATATGGTAAATTGATGATAGAAATGCTATAATTTCCATATTTGCATTATGCCATATACGCATCATATTAAGATATCAAGAACTTGCATCGTAATTTTACATGTTGATATTTTACCATGTGATGAAATGCTATGATTGCTAAACACTTGAAATGCTTGCGTTATGTTAAGATATCAAAAACTTACATTGCAATTTTACATGTTTATATTTTACCATATCATGAAGTGCTATCATTACTATCATTCGCACTTGAAATGTAAGACTTGAAAATAGATGTCAAGCCTTGATATCATTTTCAGAGAGATACATCATGATAGGAATCATGATAAGAGTATTGATAAGGTTAAACGATCTTAACTTATCAATATATCTCTTGAATTCAAAGGCTTTGAATTCAAGAATGACTTATCTCGAGTATAGCATATAGATAGAGAGATTTAAGGTTAACTCCGTTATCAATTGATTATCATCATCAAAAAGGGGGAGATTGTTGAATCTCATATTTTGATGATGAAGTCAATTGTCATTTGTTATCTAATTCATATGTTGAGATAAGTGTGCAGGATTAACTACAATGAAAGTAAGACATGCAGCAGGAGTTGCGCCGGAGTCAAGACTATGATCACATTGGGGGTTCGAGAGTTTGACGGAAGTCTGAACGATCATCGAAGGTTCTACGGGAACAAATCCAAGAACTCCAGGAGCTTGCTAAAGAAGCTCGTCAGAACTCGCCAAGTGGATCGTCGCAAGTCCAGGAGTTTGCCGGAAGTCCACCGGAGCATCGCCGAGGGTTCGTCGGATGTTCGCCGGAAGAAGCGATTGACACATCGGAGCAAGTTACAGTAAATGTCTTAAAAATATCATAGTTAGCACGATGATTAAGTTAGAAATGGGAAGTGATCCCATTAACTTAATCTTGGGGCAATTCGGCCCTTGACAGACCCAAATTTGGCCGAATGGATCAGCCCATTCAGACCCAGATTTCCTGGCCGACGGTGGCATCGCCTAGGTCAACGGTGGCACTGCCCAGGAGACTCGGTCTCCCAAGAGTTCTGGGCGGTAATACGACCCCTGTCAGGCAGTGGTACCGCTAGCAGTTATTACTACCAACGGTGGTACCGCCCGAGCTCAGTTTCTGAGCTCTGTCAAGCGGTAGTATCGCCCAGTTATGGCGGTAGTACTGCTAGGACATCGGAATTCCGGGAGATGATATTTTTGAGCTCCAAATTCAAACCAATTTGGGGCCTATATAAACCCCATCCTTTCATGCATGAAAGGGCACTGAAACTTAGTATTTATTCTGAGATTTTGAGAGCTTAAAAGTGTTGTAAAAGGCTAGAAGATCTTCTCCTTCTTTTCTTCTAAGTTTTGATCATTCAATAGAGGAGTGAAAAATTTGCAAGGGCTGTCTCCTAAGCCTGTCAAAAAGAGTAAAGCTGTAAAAGGGTGGTTGGCCTTCGCTTATTGAAGGAATGCCTCTAGTGGACGTCGGTGACCTCGTCGGAGGAGGAAGCCAAAAGTGGATGTAGGTCAAGATTGATTGAGCCACTCTAAATCGTGGTTTGCATTTATATTCTGCTCTCTATCTTAAACTGCAAATTGCCTCCATTACTTTACTTCAATTCTACTTACGCTTAATCTTAAGTTGAAGTACTTTCCGAATCGGCTTTCGCATCAAAATTGTTTTTATCATATGAACGTCGTTTTAAACCGTCATTATCTTACCACTGCACTAATTCACCCCCCCCTCTTAGTGCCGACCTTTGACTCTCGATCCTAACAACTACAACATTTACACTCGATGATATTCTATGTACCTCTCATATTAAATAAAACCACATTTTTGTTTCTTAATTTTGCAAACACAATAATACTTCAATTGAATTATTTCTTGATTCTTTTTTTTCAAGGACTTATGCACGAGGGCATCTTTGGTCCAAGGCTCGAATAGAGGTAACATTTATGAATGACCGTCAGCTCTACAAATAACCCAGCCCACTGTTCACTCTTTAGTTGTAGCTCCAATTAATGTGTGGCATCATCATCTCGGTCATCCCTCGTCCCTTATCCAATAGAAATTACTTTCTCATTACTATCTTTCTATTTTTTAAATCAAGTAGTTCTATAACTTATTGTGATGTATGTCTTAATAATAAAAGTCATAGATAGTCCTTTAGCACATCCTCTATATCCTGCTCTAAACCGTTTGAAATTATTTATACCGATGTTTGGGACTTGCTCCAATCATTTCTTTTGACAAATTTAGATTTTATGTCATTTTTATAGATTACTTCACTAAGTATACATGGTTATATCCTCTAATGGTGGAGGTGAATATCAAGCCATGACATCCTATCTCTCAGCTTGTGCTATACAACACCTTAAGTCACCCCCACATACTCCTCAACTAGTTAGCTCTGCCGAACACAAACATCGGCATATAGTTGAAACTGGCCTCACACTTCTACATTAGGCCTCCATGCCTTCAACCTTTTGGACAACAGCATTTCAAACTACAGTCTACCTTATTAATCGAATGCTGACGCCAGTCCTACAATACTAGTCCTCATTTAAAATACTATTTCACAAACCTCCAAACCTTTATAAACTCAAATTATTTGGTTATATATGTTATCTATGGTTACGTCCCTATACTTTCCATAAGATAACATAAAGATCTAAGCCTTGCATCTTTATATGTTACTCTCTTGAATATAATGCTTTTCGATACTATAATCCCTATACCCATGAAGTCTTTATATCACGTTACGTTATTTTTGTGGAGTCTATCTTTCATTTCCAAAATTGTGAGTCTCCTGCCATGTAAACCACTCCAATAAATATTCCTCACTAGAGTATACCTCTGATCCAATCGGATGAGCCTCCTATGACACCGTCCAGTTCCTCCCCTCAAGATTCATACTATACTACTATTCTAGTTTAGCAATTGCCTATTCCCTCTATTACTACTCCACTCCTTTCTTCTCAAGTTTCCCCCATTGATGAGGTAATATGTTTAGAAACACAATCATTATCTTTACCTCCTTCTTGACCCAGTAACACTGAAGTACCTTAACCTGACCCAACTTGTGTTAATGACTTTGCACTACTTATTCCAATAACACAATCTCATAGCCTCCAAACATTCTATGACAACACGCTCCAAGAGTGGTATTTTTAAATTACGTCAAGTCCTTGACCTATATGCTATCATCACAAAATCCTCATCTAATATCATTGAACCCACCATCTTCACTCAAGCCTAAAAATCTCCACATTAACATAAAGCCATATATGAATAATATGATGCCCTCCTCCAAAATTCAACATGGAACATAGTACCCTTTTATCATACATAAAACATCATCGGGTGTAAGTGGGTCTTTCGAATTAAGCAGAACCCAAATGGATCTATTGCCCGATATAAAGTATGTCTAGTCGTCAAAAGGTTTCATCAATGACCTAAAATTGATTTCATCGAGACATTCAGTCCTATTGTTAAGCCCACAACAATCCGACTTATCCTGAGTTTGGTCACTACTAAAGGCTGGTAATTATAATAATTGGATGTTAATAATGCCTTTTTACAGGGGACTCTAACTAAAAATGTCTTTATGCAACAACTTCCCGATTTCATCCATTCTCAATATCCAATGCATGTTTGCAAATTACAAAAAGCTATTTATGGACTTCGTTAAGCTCCAAAAGCCTGGTATACTGAACTTTGCTCATTTTTTACTTTAGTTGGCTTTATCAACTCCAAGTCTGATACCTCGTTATTTCTATTATAACAACAGTGAGGCATAATATATATTTTGGTCTATATGGATGACATTATTGTCATAGGCAATAATCCTATAGAGATCCAGGCATTCATTAAGCAATTGACATATCGATTTTCCCTTAAAGATCTAGGAACCTTGAACTATTTTTTGGGCGTAGAAGCAACATATACATTTTGAAGGTCTCTTCCTATCACAAAACAAATACATTCAAGATTTATTATCAAGACAAAAATGCAGGGCATAAATACGATTACAACTCCCCTCTCTACTAGTGAATCACTCAAATTATTTGATAGAAGTCTTGCTACAAAACCCACTCAATACCGATAAGTAGTTGGCTCTTTACAGTAAGTACTTAGCTCTCACCCGTCCATACATCTTATTTGCAGTCAATAAATTATCACAATTTATACAGTGGCCATCTACTATGCACTAGTATGTAATTAAACAAATCCTGTGATATCTTAAAGGGATCCTCAATTATGGTCTCTTTCTCCACAAATACTCTCCACTTCATCTTCATGCCTTTGTCGATGTTGATTGGGCAGAAAACTTTGATGATAGAATATCCACATCGGGGTTTATTATCTTCATTGGAGCTAATTCAATCAGTTGAAGTTCTAAGAAGCAAAAAATAATCACACGGTCTATAAATGAAGCTGAATACTGTGCCATCACCACTGCTGCTGTATAACTTAATTGGGTCACAAATCTGCTCAAAGAACTCAACATCAATTACACTCCTATTTCTACAATATATTATGATAATGTCGGAGCTACCTATCTATGTGCCAATTCGATGTTTCACTCCCGCATAAAACATATTATTATCGACTTCCACTTCGTGCGAGATCAAGTTGTCCGACATTAAGTACGTATTTCTTATATACATACGACTGATCAATTAGCAGACTCACTCACAAAGCCTTTCACTCATAAACTATTTGCATTATATCGGTCCAAGATTGGTAGGTATACTTAATAGGAGCACTATCAAACGGGCCATATAAATAGAGAGAACATATCAACGAGGAATACAACCTCTTCTATCTTCCTTTATCAGGTTTATCGGTGTATATTAGTACGGTTTTCCTCGGCAATCCTTACCTTACTATAATAGTTTTTATATCAAGATCACTTTTATTTTCATTTAAAAAGCTAACAAATAGACTGTAGATTGAGCATCAATGGAAAGAAGAGGTGTTTTTGAAGAATTCAAGTTTCTATAGAAGAAAGGCTTTGGAAGCTGCATATGACTTGAGTGCTATTCTGACGTTCTTAGGCACAATCGGTCTCTCAAACGAGTCTAATTTTGTATCTTTCTACGAGTAGGACAATCATTTTCTCGTAATTATTTGCTGATAATGAAATGTCAATCCTCTCTAACACGCCTATTTGACTTTTCCTTCTTTCATTTGTACTACGAAGATGTCTTTTCTAATCAAACCGTGTGCCAAAGTGAAAGAATAATTAAGATTAGGGCCTTCCACATGCTTTGTGGATATATACACTAAAGCCAACTTTGAATAAGGATGATGGTGAGTTCACTTTTCTTTTAATCAAATTTAGGATGAATTCAAGTAGAAAAGTAGATATTTAGATCGGGCTTAATTACTTAATTGTCTAGAATTTGATGGAACTTGTAGATATATTATATCAAAGGATGATTATATATATAAAGATGAGATGTCTGTCACAACGAAGACTCAGCGAAGCATTTGGTCAAGGAGGTGTGACATTTGCAATGATGACTCCATTGCTCGCATTCGCCTATGACCCAGTGGATGATATAAAATCAAGATCAGCTAATTCCTAGAGCGATCTTCCACGAGATAACCCACAAGTGGCTCTTCTTCCAGCTCTAGATCAACCAAGTCCAGTTCTTCCACGATGTATCCATCCAAACCAGATCCCTACTACCCTCCGCCGCCGCAGCCGACGGGCCCCTACTACCGTACGGCGCGACCGACCACGGGCGTTCCGGTGCCCCTAGCTCCCGGCGTTTTCCATATCCAAGCTCCGGTGACCGGTCCATGGTCGACCGGCCTCTGCGACTGCTGCGACGACGTCGGCAACTGTAATCGATCCCTCCGGTCTCTTCATCCCAACTGTTGTTACTCATCTTGGTTCTTCCTTGTAACGCATGTTATTGCAGGCTGCATCACTTGCTTCTGCCCTTGTGTTACCTTTGGCCAAATCGCGGAGATCATCGACAAAGGATCAACCTGTGAGTATTTTCTTTATATATGCAATCGTGGAATCTGTTCTTCTTGGTTGTCTGAACCCATGGATTGATATCCGAGAAGCCTGTGGGGTGAGTGGGGCACTGTACGCGCTTCTAGCATCCGTGACGTTCGGCCCGTGCTTTTACTCGTGCTTCTACCGCTCCAAGCTGAGGAGGCAGTACGGTCTGAAGGAGGAGCCCTGCGCCGACTGCCTCGTCCACTGCTGCTGCTGCGAGTACTGCTCTCTCTGCCAGATGTACCGAGAGCTCAAGCGTCGTGGCTTCGACATGAGCATAGGTTCCATAGCCACCCTCTCGCTCTCTCTCCATAGATCTCTTGTTCTTCCTGTTGACTGTTGTCGTTACTCTAAACTCTCTCTCTCTCTCTCTCTCTCTCTCTCTCTCTTCTTGAGTTCTTCTCTGAGTTCTGCATGATCTGACTGCCTTTTCTTTTGTGCAGGTTGGCATGCAAACATGGAGAGACAGGGAGAAACGGCAACCTTGCCGCCGCCGGTCCAAAGCATGAGCGGGTGATACACGCACACACCCTGGAATGTTCATGCTATTATAATTAAGTGACTGCAGTTGTTGAATTATGGAACAAATTACGGTTGTACGAGCCGTTTCTTCCTGTATGAAAAGTAAATACAATAAAATTATGGAATGTATGTCTCGTGGATGTTTAATTTCATATGGATTATGGTTTCATGAAGCATTTGATGGTTCAAGATGGCAGCCCATAGCAGTACATTTGCAGTCTACACACGGTTCTTTACTTTCTATTGTTTGGATGGTGGACTTTGACTCAAGTAGGACAGTGGATGTACGCATCTTGCAGATGATTTTTCTTGGCCTCGTTTCAAATATCAATGTCATGTTTGGGCCCCATCTCGGCGAAACCAGGCTACACCCAATTATTACTCCGCGTCATCTCCTCAAGATGATCTTGATGCTAGACGACGTCAACAACAACAAAATTATATATCTTAATTAATTAAATTAAGAAATACATAATACTAATTGCTTAATAATTTAATTAAAAAATATATTTATATTTTTGAAAGTAATTTATTAAATAGGTATGACTAAGGGATTTATCAAGTAATTTATCAAATTACTTGATAAATCAAAGTAAAGTAATTTATCAAAGTAAAGGATTTTTTTAGAGTTATTTATAAAGTAATTTATCAAATTCAATTAATTCAAATTTACTTAAACTAAGAAATAATTGAGCCAAAAATATTAATTACCCAAGTGCACTTAAGTTGGGCGGAGTATCAGTCTCGCAGCTTTCTACCACCACGCGTTGATGACAGGAAAGCAACCAATCAGAAGAAGCCTATCTGCCACCTGTCCATTGGTTAGTGCTCAGAGTTGGGTGTCTAGACCTCACGGGGAGGACAGTGAAGTAGCCAAAAGAATGTAGGAATTGCCGAAGTCAAGAGCGGTAGCGAAGCGAGAAAGGCAGCTGCCGTCGGTCCTCTCGCAGCAGACCTCCATGGCGGCGACGGCGTTTGCGGCGTCCTCAACGGCTCCCGCGGTGCTGGGCGGAGCTCGCCTCCCTGTACCCGGCTCCGCCGTCCTCATCCCGCCGCGACCTCGCCGATCCTCGTCCCTGCCTCTCCCCCTTTCCTCCTCCCACTCCCATGGTATCCTTACGCATATCATGCGTCTTATACAACTTCAACTTCAATCTATTATATTTCTAGTTGGGAACTTCCATGAATCACTTATACAGTACAATTTGCACAGAGAAGATTAGGTTTTGAGAAACTTCCATGATTCTCTTCCTCTTTTGATAGAATGTGAATCCTAGAAGATACCAAAGGGTTTCCTTAGTTGAGTCTTATGAATAAAAAAGGGAAAACAAGTGTGTCTTTAGCATTAAGCACAGGTTATCAAGTGACATCGCACGACTGATTCCGGTTCTTATTTGCAGATGTTTGCAGGTTTTCGTCGCTCCGGGTAAGAGCATCTTCATCATCAGAAGAGTCATCTGGCTCTGTTCAAACTGATGAGTTCCTGGCAGATTTGAAGGACAAAGTAAGCCGGCCCAATTCATGCACATTAGCATTCTTTACCTGTCTTGGAATCTGATCCAACTGAGCTGTGATGGCAGTGGGACTCGATTGAGAACAAATCCACGGTCTTCTTGTACGGCGGAGGTGCACTTGTTGCAGTGTGGCTATCTTCCATAATCGTCAGTGCCGTCAACTCTGTTCCTCTGGTATTAAGATGACCCATTGACTCTGATTACAGATTTGTATGTTCTTATGAACCAACTATCAATCCTTGTGATAGCATCGAATGCTGCCACATTTGATATATTTTGGGAAGTCAAGGCAGAAATGCGATCAGCATTCATGATGCCAAACTTGTGATATCTTTGACAGTTGACACACAAAAATGTAGTTGCTTTGTTCCAAGTCATGTTGTACTCAAAGCTTCTTGTGATTTCAGCTTCCGAAGATCATGGAATTAGTGGGGCTTGGATACACTGGATGGTTCGTATACCGTTATATACTTTTCAAGGTAAAGTTTAAGATACAGATGTTCTAATGAATGTTACTGTTCGATTCAAAGCAATTGATCACTTCTAACCCATTTGTCCTGTTAGATTTTACTTATTTGATGAACACCAATGCTGTTTATGATCATTACTACCATTGAATTTAATTGTAAGTTATCCAAATGACTTTGAAGAGATTCTTACCAGAGAATATATCTCATCTAAATCATCTGTAAATAGGTTGTATTGCATTTATAGCTGCTAAAGTATGTAAATATAAGAATTCTAAAGTATCTAAAATTTCATGCATGTCTAATATTCTTTTGCTTGGTATAGAAGGCCAGAGCTTAGGATAATTGCTTGCATGATCTCAAGTCTAAAATGTTAAATAGTGTACATATTGTTTGGTTCGTTTTGATAAAATGTGATGCCAATTGTCATGAAAATTGGTACATCTAATTGTCATAAAAATGTAATGCTTAGTCTTGCCCTACTTGTTCTTTGTCATCATCTTCTCTTTCCTGACAGATCACTTGTTATTTACAGGAAAGCAGAAAAGAATTAGCCAGTGATATTGAATCTTTGAAGAAGAAGATTGTCGGAACAGGTGAACAACTGTAGTTAGCCGGCAATCTCTGAGGATTCTCTTGATGACCTCTCTAAGATGCATTGATAGCATATCAAACAGCGCCTTATGTTATTCCTTGTATCGAGAATTTTCCTCCTTGTAATGCCAATAACTATTTGTGATTAGAAGTTTACTTCAGGAATGAATAAAAGATTGCTGTTTTTCTAATTATTTATTTTTATCGTCCATCAAACTCTATGGGAAGCTGATATTAATAAATTTATAATATTTTGCTTCAAAAATTTATTGATTGATCAAAAAAAAAAAAAATTTCTGATATTTGATGTCACTTGATTCAATGTTGTGGAAATGTCTGAGTGTAGCCATGATGACCATATTTCAGTTTGAACCGGTTTAATAGTTTGTTGGTTTTAAATCAACCCTGAACAATTCGATTCTATTTTTTGGGTTTCAAAAACTAGAATCGATGATTTTGGTTCCTATTCCAATTCAAACCGTTGATAATGTAATTAAAATAAAAATAAAAAAGGTTCGATCAATGTCCGATTAATTGGTCGTTATGGCTCTATCGGGTAGAACGATTCAACACTTGGCTAAAAGGCACATGATCAGTTTATCCCTCTCAATAATCACGATTATTTTCAGAAGTATTTTATTTTTATAATTAGAAAAAGAAAACTATTGACTATTTTCATATATATATATATATATATATATATATATATATATATATATATATATATATATATATATATATATATATATATATATATATATATATATATATATATATATATATATATATATATATATATATGTATAATTAAAAAAGTAGTTAGAATTGTATATTTCGAAATTTTTGTATGAAATATTCTATCAGTTTAAATCAAAGAGTGATTCTTACCAATCAATAGTTATTAATTATTATTTGTAGTTACTGACCAACCAAAATAAAAAAGTTTTAATCTTTTATATCAAACTAAAATCTTAGTAATTGGTAATCGTTATTATTTTAGTTTGATATAAAAGATTAAAACTTTTTTATTTTGGTTGGTCAGTAACTACAAATAATAATTAATAACTATTTAGTCGAATATATATATATATAGTAAATTCATTTATTTATTTTGCCAACCACGTCCCCTTTCTGTTTCTCTTTGTCGAATCTTCTCACCACGGATCGCCCATGAACGCTGTCGCCGCAGCTGCAACCCCGCCGCCGATGACTCCGTCCACCAAAACTTTATCCTCCCTCCCTGCGTCCTTTTCTTCGTTCCCGACTCCTCTTCTCGTCTGATCTCTGATATGGTTGGATTTCCTTCCAGCTCCGGGTGGTGATCAAGGGTCGGTTTCAGGGGGTGTTCTTTGGAGATTGGACGGTCCAGACCACCCGGGAGATCGGCCTCAACGGTTCGGTCCGCAACCGAGGGGACGGCTCCGTCGAGGCCCTCTTCTCCGGCGACCCCTCCGCGGTCGACCAGATGGTCGAGAGGCGGTGCAGGGTGGGCCCCTCCTCAGTCTCCGTCACCGCCCTTGCCTCCTTTCCTTCCGACGAGGATCTCGGTCAAGGGTTCCAACGCAAACCCACGGCTTAAATAGAATCATACAATTAATTCGAATTGGTGAGGACTTTGATAATCTTGTTCGCTTCGGGTATTTTGGCCTATTGGTTTATCTCTATCCTTATTGCTGCATAGTCTAATTGTGATTCTGTTCCTTAGTCACGATAAAAAAAAATTGATTTTTTTCTGATCTTTTATATGCTTTCATGTTTCCTATGTGCAACACCCATGTTCTGTGTCCACAGTACATAAACTAATTAGCAATTCAGGAGCTGAGTTAGGGTTTACATTCAGCTGGGGAACAATGCGAAATCTACGTGATTCATTATAAACATCTAGCAATGAAATTGATATAAACGGTACACTCTATATTGTATTAATGATATACATATGTTTTAGAGATTCAAGCCAATATTGATGCTTAAAAAATATGCATATGGTGTGTAATAGGATTTTCTTCCTAATAGGGCTAACCAAAAAGGCCTTTTATTTATCCTTTACACCTTCCCTCCCCTATTCTTTTGCAGTGTACAATCAGTTAGGAATGTATAATTATAGAAGTCAAAAAATGGAAAGTTTAATCCACATTGCAAAATGTCGCTCACTCTATTCGGGCAAATAAAAAGATCTGCTTAACATTTACTGCATCCATAATGGGGCTTTTGGATACTTATTTGACATAAACTAGGTTTTTAGAGGCTTTTCAAAGTTGCCTCTGAAAATAAGGTTGAATATATCATTTTTTATCCTAATCCAAGTAGGTGTAAACTCCTTATCCAAGCAGGATTAGGGTAGGACTAGGACTTCTCCCCGAGACTTGATTTGCTTTTGATTTGGATCTTAACTTGGACTGAGAAAGATCCTCTAATCACCTGAATAAAAAATGTAAATTGTATCACCATGAATCCATTTTTCTGCTAAGTGGCCCTTTCCGGATTTTTAAAATGGCCCAACTACGATAGTTTGAGATCAGAATAGGTACAATAGAACTGTAGGATCGTGGGAACGAGTTTGGCAGGATTACACTGTAACATATTTAAATACATTTTGAGGGTACCCGATGATGTTTATTATGTACATTAGAGAAACATAGGTATATAAAATATCTACTATGGAGATACGCATATGGTGGCATGGTGTTAATTGAATATGTTAATCAAGATAATTATGCATTTTTCTCTTTTTCTATTTTAAAATCATACAATTTTCTAAAATAGGAATTGCCAAAACTGCAAAATTTCCAAGAGCAATATCTTTTTCAAAGTAATGGAGGATAACACAGATCCCTGCGGGACCTTCTGGTAGATTCTAGGGATCTGTCTCACCATTCTGATTGCCTTCACTTCTCCATGTAGGAGGGAAATAGAAAACAGGTAGGAAGAATCTTTTGAACTTCCAAGACCACCAAAATATTTACAATATTTACACTAACCAAGAAACTGAAATTGGAACATCAAAACTTTCTATAAATTGTTTGTTATTTGTGTATCACAAGTGAATATTTTCTTAATTCTGCTTTTCTATTTGGTTAGTCACTGTGCTCGTTATTCTCTTTCTTTTTTTTCTTTCAGCATTTCATAAATTTGTTGCTGTGATGTGAATAGCATGACTATTGCATCTCACAAATATTGTGGTGCAATTATATTATTAACAAGAAAAATAATCCTAATAATTTGTGATACTCCAGATATAAACTGAATATAAATATATAATCTATATTTATGTGTGTATGGATGTGTATATGTATGTACAAGTGCACATTTATATTTTCCCATTGATGTTGACAGTAGCACAATTAATACGTTTAAGAACATATCTGCTGCTGGCATCACTCACCGCAAACACATTCTTCTTGTCACCCACATGGTTGAGCTGTTGATGTCTTTGATTGCTAAGTGACTGTCCAAGTTGCATGATTTTTTTTCTTTTAAGTATTTTTCTCTTCTTTCTTTATAACTTTGCAACATTGTAATACTACATGAAATGTGATTTTGACAAGGCTTCTGCTACTTATAAACCTCCAGCATAGTTTTTTTTTCTATTAACCGCTCATTTGGCAAAGTTCTTTTATGCACATCTGTCATATTTAGACATTTCATCTTGTTTATTACAGCATATCAAGAATCTGGGTTACTCCTGCACTGTCTTTGATCGAGCGGAGTGAATAATGTTTTGTATGGTTTCTGTATGATGGAAAACATCTCAGGCCATCGAATGCTATTTTGTGGTGGATGGTAGACATTCATTAATGTGGAAGATAATACCTTTTTCTGTACACCATTGAAATGCTAGATAGAAAAGTGTGAAGCAAATTAAGAGCTATCATCATGTGTTGTCATCTTCTGAACTGAAGAATCAACCTTTCTATGTACAATGGTGATCTTGGCGAAAAAATCATTAGATGCCAACCAGAAGCTGCAACACAGACGACACTTTCTAGATTCCCTAAAGCCCTTCTAGTTGCTTCTTCAAGTCAGGAAAGTATGGGTTTTTGAGTTTACTCATCTTCAGTGCAGCACTTCCATTGCAAATATTTGAAATGGAGCATGTTTGATTATTCATCAGAGGGCAATGTCATTGACAACAAAGGATGAATGCAATCTGCAATGGTTTTCACTTGATCCCCAACGGAGAAAGACTTCTATGGATGTTGCCACAGAAGGGTAACCAAAGCTGATGGATATCATTGGTTGGGTTTGTCAAAGAGATGGATGGTGACATCGAGAATACTGCTGGGGCAATTTATTTGGACGGAATTTTCTGTAGCCTACGCATTATCTGCTTGGACTTATCCCATGACACTGTATCTTATCCATGACTTTCATCAGTTGAAAGTATCAGCTATCTCTTCATGCTGGGGAGACTCCACATCCAAGGCCTAACATGGCCAACACTGCCGTGCAAGGTAATTGTGTTCTGAGGACAACTTAATCCATGAGAAAAACCAATGAACACCTTAATTCTCTCTATCTTTTCTTGCTCTCAAACTTCTGACCTCTCCCTGTTCCTGATCCCAGATATGTCTTCGCACTACAATGGTTTGGATTCCCAGTTGTTTACTGGTTACCCTTGGCTGAATTGGAGGGATGATGCAATCAAGAAAAATATGACTATAAGGGAAAAGAGAAATGTTCGAGATTTTGCAAAGTCTTATAATCTTGCTGTTTTCCTGGATGTTGTCGAGTTCTTCTTGACCTGCATGGTCGGAGCACCAATCAAGATGAAACAGACAATTGAGATCTTTCCTTCTGGTGCTTTTGCCTGTAATCCTTTATACTTTGATAAATTGAAATGGTTTGTTGCCATTTAGAAGATCTGAAAATGATGTTTGATCACCCAGAGGCTCTGCTTGAACATGTCCCTAGAAAATAGTTATCAAGGTTAAGTTGAGAGCAGAATATTCTTGTTCTTCACATTCCAGGGGCTAGCTAGAACACATTATATATATTCTATCATAAACACAATATATTAGCATTTTATATATCCTGGGAAGGGTTTTCTCAACTCTTGTTCTTCCTAACTCCTGTTTTAGAATATATTAGCAATATATTAAGGTTTTCACAATATATTCTATCATAACTCCTGTTCTTCCTTTTTTGTTCTTTTTTCCTTTTTTCTTTTGAAACTATCTCAATTTAAGAACAAAAAATAGCTGCATCTTTCAAATCTGAGACCTTCCACATCTTACCATCAAGAAAAAGTGGATTTATTATATATCCCATCATAAAAACAATGGGCACTCAAAAACTGTGTCTCGCAGCAGAAGTGCCCAAAGAAATGATAGGGTAAAAAGGGCAGAAGTAGGTTATTGACTAAGCCGAGCACTTGGAAATTAGAAGAACTAGATTTGCTAGTAGAGGCTCTGTCAGTGAGCGAACGCTGGTCCCGGAGCTCGCTTCACGAACCGGCCCTTCATCCTCGGCCGCTTCTCGGCGTTCAGTTTCCGCACTTCGTACCGTATCTTCTTCGCGAACAGCCTCGTCCGCCGCTTCTCCCGGTACCTCGTCACCCTCGCCTGCCTCCCCACATCCGCATGCCCCCCTCCGGTGTCGCTGCCATGCCCGACTCCCAGTGCGTCCACTCCTTCCACCCACATGCCCTTTAAGTCCGCCAAAAACCACAGTTTTCATTTCATCGAACGCCAGAGAAACAATGCTTAAACATATTTTGGGTGATGGCAGTGCTGAGCTTACCGTACAGTCATGCCAACAACTGTCAAGATTAATCTGAGGTCGCTCGCCGTCAGTCCACGGTGAAGAGCCATGGCTCGACCATGCGATTATGACCGCCTCGTAGTCGAGACTCAGTCTGGCTTTCTGTGTTTCTTGTTGCTGTTCCGTGGCCACCATTATCTTCTCTTCTTCGAATTCCTCTTCTTCAGCTGTCGATGACCCTGTCCAGTTGAAGTCCAGCTCCAGCGTCTCCCTCGACATGTCGAAGTCCAGATCGACTGGGCACCCTTCTGTGTCGTGCGGCTGCTCCGTCTTCAAGCGCCCTGCATCGCCCAAGCAATAGTTGACGCCGTCCTCTATAGAGTTTACGAGCCCGAGCTTCTCCATGGAGAAGGAGCCGTCGCTGACATCGAGACCGCCGCCAAGGAGGCTCTCCATGTTGGCTGCGAACTCCGCAATCTCCATATCTGACGGAAGGAAGGCGGTCAGCCTATTGGCGGTATTAATGGTTGGGGTGGACGCAGGGGTGCACTCTGATAAATCCATCGTCGGCTTAGCTTCATTGCCGGAAGGATCGTTTGAGTCGTCCAGAGGGGGAGGGGAGCGGAATTCCGCGAATGCCGGGTCGAACACCGGGACACAGTAGATAAGCTGCTGCTCCTCGTCCTCGGTCTCATCCAAGGATGTCTCGACAAGCTCCGGCACCGTAGTCGGATGCGCCGTCCTCGCTTCAGAGGCCGTTTTCGCATGCTGGTGCGGCCGGGGCGTCCGCGCCTTGCGCTTGAACCCCCGGAGCCAAGAGGGGGCCGAATCGTCCGAATCCACATCGGGCGCACCGGACGACGTCGCAGTTTTGAGGCGAATGCGATTGTGGCGACGAGCGAGGGGGTTGGCGGAGTGGACGGAGGAGTCGCAGTTCTGGCAGAGGAAAGCGTCATCGGCCGCGCAGTACCACCGAGCGCGGCGACGTCCGCAGCCGTCGCAGGCACGTGCCGTCTTCCCGGCCACGGCGCTCGACGCCGCTACCGCGGCCGATCGCTGTTTCTCGAATAGGCTCATTACTAGCTACAATGGTAGATTGGAGGAGATCCACAAGAATACTGTACTTGCAGCACAGAAATATCGCACGAGCGTGGCTTATATCTTCCGGAGCTGGATAAGACTAGAAGAGAAGCGAACGTTATAAAAAGGAGGAAGTCCGGGTGGGCCACCGGAGGTGCACTTTTGAGACGGTGGTGCGCTTTTCCTCACGGCCGCGGGCCTTATCCGCAACGCCATTGGCCGAGGCGAGGAAGGGCATCCGCTTCCCGGCACTCCCATTGGCCGCGGTCGAGATTTCCCTGCGGGGTCCACGAGGGGGAGCTCTCGCCCTCGCCATCGTCCGGGGACCGCAGCAATAATTCCTCGATTGGAAGAAGGAAACCCCCCGCGGCGGTCCCCCGGACAAGTCGCTCAGTGTCAACGTCTCCCATGGATTGCAATCTTAAAGGTTCGATCTTTATTTCGCCATGGTGGCGACGACGACAGGCTTTTTGTTCAACGCGGAATTGCTGATTACTTATGGCTCTCTGTGTCTGCCAGAACCAATCTTATCCTTGAGGAATTGGCGAGTGCTCGAAGAAGCAAATCTGTTCCAGATTTGCTAATACGGCGATCTTTGACAGAGCTCTATCTGTATCTTAATATGTATAATAAACTGCAAGGAGCATTAAAATCCAAAGATGGTTGAACAGACGGAGCTTTCAGAGGCAAAGGAGGAGGATGAGCAACCGCAGAATACGCTCAAGACTTGTATGGGGACTTCTAGTGGGCCTCTATTGTACCTTTGTACTTATGCGGAACACCTCCCTGTCAGAAGTGAGAATAGAGCAAGGTATTTGGAGAGCCACGATAGCTCGCTCACCGACCCACAGAATGGGCTCGTTTGTACAGACGTGACTCTTTACCTGAGGGAAAACGGGAACAGTGATCCACTGTTGTTCATGTGTGTGAAGTAGTGGATGAACATTTTGCTGCACAAGTGCAACATGCGATGGGAGCTTGACGCCACCAGCTCGATTAGCTTACTTAAACTGTTTGGTGTCTGGTAATGGCATCTGCTATTTGTTTATCTGCAGAGAAAAAGCACAGGTTAAACAGATGAAAATAGTCTCTTTTCAGAATTAAATGATCATGTTAATGTTAGCATCTCTGTTTCGAGATAAGAAGCTGTCCGTCAGGTATTGTTGTATGTCTGTGAACTCGTTCCATAAATGTCGCCGAAAGTGATGCAGAAATTAAAGAAGGGAAGTGTCCAGATATTAAATGTCAATCATCATAACTGGGCTTCTGATTAATCATCTCATAATGAATGGATGATGATAGATGGCGACAGACTATACCAGCCCATACAACCTTTTTAAGGAAAGTATAATAAGATATGAAGCCGACTGAACAATTTGCTATGAAAGCTTGATTATCTAATTCATTAATATAATATATATTAACATAAATTTAAAAAAAAAATTAAATCATGATGATGAATCCTTAAATAATAAATTGATCGAGGATTAGACATATAAGGAATGTAAAATTATATCTCAATTATCATCCTTTATTATGTTTTCTAAAATTAAGTTTTCATCGAGATCAATTTTAAAACGATATAATTGAAATACATTATAGACGAGAAACTTTTTGAGGGAGTTAACTATTTGGTCAGAAGTATAGACATAAAAAACACAAAGTTGATATATGAAAATTTGATCTTTAACAAAGTGAAAATCGATGACAATATGTATAATGCGAGAATGGAATATCAGGGAGCATAGTATGTGATACTAATAGTATCACAGTGTATTATTGGAGTGGATTGTGACGTGATATCAAGTTTATATAGTGGACTAGTGACCCACTTAGCTTTAGTGGTGGATCTTGTAATTATGTAATATTTCTTGAAACTCTGACGGATTATTTTTATTTTAAGAAAGATAATGTAGGCCGATGTAAATATTTTATCATTCATATTTTCTGCCCAATCAGCATCGACAAAGGCATAAAGATAATAGAATGAATATTTATGAAGAAGATATCTCATAATACACTTTAGTACAAACCAAAATGTGGTGAGAGCCATTGTATGAATTATGATAATTTATTGATTGTCAATAAAATGTTTAGACATGTAAGAAAGAAATACTATAAGGAACCAAGTATTTGTCAATACTATGCGGAATCCATAGTATGGTCACTATTATATAATCCGAGTGACTTAGTGAAAGAGAGTAGGATGATAATTTCTTTAGCATAATGCATATTTTTGTTCTTGATAATAGATTTTAAATATATAATTTTGAAGATAGAATAAGTCTAGAAGATGTAAACGTTGCTTTCACTTTGAGAAAATTGCTTAAGGTCCTTAGGACTTTGATAGATAATTGATCTATTAATTATATAAGAAATTGCTTGATCTGCATAGAATTATTATCTATGATGATAGTATCATCAACATAAATGAATCAAATTTGAGTGACGTACATGCTAGCTTTGAGTGATAGTCAAACTCAAGATGAATCAAATTATTATCGATTTAATAACTAGACTAAAAATCTTTGTGAAATCAATACTTGATCATTAGTGAAACTTTTTTTTATCATTATACATGCTTTATATTAATAATGGATATATATAGAATCTACTTAATTTAAAAGAACCACTTATACCCGATGATATTTTATATTAAATGAGATCGTACAAAGATCAATGTTGCATTGTGAAGCAGAGCATCGTATTTCTCACACACAGCTTTTGGGCTTGGATGATGCTTGTGGGTTTAGTAGGGTCGAAAAGAGAGTATATGGTAGCATGAAAATCAAGGATTTAGCATAGTTTAAATATGTCATTTTTTGTGTATGTTGTCATGTGATGTTTAGATTCTGTGGTATTATTAAGTTGTGTTGATGGTATAAGAATTAGTGAAAAGTTAGTGAAACATACCTGATCATGCTAATATACTTCAGTATTACTTGTTGAGAAGAGGACAAAGATATTATTTGGGTGTTGAGGGGGTTGCTTTATCGAGCATTCTAAAATGAGTTGGTGAATAGGTAAATGGAGAAATTGCAAAAGATGTGAGGTATTAATAAATTGAAGTAATAAGAGAGTGCAAGTTTAAAAGAGAACTATTGATTGATGTGGTAAAAGGTGTACTTCAGAGGGTTTGAAGAGGGTTTGAAGTGTAATGATTATTATAGTGGCTCACGTTGTTGAATGAGTAAGATTTTGGAAGAAAAATATAGACTCAACAAAAATAACATAATGTGATACAAAGATCTTATAAGTTTGAGGACATTAGCATCAAAAAATATTATTTTTAAATGAGTACTTACTGAAAATATATAGATTTTGATGTTAACTTATGTAAAGCATAAAGATATAGCAAGAGATAACATAAATAATTAAATATTTTAAATTTTTAAAGATTTAAAATTTTATAAAATAATCTTTCAAGTTATGACTTGTGTTGTAGGATTAAGGTGAACATACGATTAATAAAGTAGACCATAATTTAAAAGATTACTAACTAAAAGGTTAGTTGTATGAAGGCTTAGTATAGGAGGGTGAGACCAATTTCAATTATATGTCGGTGTTTTCATTTGATAGAGCCAACTAGTCGAGATATGTATGATAGTGACTTTAGATATTATATCACATAACGAGGGATAACATGTTAGAGCTTAATATTCACCTCTCCATTAGTATAAACTATTTTAATGGTATATTGAAAGAAATTTTCGATCATCTTTCTAAAATGAGTAAAGACCATGGTAACTTTAAATTTATGTTTAAAAGGATAGAACCATGTAGATTTAGTGAAATGATATATGAAAATAATTAAAAAAATAAAATAAAATTATTAAAGGAAATAGTTAGAGTAAGACTCCAAACATCAGCATAAATAATTTTAAGTGGCTTCAAGTAGGATATAGAAGACGTTATAAAATGTAATCTATGACTTTTATTACTAAGGCAAGCATCGCAATAAGTAGTAGTTTTACTTAATTTAAAAGTTAGAAGAAAATAATGAAAAATTAGTTATTATTGAATATAGGATAATGAATGACCAAGACGACAATGTCACATATCGATTAGAGCAGCAATTAAAACAAAAGTGATTAGTTAGGTGATTTGTAGAACTGATAGCCACTTATATATATTGTCTTTATTCTTGCCTCAAACATATCCATATGCTCAAATCCTTTACGAGAAATAAGTCATGAAAGAATTCAATATAAGTGTTATTTTATTTACAGAATCGAGAGATATAAAAAATATTCCTTTTGATATGAAATGCATACAAAATATTATCAAGTGTAAAAATATTTATGTGTAAATTAAGTATCATAAAATCAGTATAAATGATAGGGATTATATTACCATCATTAATGATGATGTCGTCATTTCCACCATAGTTAAAGTAAGTGGATGTATTTTATAAGTCCAATGTGATATTATGTTAAGCACTCCAATCGACAATGCAATTAGTTAAATAAGCAGTCGAACTAATCATGATGTGTGCTTGAGGCTAATAAGGTAAGTTATTGGACTTTAGTTGAGATGACACATTAGGATAGATTACTTTTCATTGACTATAGTAGATGCTATTAGGGCATCATACTTATTAGTAATTATAGTACTTGAAGTTATTTTTTGGATTGAAATGGTCACAATGATTAGTAGTTTGATAGTAAAGTGATGAATGATGACTATGTGGGTTACCCACATGTTCATAATGCATCTTGAAGTTCTTATTGTTTTCATTGTTTTAGTTTTCTTTGCCTTTAAATTTTTTTGTGGAACTGAGTTATGATTGTAAGTATTATCATTTTTTCTTCTTGTTTTAGATAGGTTTCATGATTAAGTAGTTTATCACATAGTTCTTTAAAAAATATTAATTCTTTGTATTCATTTCTTAAGTTATTGAGAGTGTGAATAATAACTTCTTCGTTACTTAGAAGATAACTCAATAAAGCTAAGTCAACTATAATAACCTATAAAGTTTGCATGTAATAAAAGATAGTAATCTCTCCTTGAGAGATTTTCATTAAAATCGATAAAAGACTTAGCATGTGAGTACGAGAGCGATTGATAAAGGTGATTTATAACTTTGACCATGGTTATACTATAATATTACAAGAAGAAATCGATGATGCTATGGAGCTAATGATTGAAGCTTTGATAGATTGTAGAATAAGATGATCTTGATATAACCATATGATTTTGTGTTACTGTAAATTTTCGTCGCAAACCATTGAAATTTTTCGACGAGAATTCTACTATCACAACTTGCACCAATTTCCTTGCTGTTATACTGTCAAAATTTTTTTGATTAAATTAGATATCCTTGCTGTCATATAAACTGAGATTTTGCTATCAATTTCCTATTCAAATCTCTCAAGTTTTTGGTGGAAATTTCATCGAGAAACCGTTGATTCTTCGATGACAATTCTGCTCTTACAAGTTAACACATACCTACAGCAACTTCTACTAATTTCTATCAAACCTTTGTTATCATCTACTACAGATCTAAAACTTTCATCCACAACCCTAAAACTCCACCAAACCACACTCTCAAACTGCACTCAAAACAGTCACAAAACAAGCCTAAATCACAACCTACATCCACCAATCCACTAACCCTTTCGACCATCACTTCTCATAACTTATATATGTCTTTAACCTGACAACAAAAGAAAGATCTTAACATCACAAATTTGAAGACATATACTATGACATTTGATGAGGTAATCAATGCTAAATTTGAAACCTTCGAGGTGTGAATGGAGGATAAGATTTAGACTCTCTTTACCGAACTCAGTTTGGGTCGACCACCAAACTCAAAGAAATCATCTCAAGGAGAGAGTTCTAACCAATTGCACCAAGCCCGAAGAGATGAATTCCAAGAGAGATGAGGCTCTATAACTGATCCCAAATATCTACGCATGAGAGTGGACTTCCCTAGATAGATGTGATCAATATTTATCATTAAGTTTATTTCTCTTAATATTTGAATCTTTTCGAATGGAGAAGGAAGAGATCTCTCGATGTAGTCCAATAAATTATATCTAAATAAAAGATCGATGGATATGAGTAGATTGTGAAGAACTATTGTTTCTAAATGAAATAACAATTGGAGCGTCCTGAGAAAAAAAGACATTGATAATAAGCATTGCCTAAGAAAGAGATGTGATTAGAACTGTACAAGTAATCACAATAGGTACCGTAAGTTGTTAATGCTGTTATCGGAAAAAGATGACTTCTTGCACTGCATTTAGTGTTATGACAATTACGGTTGTTGATCCTAGGTAGCAAATGGAGGATAACACTATTATATCTAATCAGATCTAGAGTAGATCATATCTGTGTTGGATCAAGCAAATCTAATGTGATGAAGTCGCCTTTGATGTCTTCCTTCTAATCAGATCCAACCATATATGAAACTGATATGATCAGCATGGACAATTTAGGAAGTTGTTATCCTCTTTTGTTTCATGCCTGATGTAGTAGATCAGATGATTTGAAACAAAGTTGATCAGAGGGTGCAGCCTACAGAACAAGAGGGTGCAACTAACCTTCATCTTTGGTTGCAGACGTAGACATAGGTTGCTATTGCTGTTGTAGTGGCTACAAAGCAGCAAAGAGTGTGAAGGAAAGGTGGGATTATATTTTTAAATAGTAATAACAATGTATCAAATCAAATAAAATAAGAAAATATCAAGATGAAAAAACAATTATATTGAGCTTCTAAAAAAGAAAAGCACTTACAGATCTTAAATTACTCTTATATTTCAACTTTACAAGCTTGAATACTTGAGGCTTAGATTGATGTACACATGTATATGTTACCTATTTATAGATATAAAATATAAGAGTTCCTAATTCTTATAATTCTATTTAACTTTAGCTAAAAGATAAGATGTCAATTTGAAATCTTTCAAAATATATTTTAATTTTTTTAACTAAGAATTATTTATCCCTATAATTCTATCTAATTTTATTTAAAATATAAAATATTAATTTATGATGTTCCAAAAATATACTTTAATTTCTTAATAGAGAAATCAATTGTGGGGAGGAGGCTCTACTTTTGTAACAGTAACGACTGTAGATCAATAGAGAAGGCACAAATTGAGAGGAGGCTCTAATTTCATTTGATTCTCAAATCATACAGATTGATTGAGGATTAAAATATATAATAAATATAAAATTATCATTCTATATTTACCTTTAATCCGTCGAACTTTTAACTCGTTTAAATTGCATGTTAGAGAGCATCGACAGCATTGCTATCAAAATTTAATCCGAAAACGAACTGCAAATTAAGTTAACTATGAGGGATCCAACAGCCGGTGGAGTTGGAATATCCCACTGGTCTCGCCACCAGCATCTTCCATTATGCCACACCGAGAACACGAACTGCAAGTTTTAGCTGCACGGATATCTTGCATTCCTTGAACTCGGTGAGGAGGACAGAGTGTACAGCAGATTTGGGACGTCGATGTCGACGTCGAGCCCATGCTGTGGCTGAGCAAGACGATGGATTTGCATCGACGTCTGCGCGTGGCCATTCACCAAATGAGTCGAGTAGATCTTGGCTCTATTTTTGTGGTGTCAGCATCCGTGAGAGTGACTTGGCTTGGTGGCATCCCATGATTTCCCAA
This sequence comes from Musa balbisiana, assembly GCA_004837865.1. Lineage (NCBI taxonomy): Eukaryota > Viridiplantae > Streptophyta > Magnoliopsida > Zingiberales > Musaceae > Musa > Musa balbisiana. The sequence continues at coordinate 7,073,181 of CM017194.1, forward strand.
TCTTTGGGGCACGACGCCTTTGCTCTGACCTCTGTCAGCATGGGCTCCTCCTCTTTATCCAAGTGCCTTTGGGTCCCCATCGACTTTTGCTTGGTTCGTCGGAGGTACATGCTAACATAGAAGCAATAAAAACGACACCACTTTGAGCCCCGCTTAAGACACGGGTGTGGAAGGGCGTCCAAAAGTGTGATGTACACGAGCCGATTGTGACACGAGTTGTGACTTGACTCGGTGTTCACTTACAAAAAAATTGCACATTAAATCGAATTGCTTCTCTAATAAATCCAAAACAAATTGAGTCAAGATATTGTTTTGTGTAAATATATACAATATGCTCTTACGAAATCTCTGGTGATGTCATGGGAAAGCCACAAATAGATTCAAATGTTGCTATTTGTACGCTATTTAATATAATTTAATTTTTTTTATAAAAAATGAATATAAATAAAATATAACGATTATAATTGAACAATTGTATTCATAGTATGATTTACACTTTGGTTTATTGAAAAGAGTGAAATAAAATGACACTTTGAATCATCAAAAAATTATTTTATTTCATAAATAATTATTTTTTTTAACCTATGCCAATTTGATTTTGTTTTAAATATTTAGACCAAATATTCTTATGGCGAAAAAGAACGTTTCAATTGGTTGATTCTTTCGTACCTTTCTCACCATTAAATTGTTCCAAGTTCTCTCTAAAACACAAAGAATATTAAAAATCTAAAAAAAAATTAACAGTTGGAAGGAACATATTCTACGTAGAATTCAAAAACCAGATATAGGTGTTAAGAATAACGACGCATCCTAAGAAAGATATGGATGGAACCAATTCCATTCGGTATTTCCAAAGTGGTAAAACGCATTGAGAATTACCGGAAAACAATAATAATAATAATAAGTAATCGTTGACATGATTTATATTAAATTATTTTTAATTTTATATATTTTAATTTTAAGGCAACAATTATTTCTTTGTGTTGTATTATTATAAGCCATAATGACTTATAGCAAAGCTAAAGAAGGATTATAGTAACAATGATCTAAGCACATAAAATTAATAAGCCATGTATTATTATTAAGTTCATTTCTGTGAAGCACTAATGAGTCTCATAAGACAATAAAGCGCGGAGGCTTTTGTCAATACAAAGCATAGAGATAGTCAAAATCTATAATTTTATCCTTATAAGTAAGAAGATATTGTAACACCTTCAATTAGTCTCATATCAAAAGTGAATAGGATTAAGATTGACTTATAAAAATTATATTATTATTAATTTTAGTTTAAATATTTTGATCAATGATTTTGATTTAACAAAATTGATAGGTCAATTAGCCAATCAAACTCGAGTCATAATAAATATTTTTTTAAAAAAATAATTTATAATATAAATATATAATTTTATTTTTGCTATAATATAACGGAACGCATAGCCTCCACAGGATTCTAAGTAGAATTTTTGACATCTCTATATAGAGATATAACATACACACATCAAATGTTTATAATAAAAAACTGCTGATTAAAGGTAAACACCTCCTCAAGTAAAGCAAAATGCTTACATTTATCTCTTAAAGAAATGCATGGAACTATGAGTTAATAGTCCAAAGCAAGATAATCTAATGCTGTTACCGGTCAGCTTGGAAAAGAAGGATAAATAAATCAGTAAAGAGTATTTATGTGCAAAAGCCATGACTTTTAGAGGGAGGGGAGGAAGGAATGCAGTTCCAAAGCATGCCATCATTTAGTTTAGCATGCCAAAGCATTCCCACTTCTGTTCCATATGCCATGTATGAAAGCCCACTGAGCCTTGATCCAATAATTCAAGTGTAGATGCACATCCAAATCAGATTAAGAAACAAAAGGGAAGTGTTGCTAGACTGGCCTGGGCATGGGCAAGGCCAAATCAATAGGATGGGAGCAGAGATTTAGTAAGGACTAGCTAGTCCTAGAGAAGGTGGGTGTGAACTGTACACATATAACACCTTTTAATTTTAATTTTAATTTTAATTTGTTTACTTAATGGATGTGATTGGCACTTTACATGAACTGTGCCAAGAATACATCTATCTGACTCTCCATGGATATCTAATCTAACTGCATGCAGTGAACACAATATTTAAGTTAAAAATGTTCCTTATCTTAACATTGTTTTCTTCTTTTTTTAACTTCTTTTGGAGGTTTGAGTGGAAGCACAGATGCTTTCAGTATGGCCCTTTTGTTTACCAAATTGGTTTTTGTCAAAGAACAGAATATGAAAGTGAGTATCAAAATCCATGGTCATAACTTATCTTTTGAAAATTCTCAAGATCTTTTTCACTTCTTTATTGAATTTTTACTCATGCTTCTTATTCCTCAAGCATTTTAAGTGGCTTGCAGGAGGAGGATCCTTGCAGATAACTCTTCTACTCTTTTAGCCAAATTGCATTGAAGCATGCAACTCTTCTACACATTGCATTTTCTAGTTAAAGGAATCAACCACTGGGGTTTATATAAAGAGAACCACTGACGGTCTCAGTGGCCATAACACCTACCGTCTACCTCCTTGGCCGCATCCCCTCTTTCTCTCTTTAAGGCTTTGAAGATGGTGTTCATGGCGCTCATGATACTGATACCGGGCGCGGTCGTTCTGTCCTTGTTGCTGAGAGCAGTATGGATCACCATCTCTTGCTACTACTCGACTCCCAAGCGCATCAGGAGAGCGATGGCGGAGCAAGGAGTTCACGGCCCCGACCCACGCTTCCTTGTCGGAAATCTAAAAGACATAGCCGTCCTCGTCAAGAAGGCTACCTCCGATGACATGGAGGTGATAGGTCACGACATCGTCGGCCGCCTCATGCCTCATTACGTCCTCTGGTCCAAAATCTACGGTGCGTAGCTCTCTTTGTTTTGTGATTGAACTCATTTCATGCACGCAAAGTTTCACCATCATCTTCTCTAACCGAAGTTTTTCTTGATTTAGGCAAGAGGTTCATGTACTGGTACGGCAGCGAGCCGAGGTTGTGCTTGACGGAGACCAACATGATCAAGGAGCTCCTCTCATCCAAATATGTGCAGATCACCGGTAGGTCTTGGCTCCAACAGCAAGGATCCAAGCACTTCGTAGGGCAGGGCTTGTTGATGGCTAATGGCCACAGCTGGTTCCACCAGCGCCGCATCGTGTCTCCAGCATTCATGGCAGACAGATTGAAAGTACGCGATCCCCTGTGTGTCATCTCGTTCTCGTTACTTGAACGGGTCAATCTTCTTTTTGTACCAACTCGACTTACCGCTACTTGATTATAATGTCATCACCCAGAGCCATGCCGGCTACATGGTGACCTGCACGAAGAAGATGATCAAATCCTTGCATGATGCCATCGCGACCGGCGACGACGAGGTGGAGATCGGAGGATACTTGACTCGCCTTGCCGGAGATATAATATCCCGGACCGAGTTCGATAGCAGCTACGAGAAAGGCAGGCAGATTTTCCAGCTTCTTGAGAGCTTGCAGAGCCTCACAGCTCTATCGAGCCGCTACTTGTGGATTCCAGGCAGCAGGTGAGTCAGATATTACCACCTTATTCAAAGAATGAATGGTTTCGCATCCACGTGCGATCTTCTTCTTCTTCTTCTTCTTCTTCTTCTTCTTTCATCATCTTCTTCTTTTCTTACTTAATATTCCCTTCATCCCTGGCATGTCCACAGCTGTCGGTTGGTTTTCGACATGAGCACACATTTCGAGGCCTGCATGATTCGAACAACTGGCCTCTTCGTGTTGTGGAATCACCATATTGTTAATTCCATTGGATTTGTTCTTGTCCGCACATTGACTGATTGCACATCTAATTTTTTGTGTTGCAGGTTCCTTCCCAGTAGGTTCCGGAGGGAGATCAAAGAGATGAAGGTAAGAGTGGAGAGGCTGCTGATGGAGATCATACAGAGCAGCAAAGATGGCGTCGAGATAGGGAGGAGCTCATCGTACGGTAGAGGCCTTCTGGGTATGCTGCTGTCGGAGGCCCAGAAGAAGAGGGAGGGATTTAGCTACAGCCTCCCGCTGGTGATGGACGAGTGCAAGACCTTCTTCTTCGCGGGGCACGAGACCTCGGCGCTGCTCCTCACATGGACTGTCATGCTCCTCGCCACGAACCCGACATGGCAAGAGCGAGCGCGTGCAGAGGTTGCGCAAGTTTGTGGGGACGACCCACCCTCATCGGAGCATCTCCCAAAGCTCACACTGGTAAGCAATTCCACATCCAGGCATGACCAAGAAAAAGCAATTCACATATAAAATATCAGATGAAGTCCATCCGATGACTCATAATGATGATAACGAGATCCAGCCAATCATATAATGATCATCACGTAGCTGCGGTCACCGAATTTAACTGCAATGAATTCCACCTTAATCATCACGTAGAGCATAAAGTATTCGTTGATATGGGATCAGAGGACTTGTGGTCGCACAACGGTTTGACCAGAGGACCACTATAGCTGTGTCAATGACGACTCGCAACGATGCATACCCGTCTGCTTTATGTTTATAACTACGTTGCATGATCTTTGTTCTTTGCAGTTAACTATGATCATTAACGAGTCATTGAGGCTGTACCCTCCTGCAACCCTTCTACCGAGGATGGCGTTCGAGGATATAAAGCTGGGGGACCTTCACATTCCCAAGGGACTATCCATTTGGATCCCGGTGCTGGCGATCCACCACGACGCGACAATCTGGGGCGAGGATGTGCATGAGTTCAACCCAGAGAGGTTCGCAGGTAGATCCTTTGCTCTGACTCGCCACTTCCTGCCGTTCGCCTCTGGACCTCGCAACTGCGTCGGGCAGGCCTACGCCATGATGGAAGCTAAGATCATCCTGGCCATGCTTCTCTCCAGCTTCAGCTTCGCCATCTCCAATAATTACCGGCACGCGCCGATCAACGTCCTCACCTTGAAGCCAAAGTATGGCGTCCCCGTCCACTTGAGACCCCTCAGGCACTGATCTTCCTACCGAGACACCCCTTTTCCGTTTTCTTCCAACGAGAGTCGTATTAAGGACTTCGAGGGACATGCTTTTTGAGGAGGACCAGAAGATGAGAAGAATATGATGCAAAAATAATGTGCCAAGCATTCTGAATGCCCAGTCGCTGAAGTCCGCAGGCACAGTTTTTTCATGCTACTGAGCGTGACCAAGTGTACCATAAGGCAAATTGCAATGTACTCGATATGCTTCTTATAGTTTTTTAAGGAAAGGTATGCGGATGGATATGATTCATTGGTCTCCGATGAGAACTTTGGCAGGTTGGCCTACCTCTCAAAAGGAGACGGGAATGTGAAACGCCATTGATTGTTGCAAAGCAAGTGCAGCAACTAGTTGACAAGTTCCCCCATGTATGTGAGAGAATTTGATTCATGTTGTCAGCCCCTCTCATTATGCTTAGCTTTGAACTGGGAAGGTAGAAAGCATCAGGGGGCCCATCTCTTTAAGCTAAGATGCCCACTATCACCAAGTAGCTAATGATTTCATGAGCAAACTAAAATTCTTCGTCCTAAAAAGATCGTCTTCTTCTCGGTTGATGAACAAACTAGTGTCTTGAGAGAGTCTGTATGATATTGACCCTCCAATATGTACAACTGAGAAAAACCAACTCGAGGAAAGCTCAATGACCGAATGAGAACTAAGCTTACGCGAGCTGAGCTCTGCTACTCCAGCTGACAAGCAGCAAGAAACTCATCGGCTTAGTTGGTTTACAGCTGCTGCTCCTTCAACTTCGAAACAAGCTGAAGGCTTGTGCGGGAACCTAATCTGAATCGATTGTTCATTCAATAACAGGAGCACGTGTCTTCCTAACGAGCTTGCTTTAAGTTAATGGGCAGTTGGTGGACTCCGAAGTGCTTCGTTTCAAGGATTAAATTAAGATATCACTCGAATTACTTTATATCAGAGAGAGCAATGTCCTTAGAGGCAATGAAGAGTGGATAAACCCTAAAGGTTCGTAAAGGAGCAACTAAGCAGCATCTGAGGCTTCTCATGTGCCATCCCATGATATTGCTGTAGCTTAAAGTTTAATGTGAAGTGCTGCTCAACTTTGATTTAAAGCTTGCCAACTTTCCTCTCTTACCATTTTCTAGCTTTCTGCTTGTCGTTGTCTCTCATGACTCATTCCACCATTTTCTCAATCCATTTGTTACTATAAAAAACAACTTCTTCTCCTTACTACAGAATGTGGTACACATCCAATCAAAACCGATTCTTTTTTAGGATGCCATTTAGCTTGCATGAAACTAAGCTCATCAAGATTTCAAGTCGTCTCGAACTTGGATTTTTGCCAGGATTGAAACTCGGTTAAACTCTAGTTGGACTCAGTGAATTGTTGATGCTTGGTTAACTCAGATTCGCTAAAGATTTGTGTGCCCAACAACAAAGATAATGTGCTGAAATAGTAAACGAAAAGAGGAGCAATTTTAACTGACTCCAATAAGTTTGGATATCAAACAGCCATGCCATCCTCTTCTTTCGTTGCTTTCGACCGAACTTTCCTCTCCTTTTCACTGTCACAATAGTCTCAGTGCTCCGCTTGCCTTCTTAGCTTGCCGCACTCACGATGAGCTTCGCCGCCGTACGCGCACTCATCGCCTGTTGCGGGGTCGCCCGCTGAACCGCTCGAGCACCATGTCATTTTTAACGCTACATGTTCTCCTGCATCCACCACGATAGGAAGATAGATAGATCGGCTAGTGCTGAGACTTGGCATTGGTGGTAAGTTCCCCATCGGGGCTCTCTCGTGCAGGCCATGGCACCATCTCGGATTTAAGAGAACAGGCAAGCGGCGGCCTGTGCATGTAAAGAGTCAATGTTCTCCCCATGGCCCCTTCCGTCACCATAGAGGCAGCAGCTATGTCCCTAACATGGAAGTTAGATTTTAGGTATGCTGACGACGTTGATTAACCCGTACATGTCATACGAATTTAGATGATTGTTTAACTTCTTAGACTGGTCGTGATAATTAATTAGTGGCAACTCTGTTCGCATCGGGAAGTGTCTATCTCTTTATAGATAGACACAAAGACTGCATCGTGTAGATGTCATGCATCCAGTGGGTATCCGATAAGTCACATTAAAGAAAGATTTAGATCCTCTCGATATTATATAGATGCAAAGCAAAGCTAAATTTCATCCGCAACGTTTGTTTTTAAGCAAGACCTCATATTTGGACAATTCCAAGCCTCGTTAAGACTTGCTGTGGGCGTCCAACGTTTAATAACTTGATACTCGGACAAAAATAAAAATAATTAATTATTATTATTAATTAATAATTTAAATTTTACTATACTGATAGCTGATTCATTTACTATCTAAATCATTTGGCATAACATGTTCTTGTAATTAAGTTTGTAAGCAATCAATAAAAGATACGGTGATATCTAAGTGGACATAATTATTAATATTATTTAAAAAAATTATTTATTTCCATTATCTTGTTTTTATGTATATATATTGAATGTGATAATAAGATTATCTTGACAATATAAATTACAGAGTAATTTTAAATTATATTAGGAGGGATAACAATATTATGATACATAAAAGAAAATATGATATTGATGATATACAACCGCTATAGCTCGTATTATTAGTTAGATTTAATATAATATTATTATATTTATTAGACTTATTGATCTATTTTTTAAATTCGTTTATGTATAAATGATTTTCAAATTTCAAAATCCAATTGGATAAAATTATAGTTATATAAATTTTATTTTATTTATTTTATCTTTTGAATGTATCTTATCAATTAATGGGTTAAGTAGAAGAATGTTAGATTATGTGGTCTTATGTAGTTATATAAGATATATTACGGACATGATTGGATTCTTATTATGATTATCTACTAATAAAAAATAAGTTTAATTATAATAGTATTTATTATATTGATGGGACAAAATTTTCTAATTACTTATCCTATATCATTTACTCCCACACCTTATTAAACACACAATAATTAGATATACAAATATGTGAATACATAGATGAGTTAATATGTGACATTATTAAAAGATTACAGATCTTATCTCATCTGCCTTTAGTCATGTGAATTATAGAAGGTGAATCTAATTCTTCTTGTAAATCATTATTACTATAACTTTAACGACCATACATTCATAGATTAGATAAAGAATTTCTGAATAATATCAAGATATATACATTATAAATTTAAGTATATTATTAGTTTATTTTAGATTTTAATATTAAATGATATTGATTAACCCGTACATGCCATACTAATTTAGATGATAATTCAACTTCTTATCTTAGACTGATCATGATGATTAATTAGTGGCAGCTATGTTCACATCGGGAAGTGTCTCTCTCTTTATAGATAGACACAACGACTGCATCATGTGTATGTCGTGCATCCAGTGGGTAACCAATAAGTCACATTAAAAGAAAGATTTAGCTTCTCTCGATATTATATAGCTGCAAAGTATCGGTGAATCTTTACGCGGAGGAGTCAGCACGGTTTGCTCCGATTGCAGATACGCAAGGTCGCCCATGTGAAGAGTCGGGTGGAAGAAATGAACATCGGGTCGGGTTAAGCTACAGACCTCACTACTTGTTTCTTCGTTGCCAACCCCTACATTTAGGACAAGGCCAGGAGTGAGATTTTTTTTACTCGATCCCTCCGAAGTTTAAGTTATAATGAAGTAAAATAATAGAGACTTGAATGTTCGAAGTCCTCTCTCATTGATCAAAGAGCTGGCTTTTATACCTATGATGAAGCGGTTGGTCGTACATGATCTTTTAACGACTATCGACTCCTCGGGAGGATAGCTTGTACTCTGCAGATAAGCGTTGACCGACCAGTAGGTGCTGAGGGGCGTTGCTCGAGTCGACGCCGTGCAGTGCTGTCTCGAGTTTTACGAAATAGCTCTAGGGTGTCAAGCGTCGTATGGGTCGACACCGTGCGGTGCCATCCTGAGTTTTACGGAACGACTTTAGGGTATCCGACGTTGTACGGGTTGGCGTCGCGCGACGTCATTAGGGTCGGCACCGTGCGATGCCATCCCGAGTTTTACGGAGTGGCTCCGGGGTGTCTGGCGTTGACCTATATGGTGTCGAACAATACGGAGGTCGCATAATCGTATCGTTCGGATCTGAGGTGTCACTCTGCATCAGTCCGCAGGACCTTTGTCTGCTGCCACGTGGGTGGTGCCAAAATATGCCATAATAATTTAAATATATTATTATCTTATTTTAGATTTTAATATTAAATAATATCGATTAACCCGTACATGCCATACTAATTTAGATGACAATTCAACTTCTTATCTTAGACTGATCATGATGATTAATTAATGGCAGCTATGTTCACGTCGGGAAGTGGCTATCTCTTTATAGATAGACACAACGACTGCGTCATGTACATGTCATGCATCCAGTGGGTATCAAATATGTCACATTAAAGAAAGATTTAGCTCCTCTCGATATTATATTGCTGCAAAGCAAAGCTAAAGTTCATCTGCAACGTGGTTTTTAAGCAAGACCTCATATTTGGACATTCCAAGCCTCGTTAAGACTTCCTGTGGGCGTCCAACGATGCACAATTTTAGACTAATGAGATCTGCAAACACACCTCCATTATCGCCATAGCTACAGAACATATAAGAAAAGCTAAAGCAGACGAATGAGGATAGATAAAGCAATGGTTTTATTCATGCCAAGCCTCATCAAGCATTTCTGTGAACTGGGTTAACCTTAAACCCGAGACGCACACATGGTTTGCCACCCTTTTCATGCGCTGCGTTTTGCTCTTCTATAGACAAAGACATTTGCAGCAGGAAAAGGAAGCTCATAAAAGATGAGTTCCAAGATCCAAAAGTCAGCGAGGATCATCTGTAGGCAGATTAAGATAAAAGGCTCCTGGCAGTGCAGATAGGGCTGTCGAGTACTAATCGCTCTTCACTTTGGTGGATAACAGAACTGGTTCCTCCGAAGCTGTAAGTTTCCCAGTTTATCATCCAGTGAAATGGCCTGCTCTTTTAACATCACCTAAAGTATCATCCAGTGAAATGTTAGCCTACTAATTCTACATTAACATACATCAAAATGGTTCCTACATCACCTACTCGTGAAAGCGTTGACCATGCAGAAAACTTTCTCCAAAAAGTTCAGAAAATGTTGCTGCAATTAATCGTCTGTCGATTACAAGTCAAAGCACTGTCACTCGTCAACCAAGTTCTTAACTGCACTTTTGTGCTGCAAATTGAGACTTGACTCGATTTTTCTACAAGCATTTGGAACACATATATTTGCACTCTTTAGCTCACACAAGCCAAGCCCAACCCGATCATGGGACGGGCTTGGGCGGGTCGGGATTAGTCTGTGAAGTCTCAAGTCAGCTCATTCGGATTAGCCTTGTGATACATTTGGTGTATTCCAACAGCTACTAATTACCGGTGGCTGTTTGATTGTAGATTGCACGGTCTCTCTTTAACTGTAGCTGTTGTTGCCGTCAATGGTAACATTGCAGCCTACAATCAAACAGCCACCATTAGTATCTCTGATAAAAAATTCAATACCACCCTTACCTTATTGATCACTGTTGAGCTTATACCAACTCATGTTGGATCTTCCCATCTGAGAGCTATAAGAGAAACCCTTTTATACACTTAGGGTTAGGAAGCAAATCAACCATAAGTCAATCAGACAAGTAACATTCTTAAACAGAATGCCATTCTGCGACTTCCAAATCCACCATAGAAAGGTAGCAGCCGAGGAGTCAATCTCGTGATCATCAATCCCTCTCTTTTAACATTGAACCCTCGATCCAGTCAAAATAAGTGGATAAATTCTGCTGTTCATGTGATTGTAAAGCCTCTACATTAACCTCATTTCTGCATGCCCCACACGAAGGTTTATGGAATTGTTTATGATGAAGGTCACAAATGTTCATACCAGAGGATGACCTGCAGTTGGACTTTTCCTAGTACTAATTGTTGGGCTGACAGCTTATGGTTCAGCTCATCCCCCTTCCATCTAACCCCTTCCATCTAACCTTAGATCAAATTAGGGGGTGTGCTGGTCCTAATTTTTTAAGAGAAAAATTACAGTAGCAATTTGATTCAAAAATTAAGAGAGAAAAATAAAAAACATGAGAAAGAAAAGGAAAAAAATAAAGACAATACAGAAAGACTGTTCTCAATTATCCAAGCAGTATTCTCATCTCAAGTTAGATTAGATCTATAGTAAATTATTTTTATGATTAATTGGGGAGAATTTGGATATTATGTACAGTGATGTAATCCTTGTATCTTAGTTATTCTCTTGAGATTGTCGTTTGAGTTTTGGGCAAAAGATTGAAATTTATATATTCATTATTCTTATAGTGGATTATCTACAGTTTGCTATGTGGTTTTTACCCTTCACGTCAGAGGAGTTTTCCACATAAATCTTAGTATTTTATTTAATTATGAATTCATTTAATTCTGTTGTGTGTTATGATCTACTATTATTTGTTCATATATAAAAGTTTATTTCTTTTTATATCTTATCAACTATTATCAGAGTTGTGATGATTTAATTTTTATGTTTGAACATGGAGACCGGTAGTGTTTATTGCGTGATTAGCTTAAATGGAAACAATTGTATGATATGGAAATTAAGAATGAAAGATCTCTTGTATTGCAAAGATTTGTATGGACCTTTATAGGAGATAGTGCAAAGCCCGCAACTATAACAGATGATGAGTGGAAGATGTTAAATCGAAAAACAGTTATGTTTATTTGACAGTGGCTCGATGACAATGTCTTTCACCATGTTTCTACTAAAAATTCTATATATTCTTTTTGAAAAAAGTTGGAAGGTCTTTATGAAAGAAAAACAGCTAGCAATAATGCATTCTTGATTAGAAAACTTGTGAACCTAAAATATAAAGATTGTGCTTTTATTGCTGAGCATTTGAATGAAATACAAAATATCACTAATCAGTTATCATCTATGAAAATGTCTTTTGATAATGAGTTGTAGGCATTGTTACTTCTCAGTTCATTACTAGAAAGTTAGGAGACACCGATGATTTTCCTCAGTAATTCTACGTCAGATTGTATTGTCATCATGAGTCAAGTAACATGCAATTTATTGAATGAGGAGTTGAGAAGAAATAATTCAGCAACATCTCAGAATGATTCATGGGCACTTATCTCAGAGAACAGAGGAAGATCAAAGTCCAAGAATAGAAGTAGTTTACGCATGTGTAAAAGCTAAGTCAAGATCAAGAAAAAATATTATTTACTATAATTGTGGTGAGAAATAACATTACAAGAACCAATACAAGCAACCTAAGAAGAGCAAAAAAAAAAAAGAAGTGAAGTCTACATAGTCAAAAGATAATACTACAATTATAGTACAAGGTGGTGATTATTCGATTTTTTCTCCTTCTGATGATATTTTTTCTTGTGTCAGGATCTTGAGTAGGTGATTGACCTAGGTACTTCTTATCATGCTATATCACGGAGGGAGTTTTTTACTACATACAGAAGTGAAAATTTTGGTATTGTCAAGATGAGCAACTTTGGCACGACAGACATCATTGGCATGGATGATATCCATATAAAGACCAACCTTGGCTGTAAGTTGGAAGACTAGATGATAAATACTATGATAGCAGATTTCACAAAGGGCAATGGAAGCTCAATAAGGGTTCTTTTGTTATAGCGAGTGGAAAGAAATATTACACCTTATACAGGTTGTAGGCCAAAGCTTGTGGTGAGCAGTTAAATGTTACAAAGAAAGACTTCATCATAGAGTTGTAGCATAGACGATTGAGACATATAAGCGAAAAGGGGCTGTAAGCTCTTTCCAAGAAATGTATTGTTAGACCTTAGAGGTACATATCTGAACCATTATATTGATTATTTGGCTGGTAAACAACATAGAGTTTCGTTTGCTAATCATGCTTTGTCTAGAAAAATGCATACCTTAGATCGTATTTATACAAATGTATGTGGTCCTTCGAGAACAAAAACTCTTGGTAGATCTGTTAATATTTCTAGTATCAGTGGTGCACTTTATTTTGTTACTTTTATAGATAATTTTTCTAGAAAAGTTTGGACTTATGCTATGAAGACAAAATATCAGTTTATTAATGCCTTTAAAGAGTTTCATGCCAGAATTGAAAGGGAGATAAAAAGACAATTGAAATGCATAAAATCAGATAATGATAATAAGTATATAAGATTGTTTAATGATTATTGCATGTCACATGACATCCAACATGTGATAACAGTTCCTGAAACACCTCAGCATAATGCTATTAGAGAGATGATGAACCGCACTATCATGGAAAAGATCAGATGTATGCTTTTACATGCTAAGCTGCCCAAAAAATTTTAGGATAAGGCTTTGAGGACTATAGTTGATACGATAAACTTGTCACCATATACAATCCTAGATGCTGATATTACTATGATCATAAAAAGAGTATGTACATTTATATATGTTCCAAACAATGAAAGATCCAAGCTGGATGATAAGATTAAAAAATATATTTTTTCTTAACTACTCACTTGATCAATTTGGTTATTGGCTTTAAATTAAAAAAATAAAATATATTTGGAAACAAAGATATGATTTTATTTGAGAATCAAAATTTGAAGAAGATGAAGGCCAGGATGCTTTGATGATCTGCAGTTGGACTTTTCCTAGCAAATTAATGGGGTTTAGTACAATTTGTTGAGGCAATTTGTTTTTTCTGACCGATCACATGGGAGGAAAATAATCAAAGAACAAATTTGTGGTGTTATTGGCACATGAATAATGAGATAAATTCACACTTCGGCGATGGTTTGTCTCTACGAGTTAAAAGGAGTCTTCCTCTTCTCTCAGTCGTCATGAGGCAGTCACGGTGACGAACAGCTACTGTCGCAAAAGCGAACGCAGACGAACAATCCCCGTCCAACGAGAGCTGCAGCGTCAACCCGCTGTGGTGAAGACAAAGTCGTTGCTACTCGGCGCTTTGACAGAACGACCTTCGTGACCACTCGTAACAAAGAGTTAAATAAGCATTTAAATCAAAAGCCGTGTCATTAACCAGTCTCACTCTGACTTCTTCAAGCGATGTTCCCCGAACCTGCTGCGGCCTATGCTTGCTAAAGACAAAGACTCAGCGCTGTAGCCATTTCAGCCCCGTCAATCACGGGCTTTGTTCCCCTAACACTGGGATCTTGTCCTCCTCCACCAGAGCCATGATAGTTACTGAAACCTTCTTTTGGATAACCATGTAGTGGACGCAGTCATCCGGTTCATATTCAGTTACCAGCGCGAAAGCAGGGAAGAAATCTATGACGACAGCTGACATGAACACCGTTCAAAGATTAGGTCCCACTCGCTTTCAGATCGTATCTACGTACGTAAAGGCATGGATAAATCAAACGCAATAACCTCTCCTATATTTGGTAAGAAATCTGAATAAAAACTACGTCAAGATTTAAGAATATTATAATGTAAATAAAGTCGGTTAGCATCTCATCATCCAGTGGTAGCTCGTACACTAATATCAATAGCCGAAGGAAAGGGGTCACTAACTTCTTCCGGAAAAGTCAACTCGATTTCCATCAACGAGAGGTGGCAGGTGGGAGCCTATGTGAGACCTCCCTCCGTTGTTACAGGGAAAGAAGGAAAAGAGCTGATTGGGTGCTGACCATAAGAAACCTGTAATAAGCTTTCATGGAAACGTGCTTTGACCATCACGCGTTGATCATGCATGACATTGCACCAGACACGCCATCGCTGGTGGGTGGCAAGTACTTGGTTTTCACTGCGGCAGTTAAAGGATCGGAAGGGAAGTGATCGTAAATACTGCGGAGGATGAGAAACTTCGAAGAGGAAGAAGACAATCGAGGTTTCATGTTTTGTGGTGGCCACAATAGAAAACCCACTTGTCTTTTTAGTAACCCGTCGAACTTCCGGACATCTTCGTTTCAGCTCAGTTCATTTGACTGACGACCTCCCACGTTGCTCACAGTCCACTTCTCTGTCTCTATATATCCCTGGTTTGATCTCGCTCCCACCACCTTCCGTTCCCAATTCACTCCCCCATCCGAGAGGAAGAAGTAGAGAAAGATGGGCAATAGCTTGAGCGGAAAGAAGCGAATGATAAAGGTAATGAAAATAGATGGCACCACCTTGAAGCTGAAGCCTCCAGCTCGGGCCGCGGACGTGCTCCGAGACTACCCGGGCTACAACCTCCTCGAGTCGGAGGAGGTGAAGCGGCTCGGCCACCGAGCCCTGCCGCTTGACTCTCATGCTCAACTGGAGACGGGGAAGCTCTACTTTCTCGTAGAGCTCCCGCGGGCACCCGATCATCAAAGAGGTCCGCGTAGGGTTTGGTCCGGGGAGCTGCAGGTGAGCGCCAAGGAGCGGCTGGAGAGCCTCATGCTCGCCCGTCGAGCCATGTCGGACCTGTCCTCGGTCGGCCGCAGCTCGAAGGTCGAGGCGGAGGAGAACATGGATGGGTCGATCCGCCTTAAGATGAGGCTTCCTAAGGCCGAAGTGGAGAAGCTGATGCAGGACAGCCGGAATGCGATTGAGGCGGCTGAGAAGATTATGAACCTGTGCGCCGTGACGGACGGTGGCGCCCCAACGACGACAACACAGCTGCCGGTTCCGGCAGTAGGAACTGGACGAAAGGAGGTGCGTGCTTCTCTCTGCTCGCCAATGAATCTTTAGCTCGATTTGCGGGATCAGTGAGCTCACTCCCTGTGTTGGAATCTTGAATCAAACTAACGACAAGTACACGGAGGATATGATTCTTTTTCCTTCAGATCATAATCAGGAATACGAATATGATCTGTAAGCGGATTCTAGAAAAGCTCATCAATCTAGTTGATAATTAGATGGGCATTCCTAACCCGTACATGCAAAGCCGGTCCAGCTCGGCGTTCCATTTGGAGGAAGAAGAACAAGCTTCTTCGTGGTTCTTTTTGGGTAAAGGAACAAACCTTTAAGCATAGCTTTGGATCAGAATCATCTTTCTTGTTTTAGATCTAAATTCATGGGAATATTTGGAACTGATCTCCACCAGCTACTCTTTCTTCTAGTTTCAAAGCTAATCTTAGTTGAGAATGAATGACATGGTCAAGAATCAAGACCCCATCTGCCCCGCTGCTCTTCACAGCCAATTGATCAATAATACTATGGAAGATTCGGTAGGAAAATCCATGACCTCTTCAAAGCCTCTTCTGAGCGAATTGTACTTTTTCAAACTCGAGACCTGTTCTTCTCGTTTAGACTTGGAATTATGGTTTCGTTGAATAGCTGCACTGAGGGTGACCGATGACAGAAACATCATTATGAACTCTTAAAGCGTGTTCACCGTACACAGATCAATTATACTGCTGAGAACTAAATATTCTTTTGGTGCAGAAGTTATCTATTCATCTAATTCAGCTCGGGTTGAGTCACTGACTGATTCACTCTTGCAGAAGCGAGCGAGGTTTGCAGCCGCGCCGGTTGAGATCATCGCCTAATTCGTCATCCATGCTGCTGAAGTTTTGATCCATTTGGCACAACTACTGATCAAGCCAGGAGGAATCAAAGGGGAAACAGATCA
This sequence comes from Musa balbisiana, assembly GCA_004837865.1. Classification (NCBI taxonomy): domain Eukaryota; kingdom Viridiplantae; phylum Streptophyta; class Magnoliopsida; order Zingiberales; family Musaceae; genus Musa; species Musa balbisiana. The sequence goes on from CM017194.1 coordinate 7,089,774, forward strand.
CTGACATTTTTTCTGAAATTTAAGCCTGTGGGGTTGAAATTCCAGTGTTTCCTCCTTTCTCGTCATATGGTGTTTTTGGTGGAATCAGATAAATGTTATGTCTGATAAGGTAGGAAGGAGCATGGATACATGGCATACGAGCATGTATATATTGGTAGTTAGTAGATATAGTTAAGATGGAAGTTAAGGATTACCCTTATATGTTATATTGACTTTTCGAGCATTCTTATACATCACATATGCTCGAATTGGGTTCACATATTTTGTTTTATTGGAAAGTATGTACTTAAATAATATTTTAAATTTATTTAAGCTGGGATGAAATTAATTGGTATACATAAAAAATAATAATCGCACTTCACATCGGATGTGGCTGTGGGACCCTACCTAATTATTCTGTCATTGGTACTACTGCCTAAAACCTAATATATCTCACTTTAATGCCCATTTTTATAGCTCAATCATGCTTGCGCACGATCTTGTACTGCTCTTCGCGCATGCCATGTTTTGATTTGTCCCTTATCAAAGCTACATACCAACAATATAGATGATATCTTAGCATCGTGGGGTTGATAATCTGATATCATGTGATCATTATGCCTTAAGCGTTATAGTTACATCCATGATCAATGCACATTCGTCATATTTAACATGAGAAGTGTGTATTCATCTTTGATACTTTTGCATCTCCAAGTATAATCTTACTATAAAAAGAAGAGATGTATTTATAAGCTCTTTAAGACTCCTAAGTTTTAATAAATTCAATTACAAAGGATTTGTTACTTAGTCGAAGTTTTATCGGCCATGCCGAGAATATGTTTTGAGAGAATTCAACAACCATATATATATATATATATATATATATATATATATATATATATATATATATATATATATATATATCTCCAAGTTAATAATCTGACTAATATAGAAAAATATAACTACAAGATAGACTCATCAACAAAAGTTATATGGTTCGATACCAAAATTTTTTTGTGGCCCACGTTATGCAAGTATAGCTAAAAATCGAAATATTTGGGCCAATAAAGGATGAGGATCCAACCCAAACCCAACGCAAAACTTTTGTGTTGAGGATTTATATTATTGGCTTCTTTGATCTTTTGAAATTAATCATTCGATGTGTTGGTTCTTAAGTCTTAACGATAATTAGGAGGGCCCAAAAGATAGCTTCGCTAGATGGCATCCAACATATTATTATATAATTCGATCATCGTATAATTTATTCGACAAAACTCAATTATACCTTGGACTCTTTAGAATGCCATTATTAATATAAAATTTTTATCGTAGATATTCGAAGACTATAAGATTACACATTTTTATAGAGAGGATAATCGAGTGGCCAATTATTTTAGGGTTTCAAAATCATTCTTTCTTTACCGTGAAAACTAACTCTTAGACTGTTTTGAATTAATATGCTCGGATTTCGAGAAGAATTTTGTATTAGACTTTCTAAGTAATAAAAAAAATTTATTTTTAGCAAAAAAAAAAAGAGTAGTAGATGCATGGCTGAAACCTTAGGGTGGCTTTTGATAGAATGATTTTTCTATGAAAAACAACTAAGGAGATAAATGGAGGTGGGAGGAGACGATACATGAATAATACAAAGAATCAATAATAAAATTAAATTTTAAGATAACTAACATATCATTTACATATTTTTCTGGTTTTTGTCTGCCATCACAAAATGAGTCAAAATATTTAATATATGAAAAGAAGTTATAGGTTCCATTTTAATCAACCCATATTCGAGTTGAAATTCCGTTATATATTCTCTCATATAAATTTTCTAAAAAATATTTATCATTCTTAAATCTACTAAAGAAGAATCCTTAGGAATAATATTTTTATACATCATTTCCTAGAGATATATAAGATATTTATAAAATAATTAAAATTTAATTTCTACATAGTATACCCGAATTTCTTATCATAGATTCACAAATCCAAGAACATGAAGCTTAAAGTTTGGTATCAATTAATTCGATTGGATTTCTTGGCTCTTCCGAACTTGGAGGATCCACATTTGAGTTGGAAGGACGAGTGTCCAATTAAGAAATCAAAAGTTGTTCACTGATTAAAGAAACACCTGAATTGGTCAGCAATATGTCAGACTGCAATCTTTTATGTGGAGACAGTCATTTGCTGTTCTTTGATCTCCAAATATAATTTTCACAAGTGGGGCGGCACATTACAAGATTTTAAGTGGCTTCAACAGATTGCCAAAGGTTTCCATATCACTCTATTTCTTTTATATATATATATATATATATATGGAATTAACCCACACCCTTAACAATGGCAAATGTGACTCTCCATGGCATGAAGGGTTACAAAGATAGAAAATATGGGTTAATTGTTTGGTGTCTAAAGATTATGATTATTGGTGAAATGAAGCTTAGCATTCCATTTTAGTTTTGATGAATCAATACTTAATTCACACGATGTAAATAGTCACCATTACATCATCTCTTACTCTTTAGATACCCGAGAGCAAATTTGATGATCAAAATATTTAATGAGATAATTTTATTCCTTTTTTGTTCTCACAAGCTTTGTACATTATTATCTATTGATGTTGTTGGATGCGATAGTTGATTCTGTGGTGACTAACATGATTTAGTTCGAACTCAATCACCAAGAAAATCACCTTGAAATAATTAGAATTTTATCTAAAGAATGTAGATTTGAGTGGGTTGAGTTGAATACTATGAGTCAACAATGTGAGATAAAAAATATATCATAGCATTAGCAAAATTCATATGAACAGTTCGTAGCAAATTAAGTACTCTCGTATCAGATTATAGAGAAAAGAGAGCTAAAAGAGTTTAATCTCATTAATTAATGCTCGAGTTTATTTTTTATAGTCGATCCTACCGTAAATACTTATAATTAAAAATATATTTCATGCAATAGAAAATATTATATATTTTAATATTTTCTATTGAATACTACTGATGTGATAACATTGAAAAATGTGATTGTCACATGTGGAGTTGTGAATCAAAACGAATATTCCTAATATTATTTATAATGTTTTTCTCTAGTTATATTATAATATAGTTCTATATTTGTTCTACAATTGAGTTAATTTTTATGGAAGGGAAGATAAGCTTCATTGTGACTGGATGACAATTTTAAGCTTCAGTAGCTCTAAAACCTTTTTAAAGGTATAATGTTTTTCCACATTGAATTGTTTTTTAATTAATAAATCAAAACTCATTTAAAAACCACTCAAATCAAATCGAATAGAACCACTAGCTATGTAGGCTAAATAGTTTCAATAAATCTTGGTCGGGTTCCATCTTTCCATCAACCTCAATTTCACCCGTGAAAGGCTCCACTCATGCTAATACAAAAGAACAAAAAGAATGGCTCCAAATCATCACTCTATTCCTTTCTAGAAAACACTTCCTACTAATCTCCATCCGCTAGGCTTTTATGCCTCAAATGATCGTACGTAAGATCTCCCGTACACGTTTTTATTCGCTCTTCAACTCACTTCAATTAGTCTTTTCTTATTGTTTTGTGATAATTTAGAATTATGGTCTGAATTATTTAATATAATCTAAAATATCTTGACTCAATCCAATGATTATACACTCATTCCATATATGAGTTATTTAATAATAATAATAATAATAATAATACAATAATTAAAATATTATATAAGCTTTTCCTACTCCTCGTCAATGCTTTAGATCACCGTATCACACTTAACATAAAATGAAATAATTGACTAATTAATTTTATCAAGTCTAAATCATTAACATGAAATACTTAAATATAAATCAATATTGACACGTATATTCATTCAATCCTTATAAGTCAATTTAATTTTTGATACTAAATAATTTATCGATGAATTTTCTTTTCTCAATTGAAGCAAAGTTTTTTATATCAAGAATATATTAGGTGAGATATACAGTGTTGATCAAATGAGGAAATCAGACTTGAGATGGTTCAAACATTCAATGTAGGTTGTCGAAAGAGTTCAATGCCGATGTGTGTGTGTGTGGTGGCATTAACCTACCACTATTATTCTGTGTTAGGTAGATGATGATGTGCCTCATTCAATCTTGGCCCTGTTGTGGATGATGGTGGACTCAAAAGTCAATACAATGCAAAGATGATCATCTGGACTTCTACTTTTTCTTCGTTGCTTAAGTGTATCTTCAATGCCATTCTAAAGTTGCATCCTTACTTGGGTACTGAATTTGACAGCACAACCAACATTGATTGCCTCATCTTTGACCTCTTCACCATCAACCACTGTTGGTTCAAGTTGAACATATTTTGGTAGCTTGGGTTTCATGCATGCAAAAAATGCATGATTTGCATCAAAATGAATTGACCTGTAAATATCAATCAATAGATGCATTACTTGAAGGTGCATCCAAGAATATCCTCCTTAGTATTCATATAGTAGTTTTGTAGATACAAGCAATCAGAAGAGTCATGGGTAATTATTCTAAGGTAAAAGATATTTTATGGAGTGTCATTGCGCTGACATTATACTCTTGCCTAATGATCTTTTTTTATGTTTTAATTATATTTATAATAAAATAAATTATTTATGTAAATATATATATATCTTTATTTTTCTGAGATAGAAATGAGCTTAGTCAAAATGATGGAACTCAATGAATGCACATCCACTTCAACGTTACTAAAATTTAAGGAAGAAATTTAAGTTTTCATGTATCGAATGTGATGTCTTTAATTGTTCCTAACAATTAAAACATTTTCCATTCGTTCAATTTTTTATATAATATTAAATTTTAAGACTATTTTTGTGAAAGAAATATTGTACTCACCAATTTTATAATACTTGTTAAGTGTGAGCTTGTTGAAAATCAAATAACGAGTTATCATATATTATATCAAATAATATCATTTCAATTGATCCAAAGTCACTTATGTCCTTAATAATGTGAGACTGTCATCTTAATCCATCTACTTATTATATTTTTTTCTGAACGATACGAAACTTAGCCTTAGTTATAGATATAATCTTATCTTAATTTCTTTTTAAATAAGCATAATGTGTCCGAGTCAAACTAATCATATTATATATATATAATTAATTAATTCTTAACTATACGAGATTATTCTTTTAGTTTATCTTTTTTTTTATCGCTCACATGTAAATATTTCTAACAAATAAAAAACATAAGGGAAGTCGACAATTATAGTCAATCTAATCCGATCATGGTGTGATGTTTCGGACTCCTCCTCGTTCGCATATATTACATCAAATGGTACGATAGCATTAGAGACGTTAGGTGAGGGCAGAGAAAAAGAAAGGCATCAGCTTTCCATGGTTGCATTATTATGGCTGTCTTCATGCGCTAAGGAGGACTGATGGCGACGCCAATAATCTCTCCACGCCTCTCCCTTTGAGCTTCCACAGAAGTATCGGCGGGTGTTCAGTCAAGATTGGTAATTCGAAGTTGGACCACTTGAGATATAACAACATTCATGCATAAATGTATTGGTGACTTATTTGAGATAGGAAGATGCTTATAGACAATAGGATTGATGGACGTACATCCATATGACAGACACTATATTGACAATGGATTGAGTTAATTGAAGGTGCACACAATGCTTGATATGCAATCATATCCATTACCAACTAATGACACGAGCATAAGAATGGATTAGACTGTATATACTTTGGGTAATTAAGTTGTGTTCTCTCCATATATCTTATTTTCTAACATCTTAGTAACATCATATATCTATATATTAACACAAACTCAACTTGATTTACGATGACATAATATGATAAATATTTTGGGATAATAAAAAAATGATATATAAATTTTAATCGATCAAAGCTATCATGTTAATATGAATTAGAAGAGATAATATTCTTTAAAATATTTTTAATTTTAATAATATTATGCACATTGAGCTATAAGTATAAGCTTCTTAGGTATGACTTGAGATTCAAAACCTTTTGGACTTGTAGCTGTCTTGATTATTAAAATGATAATAACATACTGATGGTAATTTTACAAATAGCGATCGTGACATTAGGGATGACGATTATTAGATTATAGGCTAAGTTGGCTCGATCGATGATTAATTTTAATATTAATATAATCATGTCTTTTTTAAAATATTTTTTATTGTTACTTTTTTGAATGGTCAAAGAAAACATTATTGATTTTCTATTAATATTTTATTCATCTCACTTTTAATAATTGATTTTTCTTCTCATTCTACTTTTTCTTTTCTATATCTTCTTATTTTAATAACTTTATCTTTTCTTTATATTTAATTAACATGAATAAAGTTGTTGGACCCAACACTATTGTCATGTATCATTCCTAGCCGCCACACCCTCATTAACTCTTATCTTCTATCTAACTCACTGTTTTTCTCTCATCCTCACATCCTCTTTCATTAAATTATTTTTATTTCATGCTATCATTGTCATGTTCTCTTCCCTCTATCCGTCTCTTTCACTCCTCATCTCTCTATCTCTCTCTCTCCTTCCTTCTCAATCTAGAAATCCTTTTTTCATCTTCCCCATTATGCCACTATATTTTTTTAGTTCTACTTGCTGTGTTTGTTCTATCTTTCTCTATTTAGTCTTCGTTAAAAGGAGAAACATATTTTTCAGCTTTTGACAAAGAATTTAATTGTTCTAAAGGCAGTGATGACACAAACTTTGTTGCTTTGTGGGTGATTACGCCACCACAATCTACCGCTAGTATTATCATCACCACATTTGTTTATCTCACCGCTAATATTATCACTGTGGTCAGTCATGGCATGAGACACCACCCACGACAAAGTAGTCAAGCAATACGCATGGTTTGATTATTAGATTTACGTCGCCATTTCAAATTGTCCAAAATATTGTACTATAAAATTAAAAATAATCATCTTTCAAACAAGCATAAAAATTTAAATATTATGGATTTACATATCAAAGCTAATAAGGAAATATTGAAAGTTGGTTTTCGACGTCTCAACTCTTAGACCATAGGTTAGCTTTGTTATTAACAACATGACATAAATCAAGATATCGATTCATGATCATCTAACGTTGATAAGAAAATTATTATTCTTTATCCCATGGATTCAACATACAATTCTTCGATGATATTGTTGGTTTGATGATGCATATAACTATTCTCAATATTAGCCACAATCATAGGTCAAGGTATGTATTCAGAAGATATTAGTTAATTATTACTTCTTAGACGTAAAACTTGGTTGAACTCATCGAATCCATACTAACGGTCAAGCATCTACTCAATATAGTTTTATATCTCGATTGATTTCAAATACTATGCTCATTCGAATAATTCATAGCACAAGCTATAATTAAAAAAGATTAAACTTAATGATACCATAATTATAACATTGATCGAAGTAGTTTCCTTGGAATTGTTTTGAAGTTGTACGTATCATTCTCGCACGTTTAGCTCGATGACTTATCGTAGGTACATGCCAACAACAACATACACAAAGATCTTTGAAGTCTTAATTGTAGTTTTAGGCTATTTAACCCAAGACTTCAATTAAATATATTCTTTGACGTCCTTATCCTCTACAAAAGGACATTTAGAAATGGAAGATCCGGGATGGCATCTCCATCCTCTTCAAGTCTCCATGTCAACAACCATCTCCTCGTGTTCCCTCGTCCCATCTTTTTTGTTTGGTGAGCCTTATTAAAATTTCTAATGTACGACAGAACTCTCTCTTCCTCTTCCCATCATAATTTCTAATGTATTGTTTCAAGTAGCTAACATTATTATGTACTATTTCAGATTGAGCTAGATTCAGAATACAACAATCAACTATAATTAGACCTACACTTGATTCGAGATAATGATTCAACTTACACAAGGATTTTAGTGAATAATAATTAGAGTACTTTAAAGACTTTAAAGACTTTAAAGACTTTAAAGACTTTAAAGACTTTAAAGACTTTAAAGACTTTAAAGACTTTAAAGACTTTAAAGACTTTAAAGACTTTAAAGACTTTAAAGACTTTAAAGACTTTAAAGACTTTAAAGACTTTAAAGACTTTAAAGACTTTAAAGACTTTAAAGACTTTAAAGACTTTAAAGACTTTAAAGACTTTAAAGACTTTAAAGACTTTAAAGACTTTAAAGACTTTAAAGACTTTAAAGACTTTAAAGACTTTAAAGACTTTAAAGACTTTAAAGACTTTAAAGACTTTAAAGACTTTAAAGACTTTAAAGACTTTAAAGACTTTAAAGACTTTAAAGACTTTAAAGACTTTAAAGACTTTAAAGACTTTAAAGACTTTAAAGACTTTAAAGACTTTAAAGACTTTAAAGACTTTAAAGACTTTAAAGACTTTAAAGACTTTAAAGACTTTAAAGACTTTAAAGACTTTAAAGACTTTAAAGACTTTAAAGACTTTAAAGACTTTAAAGACTTTAAAGACTTTAAAGACTTTAAAGACTTTAAAGACTTTAAAGACTTTAAAGACTTTAAAGACTTTAAAGACTTTAAAGACTTTAAAGACTTTAAAGACTTTAAAGACTTTAAAGACTTTAAAGACTTTAAAGACTTTAAAGACTTTAAAGACTTTAAAGACTTTAAAGACTTTAAAGACTTTAAAGACTTTAAAGACTTTAAAGACTTTAAAGACTTTAAAGACTTTAAAGACTTTAAAGACTTTAAAGACTTTAAAGACTTTAAAGACTTTAAAGACTTTAAAGACTTTAAAGACTTTAAAGACTTTAAAGACTTTAAAGACTTTAAAGACTTTAAAGACTTTAAAGACTTTAAAGACTTTAAAGACTTTAAAGACTTTAAAGACTTTAAAGACTTTAAAGACTTTAAAGACTTTAAAGACTTTAAAGACTTTAAAGACTTTAAAGACTTTAAAGACTTTAAAGACTTAAAGACTTTAAAGACTTTACTAATAAAACACTTGACCCGATTAAGCATAAGAAAAAAAAGGGAAACACAAATCAGAATTATATATGGTAGATAATTTTAATTTGCAAATAGGTGAAATATTGCATGAACATCAAATGTTGGGAATGTTTGTAGGTGAATTCTATAGTGAGATCCTGCTATAGTTTGGAGAGTTGATGATGTTTAATCGTGGAAAGAGTAGGCAATACATAATATCCAACTCATTACAAATTACTCCTGTAATTAATTATCTCTAGTATTTTGGTTTCTATACTTTCAAAAATTATATTAAGATCTCTATATTTACGAAAGTAAAATAATTTAACTAACAAAATTCTTCTCTTAATTTTTAATCTTATAGGGATCTTAATGTTTCACTTACGTAAGTATAGAAATCCTAATATAATTTTTGAAAGTATAAGAATATCACTATTATAGGAGTAATATATAAAAGTAGCCTCACAATATCGCTATTATATTATTTTGGCAAGTGCAATAAAAATAGAGTTTTTGGATTTCACATTATCGAATTGAATTTTAGGTAGAATCATAAAGAATAAAATTTAGATACTGGCAATTATGAATGAGGTTTAAATGAATCAGTGAGTTGAATTCATATACCCAATTCCCAACGAATAAGGTTTTATAATTTTACACCGAACTCACAATCCACCAATCTGTTTTGATTAATTGTGATTAGAGAATGGAATGGTATGGAATCGAATTATAATTTTTAGAATTTGAGAAAGATTAGAGAAGTCATAATATCATTGATTCCCAACCCGCCTGAGTAAAAACTAAAGTCGATTCCGACGACTTCATATGAACTTGTAAACACATCTTAGATATATTATCAGACTTCATAATATCATTATTTTTTTATTTGTTGATTGAATTTGAAACTAAGATCGAGATTTTTGAGTGATGAGACGGATCTTTACTTTCTTGCCTCAGGCGACACAGATTTCAAGAAGAAGATCGATGAGAAGAAACATGTCATGTAGCTATTTGTCTGCTCCCCAGAAAGCTGTGAGGAGCCGTGCAGGTCTCCCAATATTTATCACCCACATAACGTGCCCTACAATGTCCCTAAATGATACGAGCAAGTGGTGGAGCCGGTGAGGCTGTCATCGACCACCGCCAAAGAGCTGTTGACAGGGCAAGGAATCCAACTTTTGATCACACCTACTCTGTCCATTTGTGCCACCATATCATGTTCTCATCTCTTTCTGGATTCCTTTAGTCCATCTGGTACTCATAAAATGTGTGCAAAAGCTGCATTCGTTCCTCCTCAGGTGGTGATGTCCTCTCTCTCTCTCTCTCTCTCTCTCTCTCTCATGTAAGAAGAGAGCCATGCATGCTTTTCATAAGATCATGTCGCCTCCCCCACCTCTCCACCCACTATGCATGAGATTTTACGAGGAAGCTGAAGGGAAATGTTATATATATATATTATATATATATATATATATATATATATATATATATATATATATATATATATATATATAATTCTCTAACTCTTTTTTATTTGAAAAAAATACCCATATATATAAATTCTTTATCATTTTTAATTAACACAAATATCCAATCATCATGATGGCATTCAAATCTTTTTCTTGTCAAGTCCATATCTGAGTCATCACATGAGTCGTCATCCACAGCGATTGATTTCAACTCTACAACATCAACAGGACAACAACACACAAGAATTGCCACACGACAAGAAGGAAGTCACAGTTTGCAACATCCATTTCACAATTTCCCGTGAAGTAAAGTATCCACAGATGTCTTTTTCTGATGAGGTTGATCTTATCATCCAAGACACAATTAATCAGCATAATGAAAGATCAATCAAATCTGTTCTACCATTCCAACACAAGGATCCCGCGGCAGTCCCTTTATCTCGCTTAAACTTCCTCACAAGACTATTCTTCATGGTGAAGGAAATCTTACGCAAGCCTGCATGCATGCACTCGGTCACTTCACGTGGTGGTGAGTCAGAGCGGGGAAAGGGGAGAGGAAAAAGCCGGGCTTGCAGCTTGGGGCGGCGCCTCCCCTCCCTCGTCCTCCCTTCCTTCCTCCACTCCACATGGTCAGCAAGTTATAATACTCTCCTCCTTCCTTCCGTAGGCCAAACTCTCCTTTTTCCACAAAGTGGGGGCATGATGGGACCTTGTGGTATCTCCTCACATCTCCTTGATCAAGGAGCCAAGGAAATGATGGGGCCGCGCTCCATCACCATTTCATATTGGTCTCATTACTGACATGATTAAAAGGATGGAAAGAACAGTGGTGCAAAGTTGTTGATGAACACATTTGGAAGGATACGAACTGAGAAATGAGTGATTCTAAGCGTACTTAAGTTGGACAGATGGTGTCATTGACGATAGGATTAAAAGAAGAGAAGGAACAGTTAAAGACATGTGAGGAAAGTGAATTTTTTGCTGAACTTATAATTTGATTTTTAATAATTGTTTGTTATCTAATTTTTTGTTCATTATTTAAATAGGTTAAACCTAAAAGAATAAAATTAATCAAATAGAAAACTTACCTTCATTTTGACATCATCTATACTTTTCATCACTCCTTTTCTTCTTCTTCTTGGTCTATATAGTTGCTACTTATATTGTGAACAAGCAAAGAGATAGCAAAAAGAAAAGAAGAGTAAAATAGAAGCTATATTTATATGTTCTCAATTAAATATTGGAGAATAGTGCTAACAATTAATACACCTTCCGTTGTTACACGTATTATCAGCAATATTTTCTCTTGACAAATTGTTCCTTCACAGTCAACTTTTTTTTGGTTAACTTGAAGTTAATGTTTCCCGTGACATTCTAATTAGTCATCAAATCAGAATAAAAAAAATTATGTTTAGTATTCTTTCTTTTAATATTGGCTTTTTATTGAGATTTATGTGGCATGCCACATGGATAAATATTTTATCTTTCTTTTTTTTGGGGGGCAAAGGATACATAAAAAAGATAAGATTGAGACGTCATAAGTTACCATCTGCTAACCTATTTGGTGGTCAATTGAGATGTTGGCTTTTCATTAACTACCAACTAACCTACATTAATTGGCACAATTGCTTGCATCATTATGCTGTCAGTTTTGAACTCCATCCTAATAATCACACATACATTAATTTCAAATTTGATATCTGATTCAAACAAAAAAAATCCTTTTTTTAAAAATATATATATATTACTAAATTAGAGAGAAATAAAAAAGTGCTCACAGAATCAGAGCAAAACTAAAGGTAGAGGACCACTCTCTTCGAAAAATAAAAAAAAAATATATATTATATCTATTTAGCATATTTGATCAATCAGTTAATCACTCATCTTATTTGTTTTTTTAAAATATTATAAAAATTATAAATATTAAAATTATTTAATTTTTTTAATATTATAAATAATGTTAAACAAAATAAAAGACTTTGGAAAAGAGAATGAGAATTTATAAATCATATTTACTAAACAATACATTTGGACTATCTAAAATAATAAGTTATGACTCACGAATCATCCCCAATCTTGTGTCGTAGTTGACTTGGGACAACGAACTATTACCACACAAATCAAACTACTTTCCCTGCTCTCCCTCAGTGGGTCCAATCGATGGGTTGAGTTCGGGCGCCAATATCTTTCCATCCTCCGTCGCCTTCACACACCTCTTTCTCTTGATCTCTCTCCTACTCATCCTTTCGTCGTTCGTCGTCCTCTCGCTACGACGAGGATGAAAGCCCACCAATACCCTTTACTTTCCACTTAAATATGCTTTATTATTATTTTTTTTCTAAGCCCTCGCCGAGCTTTCGGTGTACTTTAAATTTGCTCCATCGGCCGAGAAAGTATTCCTTCTTCCATCCACCTTCCGCCTTTTTTTAGGCTGCTTGTGTCGCCTCTTCCAAAGGAGAAGAGATTGTCCTCTCCGACGATGGGATCCACCGCCGCTGTAGAGATCAGCTCCCCCGCTGCCGATGACCTCATGCTCCTCCCCATTTAGCTCTCTTCCTCTTGCTGGGGCTCCAAAAGTTTGGCCTTCTGCTCTCATGGTCAATGACCCGACCGGGGTCTCTGCAGAGCAATCGGGGATCGGCTGAGTGGGCTGCGGCTCCTTTCTTGGCGTTCTGATTTGGTTTCGGGCGCAAAAAGAAATTGGATTTCGGAGGACTCTGAAATGCGTTGGTGTCCGGTGTTCTAAGCTTCAAGTTGTTTGTATGTACATAATACCACCCGGTTGCCGGTCGGAGAAAATTTTGGTCTCTTCCGGAGGGTGCGGATTTTTCTGCTTTTGATTTTTGTGTTTGGTGTTTGGCTTTGGTTTCTTGGGATTAGAAGAAATCGGAAAGCTTGCCTTTTCTTTTTTTCGGCGGTGTATGTGTGATCTCTTCTTGGTTGGAGTTTGCAAGAGATCTTCACGGGAAAGAAGAAATTTCATTGGAGGGAAAGGGAACTGCTAGGTTATTTTTATGATTGCGAGCAGTTTCGGTTTATGGGAGTAGCCAATTACCCAATTCTTGATCTGATACTTAAGGTCAGATCTTGGGTGAGCGTTCTTCCGGACGTCTGGTCGGACACTTTGATGTCGTCCGGCGGTGATCGTGCCATGTGCTGCCAGTGCAGAGACTGCTTGGGGTCGCCGGGTTGCGGGTACCGGTGCCAGAGCTGCGGCCGGGTGGTCTGCCGGAAGTGTATGCTTGGTTCTGCCGCGAGGGCAGACCGAGCGGAGCAGCAGCGTGTTCTCTGCAAACTCTGCTTTCGAGGTGACAATGGACCTTGGGAAGCAACGCAGCAACGTGGCAGCGCGAGCGAAGAAGTTAACCGTTTCGTTTCGCCGAAGTCGCCCCTCTCCAGATCTAGCACTGACAGGCTCAGCCAGCTGGCTGAGTCGCGGCAGTTCTCGTCCCCGCGGCGCCCTCTTCGTTGTTCGACTTACAGGCAATTCCCCCACTTTTTAGATCGTTCTTCTATTCTTCATGATTCGGTCAGTTGGTTCATCTTTTGTGCTGTTTTCTTGTCATTGTAGGAGTTACGTAGATGACGAGGGCGATGATGAGGGTAAGCAGCTTTTCACCCCGATGAGCGTGTTGTCTCAGGATTACTCTGACATAGATTGCATGAGTTCCAGTGCTGGAAATGAGTTGTACAGGTCTGCGAATTCAAGTCCTTTGGACAGCCCTTCTAGGTTTGCTGAGCAAGGATCGGTTAGCCCTCTATTGGGAAAGTGTGGAATTTCTGATCAAGGTTCTTTGAGCCAGTCAAGAAAATATGGAGCAGATTCTGAGGATTTGCTGGAGAATTCTGGTGATTGCGCCTCTGATAACCTTCGTGGATACAGTCATCAAGAAAGTCAAAAGGCTCCACAACACTTAAACTTTGAAAATGATCGTATATTTTACCCTCCTCTCCCCGAGGACAAGCAGGACGACACAGAGACCAGTTTCTTTGGACATACTGACGAGGAGGATGACGTCGAGGAGTCGGACAAGCTCTTTAAATCTAGTAGCTTTAGTCGCAATCCAATACATACCACAGAGAGGTCTAATGAATCCCACAAGGAGGCTTTGAGGAATGCTGTTCATGCACATTTTAGGGCCCTTGTGTCACAGTTATTGAAGGGAGAAGGTGTTCATGCTGGGAATGATTCGGAGAGTCAGGATTGGCTGGAGATAGTATCCTCGTTGGCTTGGCAAGCTGCAAATTTTGTCAAACCAGATACTAGCAAGGGAGGTAGCATGGATCCAGGTGATTATGTTAAAGTCAAGTGTATCGCATCAGGAAGTCCAAATGATAGGTATGAATTCTTTAGCTACTTTCTGTAACAGGGTGTTGATGACATGATATCCTAATTTCCTTTATAGTCAAGAAACTAATATGTGATCATTATTTAACAGTGCCCTAGTGAAGGGAGTGGTTTGTACTAAGAATGTAAAGCATAAACGCATGGTGTCGCAGCATAGAAACCCTAGGTTGCTTCTTTTTGGAGGAGCACTGGAGTATCAAAAGGTCCCAAATGAACTGGCATCTATAGGAGCTCTGCTTGAGCAGGTTGTAACCTTGGCTTTTGATACTCCGATGGGTCGTCCTTGTCTATATTAGTTTTGACTCAATTTTGACATACACAGGAAACCAATTACATGAAGATGGCTCTTTCTAAGATAGAGGCACTTCGGCCCAATGTGCTTCTTGTTGAAAAAAGTGTTTCCTCATATGCTCAAGAATATCTTTTGGGGAAAAAAGAGATATCTTTAGTGTTAAATGTCAAGAAGTCACTTTTAGAGAGGATATCAAGGTGTACTGGTGCTCATATTCTTCCATCCATTGATGGTGTTGCTTCAGCAAAGCTTGGACACTGTGAAATGTTTCGGATAGAAAAAGTGTATGAGGAATTCTCATCTTCCCGACATCCAAAGAAACCCAGTAAAACTTTGATGTTCTTTGAAGGCTGTCCACGGCATCTAGGGTGCACGGTAATGATGAATTTCTTGCGTTATCTGGACTCAATGCAGACATGCAGATTTATCATCTGTTTTATCAGCCAAGGCATCCTCATCTGCTGCATATCTACTTGAATGGACACATCCAAGGGATAATTAATCTGAAAATATTGAAAAAGTTGATCCATCTGATTTAGCTCGTCCATATTCCTTCCTTGTATAGCCCAAAATTTGTATGCAATGAAGATTAAGGTCTTTTTGACTTTGTCAAGAAGTAGAGATATGGAGTACATAGTAACATGCACTAAAGCTTGTTGCATTTATGAGTGATCTAGTTACAAACCTAATATTCATGGATAGCTTGTTGCAAGGATGATGTTGATCTAAATATATAACTCTTCCAAAATCCAACATGAAACTACAAACAAAGAACTTGCTAAAATGTCTACTTTAAAGCCTCTAGATAACCTAAATTAGATTTAATCCTGTTCCAGGCTGTAGTGAAAACTAATTACTTGTATGCTTCCATTGCAAGTCTTAGTTGGTATTTACTATTTTGTGAGCAATTAAGATTGCCGAGCACCATTACTGAAATTAGATTCAACAAATTATTATGATTGGCTACCTGATGGATGTCAAGAATGGGTTTGAATTCCTGGTATATTTAGTTTCAGTCTAAGCATGACCTTGCACCAAACCTAAAAAGTTAGTGTGTCAACAGTTGCACTTATGATTTTGGTTACAGTTTGAGCTAGCAAGGCCTATTTGTAAAGCTCCTTTAGACCTAGAAACAATTAGTGTGGATGAGAAGAAAGATCTGTTATTTAGTTAGTCACCTACAGTGAACAAATATTTGGATAAGCCAGTATAACTCTTTTTCTTTTCCTTTTCTCAGTATAATGTGGTATCCCACACCGGCAAAGTTACTTGGGTCAAATACTAAGGCACCACCTCCATGAAAAAATTGGCTATCAGGCCAGGGCCTCAATCAAAAAATGGAAGTCGTAATTGTGGCTTGAAGTACTTGTTTCAACGAAATCTTTTGTCTTTGAAGAGTTAAATGTATCATCATTGCCAGCATGCTCATCGAAGCTTTTTAGTTGATGTTTATCTATATGCATAATTCTTGTATAAATCATATTAGATACTTGCATTATTTTTCCCTAAAGAGGATATTGGTGAATTGATATTACCTTTCTGGTGTCAACGACTTCTTACTTCTTTCTAGGGTGGTTTCCCACAGAACTTTCAACTATTTTGAGCTTGAAAATGAGAAGGCTTGGAATAAGAGATGCATCTTTTTAGTATGTTTTTAACTTGCATCACACGTGTAACCTTGAATGTTTGATAGGCCAATTGATGGCAGTCTCTTTATCATTGCCTATGCCTGGGAAAAAATTGGCTATCAGGCCAGGGCCTCAATCAAAAAATGGAAGTCGTAATTGTGGCTTGAAGTACTTGTTTCAACGAAATCTTTTGTCTTTGAAGAGTTAAATGTATCATCATTGCCAGCATGCTCATCGAAGCTTTTTAGTTGATGTTTATCTATATGCATAATTCTTGTATAAATCATATTAGATACTTGCATTATTTTTCCCTAAAGAGGATATTGGTGAATTGATATTACCTTTCTGGTGTCAACGACTTCTTACTTCTTTCTAGGGTGGTTTCCCACAGAACTTTCAACTATTTTGAGCTTGAAAATGAGAAGGCTTGGAATAAGAGATGCATCTTTTTAGTATGTTTTTAACTTGCATCACACGTGTAACCTTGAATGTTTGATAGGCCAATTGATGGCAGTCTCTTTCACTTTCTATCATTGCCTGTATATAGCCTTGAGAGGCTGGAGACGCAACGGGTCTGTCGATGCTTGTGTATTTCATTAGGAACTATAACCATAAATAATTCTTCCCTCTCTGTAGTCAGCTTTCATTTTTTTTCTTTTTCTCCATTTCTGCTCAGTATCTAAATTTGCTTCAAGTTTTGCTGGTACTTATCCCAGCATCATTCTAGCTGCCTATGTAAATGGGACTTTCTTTCTGTTTACAGAGAGGGATGCAACCAGATATGTATCCCCAATTATTCACATCCTCACCACATTCTAAGGTTTAGAATATTGCCAAAGGATCACTTTTTTAATTTAGATAGTTAAGTTGCAAGCACCCATTTAAGATGCATTTCAACAAGTCTACCTCAAGCTTGCCTCTTTTCTGTCTTTTCTTTAGTAACATTTTTGTGATAGAACAACAGTGACATTGTTTTTCTTCACTATTCACTCTGCTAACTTGATGTCAGTTGGTAAAATAACAGATATTGTTCACAAATGATATCATTCTACATATATGATTGTAAAGATGTAATTTTTTTACATATTGGTGTTTATACAGATTAAATTTTAGGAACTAAATGGCTTTGTGTATCATAAATATTGCCTAAACTTGAAAGTACAAGCTTGGTTTACCTGGTGGTGGTGGTGTGGTATGGTAATACTTGGACGTACTCTTATATTTTTGGCATTTTTGTTGCTTTGGAGTTTTTGGTTGCTGCTCTCAACTTAATCTAATTTCTATAGGTTCTTCTAAGGGGGGCATGCCTTGAAGAATTGAAGAAATTAAAGCATGTTGTTCAGTATGCAAGCTTTGCAGCATATCATCTATCACTAGAGACCTCATTCCTTGAAGATGAAGGCGCAATGCTTCCTAAACTTCCTGTAGGGCCTTCAGTTACATTGCCTAAAAAGTTTACAGAGGCTGATTACTTAGTTTCACCAACTTCTAGTTTGGCTGCCCCTAGTGCTTATAGTCATGAGAAAGATGGCTCAAACTGCAAACTTGACAAAAATAGCCTGTCTTTATCCTCAGATATTAAACATTTGGACAAAGATATTTCAGAGCCAAGTTCTGATCTACAGACGCACAGTGATTTTTCTGAACAAACTAACTCTTGTAATACTGATGCCTTTTCTGCTCCATGTTCTGAGAACAACACAGGCTTAGCTTTTGGATCCATTTCAGATGTTTGTGTTTGTGGGTCAACGGGTTCATACCCTGGATTTTGTTGTAAGCAGCTCACTCCCCTTTCACCTTTACATACTGATATAAGCAATCACCAACATGAGGTGCTGGAGAAATCAGTTAAAGAAAGAAGCAACTTAGCTAGTGACAGGTTTCTTAGATCAGATGAACATAAAAAATCAGATAGTGCTATCAAGAATGAGGTTCCTGGGGATTACTTTTCCACGGCTGACAATCATCAGAGCATATTGGTTTCCTTATCTAGCACTTGTATAAAAAAAAACAGAGTTTGTGAGCGCTCTCAGCTTTTCCGCATCAAGTTTTATGGTAGTTTTGATAAGCCTTTGGGGAGATATCTTCGTGATGACTTGTTTGACGAGGTATTTTTTTTGTGGCAATGGACCATGCAACTCTATTCTATGTTCTTTACACATTCTGAACTTTTCTAAATTTTCTCTCATCATCATCAGACAAATTATTGTAAATTCTGTAAAGAGCCAACAGAAGCCCATGTTTGGTGTTATACTCACCAGCAGGGCAGCCTTACTATTATGGTCAGGCGACTTCCTTCGATGGAGTTACCTGGTGAACATGATGGAAGGATTTGGATGTGGCATCGATGCCTCAAGTGTGAAAAAGATGAGGATGGAGTTCCACCAGCTGCACGCAGAGTAATTATGTCAGATGCTGCATGGGGGCTCTCTTTTGGGAAATTCTTGGAGCTTAGCTTTTCAAGTCATGCAACTGCTAACCGTATTGCAAGTTGTGGTCACTCTCTACAAAGAGACTGCCTTCGTTTTTATGGGTATTTGATGCTTGATAAGAAAGTTTGAACCAACCTCCAAATGAGTTGATTTCCAATGCAAATTTCAATTTCTTTCTGTTCTTCTGCAGGTTTGGCAGCATGGTTGCTTTCTTTCACTATTCTCCTGTAGATATTTTATCTGTTTGCTTGCCACCATCACTTCTGGATTTTACTTGCCAGATTCAGCAAGAATGGTTGAGACAGGAGGCAATTTTGGTATTTTGTATTCTTTGCATATAAGTTTATGTGTTCATCAAGTTCAAAAGCTTTAGTAATAGATTGTGACTTTTTGCTCCCACAGGTATCCAACAAAATAAATATCTTGCATGGTAAGATATCTGATGTTCTCCATGTGATTGAGAGGAAGATTACGACATTAGAGGATAAACCTTTAGAAGCAAGCATCTATAGACACATTATCAAGCTGAAGGGTATGTTAAAAATGGAAAGACATGAGTATGATGTAAGTTGCAATGACACTCGTTCTTTAAGTTCTCTTTATTTGAAGTTTTAAGCTTTGTCATGATAAATCTTTTGAGGGCAAATCCATATTGATTAAAGTTTCCCTCTTATGTGGTAACAGCTCTTGCTTCAACCAGTTACGGTTGGGAATATTCAACCCTTTCAGGAAACTTTTGATATCTTAGATCTCAATCGGCTGAGACGTGCACTTCTACTTGATTCTTACATGTGGGATCGTCGACTCTATTCATTAGACTCGTTGTCCAAAGAAAAAAGTTGTACCATAATTGATTCACAACTTACAAAATTTTCACCTAGAACCAATCTGAGAGAACAGAGGGAAGAAATACCTAGGAAAGGTAGAACATTTGAGGACTTAGCTGGAGATGTTACTGCAAAGTCATTGCCCCTTTTAGGAACTGATAAATCAAGTTTTTCAAAGCAGCATGAAGAACTTCGCTTCCAGGTTTTGGAGTGTAATACAAACATGGTTGAAACTGACTTGTCCACTGAGGACTGTTCAAGCTCAGCAGGTTTTAACTCTGTGTTTGTTCAATATGATGACTGGGATGATACATCAATCTTTGGTGAGTCTAGTCTCTCAGACAAAATTGATTTGGCATGGAGTGGTTCAGGTCAGTTAGTGATGGATCAACCGAAAGGTAGTTCAGAAGCTGATGCATTAGTAATTTTGATGGATTCTCCATGCTACAGGAAGGTGAAATCCCCATTAAGAGTCTATTCATTTGACTCTGCTTTAAGGTTCCGTAAAAGAATACATGGTGGTTTTCTTCCTGCTTCATTGCATATACCTTCAGTAAAATCATTTGATTCCTCTGGCGATCTTGCAAGCATGGTAAGGGACCCAATTACAAGCATGAGAAGAACTTACTCACAAAGTTCTCCTAGGTTAGTTCAGAGATTGGATGATCTTCTCAATCACAAACCTGTACATATCTCACCAGTGTTGGAAAAGATGACTGACAGGGCACGGTTACTTCTACCTCAAAATGCTCTTGATGATATTGTTATTGCAGTTTATGATGATGAGCCCACCAGCATAATATCGTATGCTATGGCTTCCCAAGAGTATAGTGACTGCATAACATCTAGTTTGGATGAAATTGAGGACTTCAGTATGGTGGGAAAAAAAAGTGTTGGAAATTATGGTAGCAACAACAATGTTGGTACAAGATTAGCAGCTCAACAACCAAAATTTCAGTATCATTCTCATGTTGGACATGATGAACCTCAACTATCTCAGATGAACCTATTAGATACGAAAGAAACACATTTCAAAATTTCTTTTGAGGATGAGTATTCAATTCCTTCAGACAAGGCAAAGTTTTCTGTTACATGCTACTTCGCAAAGCAGTTTCA
Organism: Musa balbisiana; assembly: GCA_004837865.1. Lineage (NCBI taxonomy): Eukaryota > Viridiplantae > Streptophyta > Magnoliopsida > Zingiberales > Musaceae > Musa > Musa balbisiana. The sequence continues at coordinate 7,110,820 of CM017194.1, forward strand.
TGCATTTCGGAAGATATGCTGCCCAAGTGAGTTTGATTATATACGTTCCTTAAGCCGCTGCAAGAGATGGAGTGCACAAGGTGGTAAAAGCAATGTTTACTTTGCCAAGTCATTGGATGAAAGATTCATAATTAAGCAGGTCACCAAAACAGAGTTAGATTCGTTTGAGGAGTTTGCTCCACAATACTTCAAGTATTTGACGCACTCCATAACTTCTGGTAGTCCCACCTGCCTTGCTAAAGTCCTTGGTATTTATCAGGTCACAGACTGCCACCATCATACTTTAGTTTGCAAACATATAATGTAAAAGCATCACTGTAATGATTTGTCTCTTATATGTATCAGGTGACTGTCAAGCACACAAAAGGTGGGAGGGAAATGAAAATGGATGTTATGGTAATGGAGAACCTCTTTTTTAAGAGGAATATTTCAAAAGTTTATGATCTCAAAGGTTCTCTACGCTCCCGTTATAACCCTGATACTTCGGGAAACAACACAGTTCTACTAGATTTGAATCTGTTAGAGACAAAACCAATATTTCTGGGAAGCAAGGCAAAGAGAAGTTTGGAGCGGGCTGTATGGAACGATACTTATTTTCTCACAGTAAGAAATCTATTTCATTTTGATTCTGATAACTAAATTGTTTACTATGTTTTATTTCTTATTATGAATACCTATCAAATTTCAAATTTCTTACTATTTAATGTGAATTGGATAATTTGATCATGCCTATTCGAACTTTCAGAACATATCTCAGGCTGGCTTTCACTGAGAAAAAAAAGGAAAGAAAATCAAATTTCAAACATTGGTGTGCCTTCATTGATGCTCATTTGACATGTGTGCCATTTTTTTTTTCTCCAAGTTACTGAAAATACCTTGGATTTTACCTGCTATATTTGACCCTTTAATGGACTACACAATGGAGTGATTTGTTTTTTATTTGATTTAATTACTCCGAACACTTATTAGGTAGCATAGTCATATCTTATCTTTAGTAATTATCTATTATTCATGGGCTTATTAGGTTTTTTAATGTATGTTGTTAGTTTGTCCAGTCATCTTACTCGTCATACCTAGATGTATGGTTGTATTTGAATTCATGATACAACCATTTCTAAACCTTAACCAATGATAACAAGTTAACTCACCAATCTAAAAGACTTTGTTTTGCTCTGGTAATCCAAGGGCAATGAACAACATGATGACGTGGAAGGCAGGAGGTAAGATATTTTCTTTGTTATATGGCGTTGCAGGTTTCCCTTTGAAATCTTTCCTTAGAAATAAATGCTGTTGCAGCATGTTTAAAGCAGGTCATGAGCAAGTTCGTTAGCTCCAAGGGTTACCAATGCCTATACAATCTCATAGCTAAATGTTTCAGAATAACTAGCATAGTCATACAAGTTAAGGGGCCAATCATCTTCCAGCATGTAACAGTGGAATAACCCTGTAACTTGAACAATGGTATATATGTAAATTATTCTGCTTTCTTTCCAAAGATCAATGCTTGTGGGCTTCTTTAGTTTATGAGCATAAATTTATGTTCATCATAGTTAGAAATCCCAAAAACATAAGAAGATGCTTCCCTTTTTTATTTACTTGAAATCTCTTTTTTGCAGTTTGTTGATGTCATGGACTACTCATTGCTGGTTGGCATTGATGAGACGCAAAAGGAGCTAGTTATAGGAATTATAGACTTCATGCGGCAATATACATGGGACAAGCAACTTGAAACATGGGTAAAAACTTCCGGCATCCTTGGTGGCCCGAAAAATGCAACTCCAACTGTAATTTCTCCAGATCAGTACAAGAAAAGGTTCAGGAAAGCCATGTCAAATTACTTCCTCACTGTCCCTGACCAATGGCTCTTTTGAGTCCTTTCTCCAGCTGCAAGATACTTTTTCACGCATTGTTTCTATAGAACTAGAGTTGAAGATATCATCGCAAGTTATTCTACAAAGATGAGAGTAGTCATCTCATCGCACTGTAGATCATCAACATATTCAATTGCTCTACTTGTATCATGCTTTTGAATTGGAGATGTTGGACCGAATCGTCTGGGCATCAAACATAATCTTGGTATGCCTAGATGCTAACTTGGAGCTTGATCCCTCACATTCTTGTAGTTCATTTTTATTCTCAAGTGTAAATTCATTAAGTTTCTTCATTGTCACTGATTATGCTGACATACTCAGCGAGCTTATAACATGCAGAAAGCATCATGACTTGCAAACTTAGGAGCAGAAAGTGTCATGTTGGAAGCGACTCTGGTTTTGGATGGCAGCTTGAAACTTTTATCTTGCAATGAGGCAAAATTGACTGTTCACTTCATCAAATGTAACGAGTGAAACAGAGATTTTCTCACAACTGCATTTCCTTTGTGTCGTCTGTCTTGATTCAGTTTTCTCTGCTAGGCCTATTGGGTCTTTTCTTTTTGTTCCAAAGTTCCTTAAAGAGGATGTGTGCAGTCAAATAGTTCTTGAATGAGTAAAATCTAACCTTGTGGTTGTGTTTTTTTCATATCACTGTTTTATGTATACTGTGAGCTGAAGTCACAAAGGAAAAGAACCTTTTCTTTCTGCACACTAATAATTTTGATCAGAAATATAGTACAATGATAAGATTGTTTGTTTGCGATCCGGAATAATTTGAGTGTCTATTTTGATGATCCCACATGAACGCCTTTATTCAAAATCTCAAAAATCTTTTTTGAATTTGAGAAATTTCCTATCGGTTTGACAATTCACAATGGTATAGGTTTCAGCAAAGGATACTTTTACAAGCAAAGGATATTATATATATATATATAAAAGTTTAAAATGATGATATTTTTTATGTGTTGATTCTATCTCGATAATAGGAACTCCAATCTACGATTTATATCTATATTAATTGGAGGGATAATTTATAGATAAAATATAAAATAATATATTATATAATTATTAATAATAAAAGTTGATTTTGTGAAATGCTTTAAGGTTACTAATCAAGCGACTGAAAAATTTTATTATAAGATTTGGCATGATCAAACTAAATTATTAAGGCATTGAAATATATCATAATATCTTTCTTTTCTAAAAATAATAGGTTCTATTGTAACTGTATGTATTATGGTATAAAATATTTAATGATCAAAGAAAAAAGTCATGAAATAACTCATATCAATTAATAATTTAAGTTTCATTATACTGATTATTGTTCCATTCACATATGACTTATGGCAAGTTTTTGTTATCTTTCTGTGTTACATTTTAGGAACATAACATATCTCAGGGTGATGTAGAGAGTCAGATTCATTGAGTTTATTGAAATTCTTATTAATAGTGATATATATTCTCGATCTTTTTGAATATTGTTTAAAACTTTTGACATATCTTATAAAATTTTATGAATGTTAGATTCTCATATGTTTTGATAAATAGCGACATGACATATGCAATGATCCTCTTTCCATCTTTGTTGAATTAATGAAAAAGTTAACCCCTATTATAATTAATTCAATCTATCTATTTTTTAAATTATAATAAGAAGGATTAATGTTTATAATTTATGCGGTATATATTTGTAATTTATATTATTTATCAAATGATCGTTGATATATTTACTTATGAAATCTCGAGTTAAATGTTTTCTTTGATCCCTTTTTTTTAACAAAAATCCTTAAGTCATCATAAAAGATTTCGAGGAGATTGATCATTTAGATATTGATAGGGTACATTTTGGTCCAAGATGAATCACCAACAAACATCACAAACCGTCAGCCACGAATGTAACGTCACACGCCGCCGGAACCATGGGGCGCACACTACTTGACCACCCTGAGAGCTCGGGGCGGTGTCGTCTGCTTTTGGGGCAATGCCATTTGACGTTGCTCAAGCACCCCCAAGGACACCATCTCGTCAGAGAAGTTGTCCCACCCCCATGAAATTCAACGGTCATGCCGAACTAAGGCGCAACCAACTCTCGCACGCAGGAGGTATAAATCCCCCCATCTGATGCCCAGCCAAAGAGGGGGAAAAAAAGGGAGGGGAATCCAAAACTGAACTGACTTGCTCGTCGGAGGGGCTAAAGTCGGGAAGAACCCGACGAAGGCCGTTTTGCAAGGAGGTGATCGCCATCGAGCATCAACCATCTTTACCCCGAAGTCGACATCTGGTGCGTAGAGGAGGGTGGTCCAACGGTTCGGAGCATCAACCCCCAACCGCCCGCGAGAACTTAACCGACCCTGCCGGCTCAACCCTCACCCAAAATGATCGAGAGGTGCAGCCATCTCATCATCCTACTCATTCCACTAGAGGTTCTCGACATCGGCCCGTGGACCAAACCGTGCTGACTCATCAGCTACGGTACTTTTGTTCACTAATAGATACCATATAGTTTAAATAAATTTAATTAAATCTATGATATATGATTATCGAACTCAAACGAAATCATTAAGTGGCTTAAATAAATTAGATTCCAACTCAATACAAATCACGTTTTGTACAAATATAGAATCACAATATGTTATATTGATTGCCACATCCTTCTCATCTGTTGTCTGATCTCTGTGATCGGTATTTGACTAAACTCCTCCATCATTAATTATGAGTTGCCCCACATGAGCAATTCTTTAGTGGTACAACCTTAGCATTCAATTTCAAAGTTGCATGTCTTAAAGTTTTCATTATGTTTTATTACAGCATAAATACAGGAGAAAAAGAAAACAAAAACAAAAACAAAAAGACGATGCCAAGTAATGAATCATTATGACTAATTACAGTATATAGATTTAGTTTCAAGTTGCTAAAATATGGAAAAGATAATACATTTTCACAAATAATTGAGATGTTTCACATACCTTCCACCGAGGTGAAACCCATTTGGATGAGAGTAAATTACTAACGGGTGCTTAATCCATGCCAAGCCGTGTCAAATGTGCAGTCCTTCGTTTAATACTCATCTTCGTTGGCTTTTCGATCTTAACATTATATATATATATATATATATATATATATATATATATATATATATATATATATATTGAAGACCTAATTTAAAATTATATATAAATATTTATAATTTTGAAAGAGAAGAAATTTGTACGTAAGTAAAAGTTTATAAAATCAAAATAAATCCATCATAATTGAAGACCTAATCAAGATTAATATAATTTAAAGAAATCATAAACCTAAAAGTTGTAAAGCCCGAAGAACCTCTGGATGAACTTTTTACACACGTCAAAAGTGTAAAGAGAACCTCTATATGAACTTTTTATATATGTCAAAAGTGTAAAGATTATTAACATGTAAATTTTAGAATCAGATTGATTTTGTGATTGAAGATGAACATGAGAAAGTTTTAATTTATGACTCAAATTAAGAGTTTTTCAACTAATCAAATTGTACGTGAATGATTAAATCAAGCACATGAGTAATTATTATAAATAGTTTGAAAAAGCTATGAAGCTTCCAAAATCACTATATATTATGATAATTTAGGTTTTACCCTTTTTTTTAACCAAAGTTCAATTTAAAGGAGAATATAAGAAAAAACTAAATTCTTTAAGGGTTAGATATCTCCTTTATTATCCTCTCCTTTCTAAATTATTTTGGTTCCACCAAAATTTCACCTCATAAGAATTATTTCCTAACATGGAACCAAAACATTGTCCCAAAATTTTATTATCATGGATTTCCCAAACTATTTCAATTTGCATTACGGATTTCTAAAGGTCTAATTCTTTAGTTCAATCACTCATTCATGAAATCACATTCCCATATCTACTTGTCACCTGATCTCTTATCATACTTGGAACATAGCTAGAAAACAATAAATGTAAGTTAAATCACATTAATGGAGTTGATATATTTTCCCTAGAGTTAAGAAATTATCTCTTGTTTCATTTTAAAATTTCTTTAGCATAAACTAAAATATCATATGAAGAAAAGAAAATTATTTTTTAGTAGGAATATTGCATGAATGATAGGTTATGACTTCCCCTGTAGTAGAGCAAGAATAAGTTTGTTCAAGAAATATAGGCATATGTATAGCCTGAAGATAAATTTTAAATATGAAGCCTAATTCATCAAAAAGAACATTGAAAACATCTTTCACAGGGGAAACACATTAAATCAAGCTAATGGTGTACATATATTATAGAGAGACAATAGATTTAGATAATAAGAGAAAGATCTTAATGCTAAAGGGAAAAAACATCTTTTACTATAAAGAATCCTAAGGATCAAGTTTACATACTTTGGAAAGATCTTGAATTGAGATTACAAAACATCTTCAGATAGAAAAATCAAAGTATTGTGTGAGATAGGAGAAATTTTTGTGATGGGTTGATTTTTATCCAACCGAGTTTATGGAAAAGGAATCATACATTTATTAAAATTCTCAATTATCTTCATAATCCTGTGAAATTAAGGCAAATAATATCTTCTTTAGGAACTCAAATTAGCAATCCCAATTATTATACTTTCACTCAATTAGGTATTTAGAGATTAATCCTTAAATATCTCCATAATTTATAAAGAAAGGGAGAAATCATGTATAAGTATAATAATGTACTATTCGTCCAAGATTAAACCAAATAAGAAAAAAAAAATCAAGGCAAAAGTAAAAAAACAAAAAAAAAGGTTATATTGAACTTATAAGATTTTAAACTACTCCTAGGCTTAAGCTCTATAGGTCTAAACACTTAAGACTTGAGTAAATTTATACATGTAAATATCATCTATTTATAGGTGTAGAATAACAATTTAAACCAAGAGATCCTATCTCTAAAACTCTATCTAATCAACTTATGTAAAAGATAAAATATAAGAATCTTAAAAAATCCTCCAAAAGATAATATTTTAAATCTTAACATTTCCTCTTAAAGTATACTTTCATAGATAAGTCTTAGCTTACTTTGAAAAGCTTCAAATGATCCTTTGAAAAGAGATTTAATAAAGATGTCTATGATATTATTTTGCTCTTAATTTTCATGACCCTAATGACTCCTTGAAGTGTCTTTTTCTAAATGAAATTATGTTTAATTATTATACAATCGAGTATGTTTAATTATTAGATTTGTAGCTAATTTTAAGGTATTTTAATTATTATACTATAAAATAATTGATTTATTAATTTGATAGTAAACATACTCGATTGAATGTCTTAACTATATAAATTCTTGAGCAATAAGTGAGGAAACCTGTATTTTGCTTCGATTATATAATGAAAGATCGATTGTTATTTCTTATTATATCACGAGATACACACAAAATCATATGAAAATATATAGTCAAAATTGGATCTATGATTATCCAAATTACCTCACAAGCTAGTATCTATATAATCATGCAATTCAAGATAAATTGTCTTCTTATAGAATAATCCCAAATGAAGGATAGAATTCACATGTTTTAAATTCTTTTTGTTGTATCAAGATGTGATTTTCTTAAAAATTACATAAAATGGCTTACAAGATCAATTAAAAATATAATATCTTATCTTATATTTATTAAGTAGATGAGACTATCAATGAGAGCACAAAAAGATCGAGAGTCAGAAAGAACATTACTATCATTATAACTTAGCTTTATATTTGCATCAAGGAGCAGAAATATTCTTATTTTTATTAATTCTAAACTTTTTAATAACTTTTTTGCATAGCAAGTTTGAGAGATAAATATGTATTTTTATATATTTATCACCTCCAAAGTAAGAAAAATATTAAGCTTCTCCAAGACTTTTATTTCAAACCGAAAAGAAACATCACTAAAAAGCTTTAAAATTTTATCATTGCTTATAATAATCATACCATCCACATATAGAAGAATAATAATAAATAGGTTTTTTTTTCATTTTAATAAATAAGCTATGATCTAAATAAGCAGAAAAATAATCATATAAATATAAGTATTGAATAATTTTTTTATACCATACTCTAGGAGCATGCTTTAGCATATAGAAGGTCTTTTTGAGCTTACAAACATAATTTGGTTTAGAAATAAAAGTATACCTTGTTGATTGTTCTATATAAATATCCTTATGAATTTCATCCTATAGGAAGGTATTCTTATCAAGTTGACAAGCTTCAATCTAAGATTAACTACTAGAGTAATCATCATCCTAAAATATGTCATCTTAACCACAAGACTAAAGGTTTCTTTATAATCTTATCCATATTTTTGAAAAAATCCTATTGCAACGAGTCTTATCTCATAATAATCTATATTTTTATCTGACTTACGTTTTATCTTATAGACCCATTTATAAGTAATTAAATATTTAATTATATGTTTTGACATAATATCCCAAATCTCATTTTTATGAAAAGCCTTCATTTCCTAATTCATCTTAATATCTTTGATTTTATTAAAAAAAAGTAAGCTAAAAATTATCAATTAGTTTAGAAAAAAATAATGACATATGCTTACACTATCTTTATATCTAAAATATGCTAGCTTAGTAGTTTTTTTTTATTTTCTCAATGTTATAATTTTTTTTTATGAACATCATTACTCTCTTTATCACTTTATTCCACCAGAAAAAATAACATGAGTAGATACAAAAGAGAAAGACGATGGGCGAAAATCTATAAGAGCACTAAATGACAAAAAATACTATGTTTTGAATATATATTACTGTCACTTTTGTGTTTTTGATATTTTAAAAAAAATTACTTATAGAGGATAATAAAAAGAAATCTCATCAAATATAATATCTCGAGATACCATATACCTATGTGCTTATGGATCCATGCATTTATCATAATTTTTCCTTTCATTATAGTCAATAAAGATCAATTTCTTGACCTTAGCATCAAGCTTGTTTCTCTTTAAGTTTGGTATGTGAACATAGCACAGAATCAAATACTCCAAAATATTTAATATTTGGTTTTTACAGCTATGGAGAATTCAAATTGATTGGCCTAAAAAACATTTGACTAATAACATAAGTAATACATGTCATACTAATAACATAAGTGAATATTATAAGTCTTCGAAAGATATCGAATCTTTCATTCTGTCATGCCATCTTATTGTGGTATATTTACATAAGTGAAATCCCTTTTGATGTCATGCTCTTTATAGAATGAGAAAATTTTATAAGAAGTGAACTCTTCGTAATCTTAACTTTTCTTTCAAAAATATATTCAATAATTAACTTGAACTCTTAAAATTTTAAAAAAACTTTTGATTTTTCTTCACAAAGTAGACCTAAGTAAATCTTATAAAATAAAATAATAAAAAGCATATGACAAGAACCTAAATAAGATGGAGTTTGAGTAAGGCCCATTAAATCATTGTGAATAAATTCTAAGAGAAATTTGTACCTCTAAAGTAATTTATCAAAAGGGTTATCTGTGTGCTTTGCCATAATTGACAATATTCACAAGTTTCATTACTACTAAAAGTAATAAAATTGGGAAGATACTGATTCACTATCATTTGTACTCATCTTATCAAAATAAGAGTTAGATACTGATAAAATATATAAATCTTTGATCATTTTACTAATGTGAATTATATTTTTATTTAATTCTTTTATGTTGTAAAAAAACTTAACTTTGTTAGGACTAAAAAGAATATGAACTTTATTTATAATAAAAAAATTTCATACCAAGAATATAGTACACACTCTTTAATGTAATAAGATCATTATTTTTATTTAAGATTATGATGATGTTATCCTTCTCTACTTTGTGAATAGTATTATTTGTCATGATAATTATATTATTACTTTCATATTGATGAAGATTGATAAATTTAGTATGATCACTAGTGAGATAATAGTCATATCCTGAATCAACTATCTAGTCATGTTTAAAATTGATGGATGTCATGACCTCTACTAGAAACATTTACCCTAATATTCATAAAAGTATTAGAATAATCTTCATTATATATAATATTTTCTCCTTAAATTTTAACATAATAATATTTTTTTAATATGGCCTAACTTGTCACACCTATAAAATGATCTTCTTTCATTTTATATTATTGAAAGAAAACTCTTGCTTATTGTCAATATCATCCTTTTTTTATCTTTATTATTATCTTTTTTATTTATAAAAAAGATATCTTTATCTTCTCATGAAATAAATATAGGGAAATCTAGGAGCGACATCATATGTGCAGTTTAAAAACACAAAACAAAAGTCCTAAATTTTTCAAAAGGTGTTCATCGTCGTACGAAGATTGGTGCGTAAAAAACTCACGAAATTGAAAATCATGTGTGAGATAGTTGTGTTACCTAGAGAGATCATATATCATTGAAATCTTGTAGATCTGTGGGAGAGAATGAAGAAGATCAAGCGCCCTCCTCTCTAGCGGTGATGCATATAGTAGGGGCTACGAAGATGCTCATTGATTCGTTGCCCAAATCTCTACACCTATTGTCTAAGGAGGAGAAGTGGAGAGGAGAATAGGTGGCGGCAACAAAAAAATCTCTAACCTGTAGGCCTTCGATTCCTTACTATTTATAAAGGTCCCTTATCAATTTAACCCTAACGAATCCTACCCTATTGGGTATTAGATCTTCATTCAACTACATAAACCTCTTACATTAGTAGATTTCTATCCAATAATCTCTCATTAGCTCTTATTGGATCTCCACGTGATGCAATAATTTAGGGGCTCCGACGGATATCTCATATTCAAACCTCTACTCGTTGTAACACCTACCATATGTGTGTGACCCTTTATGCCCACTATCGAGTTGGCTATAAGTCAAACATATCAGAACTCCTTCTTGCTCGGTGAATAATTATCTCTATAATAATTCACTCGACTCATCGATTATAGACGTACTAGGCCACTACATCGTAGTCCCCAAACGATACAGGGCCTTTAGACATATCTGTCCTCAGTTGTCATATACATATAGTTCATCATCCATCTAATATCCTATAGACTATATACTGGGCATAGCGCTATCAAGTTCATATGGTTTCTTCTCGAGTCTTGTTCTAATCAGATTCTTTCAAAGAAATCTTTCTCTCTTAATCCGAATGACCTTAGCCAATGATTTATCTAAGCAAGAACACATGAGATATTTCTTTCATATAATACCAAGAGTAGATGATCCTCTATCGATACTCAATAGACATCGTAAGGTTGACTATCACTCCCGATGATCGGTTGTACTAGATCTGAAACTCTCAAACCTATAAGTTTGACATCAAAGAGTAGAGTACTCATACAAGACATCCTTGGTATCTCAAGTCTAAGGGCCAAGTATACCATTGGGACGATGAAATTGTTGTTTGACTATGAGGTATCATTAACCATCCAACATTCCGTAAGCGGATCAATTACTGAACTCATTCTCCAATGAGCACTTACATTGTAGCCCCAGTATCTATGTATGAGTAGTTATAAGACTAGTCGCCTCCATCATATAGATAAGTATATAGCACATCAATCTATCTAGTTATCTTGATGTTCCTCTCAAGTAACTTATAACTAAGATTATTTATGGTCTATGTTTAAAAGTGAAACAGTCTCATTATCGTGATCTTATTACAATCTGATTTTCATTGCACAAATCTATAGACATCACAATATATTTATACAATAAGTAATATAAAGTAAGAAAATATTATAATAATAATAAGAAAAAAAAACTACGTGTCATGTCAAGCAATAAAAAGATTTTTTTTCGCTATACTAAAAATGATAGGTAAACTCATTTATGAATAAATATAACATAAGGAATATATTCTTTTTGAAGATTATGAAAAATAAATTTCATTTGTGTATCAAAAATCAACCCATATAGATCTAAGAGTGCTATATTTAAATATAAATTTTTAATCTTTAAAAAGTATTAAAAATTTGAAAGATCATATTGGATAAATTTTGAAAAATTATTCTTCAAATACTAAAATTGAGTCATGTTCTTTTTATTGAGTAATACATTAAGAGTGACTAAAATATTTAAAACTAATTTACAATCAATAATATGTTTAAAGTGATCATGATAGATAGATCTCTTTAATATAAATTCAGATTTTATATTTAATATTTATCTTTTCATGATGTCTCTATCTACAACACTCATAGCTATTGTTGTATTACCACCAATCATATCCCATAAATCTTTTCCTATGTGATAGGAGTCCAAAAAAGTCTTTCAAATTTTGTAGTTAGATTTATTGACAAGTTCAATACTAAACTCACCAACCTCACTAATATAATTCATAGTCCAAAAAGATTATCTTTTTTACCTAAGAGATTTTAAAATATAAATTATCATCCTTATGACTTTGATATCATGTGAAGAAAGAAAGAGATCACATACAAGTATAATCCTTTCTTGAATTGTAATAATAAGATATTATTAGCCCAAGATCAAATCAAATAGAATAAAAAGAAATCAAGATTTAAGTAAAAAAAATAAAAACTATATTGAACTTTTCAAAAAGAAATAGGTTGAACTAGTCTATGAGCCTTATAGGCCTGAACACTTAAGACTTGGAAAATTCTATACATGTAGATGTCATATATTTATATGTATAGATTAATGATTTAAACCAATAATCATTATCTCTAAAATTTTATCTAATTAATTCATTTAAAAGATAAAAATAAAAATATTAAAAATCCTTTAAAAGATAATTTTAACATAATCCTGAGAAACAAAAAAAAAATGTTTTTAGGTAACAAGCCAATGCAAAGTATAATGAAGTTGATATGATTCCCAATTCAATTCCATTAAGTTTTTGGTAAAAGATCTGATAAGCTTCATTGGAGATCAATCCCACCTATCTATCCATTAGAAACTCAATTAAGTTGGCTTTAAGTCAATATAATGCATATTAGATAGATTATATCAGGCATTTATAGATTTAAAACTAATCAATAAGCCTTTATACAAAGATTAATCACAAGACAAATATATAGAATTTCAAATCTTGTTTAGATATGAAAAAAAACTCACACTTGTAGGAATATCGGACAATGATAAGATTCCCATAAATAATATCCAACTTCTAAGGAAAGTGTTAATCATGATCATGAAATCAGAGGGAGAGAGAATAGATGAGTAGAAGAATTTCGAGATAAATATCGACTCAATTTTCTTCAACCTATGAGGATTCTGTGATTTCTTAGGCCAAATGAAGCAATTTCGAATATACCCTTTTTTTTGGGGGGATAAATCATCATCTAAGTCGAACCGAAAAGATACGCATAACTCGACGAAAGAAACAGTCAATGGTGATGCTTGCCCTCTTTAGTGATCATCTACGCCATGGCAATGTGATTAGCTATAACCCCTAAATGAAGCATTTTGTACATGATTGATGTAGTTGGCACGTAAATTAGGGGACAACTTTGTGGCTAAGCATTTTCTACACTTTATCTCACTAGTTTAACCGTCACAAGATCTAATGGTTAGATATGGTCGTCCAAGGAGCCACCTTTGTTTTGCATGCATGCACGTGTACCAACGTAAGAGGCTGGTCGTCGCCTCGAAGTAGCTACTGTAGCAGAGAGAAGATTGAAAAGTACGCACCGTGGCACGGTGTTCTACGACAAACGAGGGTTTGGCAGCTAGCGACGCATAAGAAGGATGGAAGCTGCTGCCCGACAATTATTACTCTAATATGAGACCCCATAAAAAGTTGAAGAGACCTCTCACTTCCAAGGAATCCCTGTTTGATCAAGTTGCTACATGAAAGCTCGTCACAGATCCTTGTCCTGCCTCATAAAGGTCCTTCACGATCTACCACCTCCGATCTATCCTCGGTCTCATCTATCATTCCATACGAGTGCGTGTGTGTCTTTGTGTGTGTGTGTGTGTGTGTGAGAGAGAGAGAGAGAGAGAGAGAGAGAGTAAAAAAGAAGTGGGAATGAAAGTGTATTGCTTTGCTTGCTTTTGTGAGATGCTAAGAAATTTTTTTTACTCTGTTTCCTGCAATTGAATATAACTAATAAAGTTGTAGTTAATATATGATTATTAACTGATATATTGCTAACAATTTTCATGGATATGTCTGATTCCCTGCCCCCACTCAAGACTGGACCATAGAATAATTGCACCAAGATCAGAATATTGACTAAGATATGCTTCCATATGATTTTTGATCATCAAGATGCTTGTAATAAATCAGGTTTCAATCAATTTTTCCTAGAAAATTTGGTCAGGTATTTCCTAACTGCAGTGAACCACCTAATTTCTTATGCTTTCTACATGACAATAGTGTTTCTTAGATGCATATAAATATATATATACTGAAATCCTATGCTTTCGTTAATTTCATAGACCATATATCGTTGTCGAACTTGCAGCTTGATCTGCTCTATCTCAGTTGAATCCTAAACAAGTCACCTATAAATCGAAATAGCATCTTACCTGCCCTTCATATTCAAGGTCGAACAGACAACGAACACAAGGTCGATAACGCAAGGACTGATCACCTGACACAAGCAAGGCATGGATATCGCCCACCCAACAATCAATCCGGCAGCTAGGTTGATCTTTTGCCCAAACCTTCAACACGACCTGCAAACCCTCTCTCTCTCTCTCTCTCTCTCTCTCGTGTCTGGGGTTTGGACCTACAAAAGAAATGATACAGGAAGTATCACCTACATGAAGATCCCAAGTCTTCCAGGAAAGGAGTACATATAGCAAAAGAAGGATGTTTTGACTTGTGGTTAAGGTTCCTATGCATGTGAACCGTAACAACCTATCTAACGCCGAGCTAAGAAGAAAGGCGATAATAGTATTTGAGGACGAAGAGTGTAAGTGGGTAATTAGGGACAGGGAAAGGAGATGGGTAAACCAATTGAGTAGAGAGGTTAGATGTGCTCGTGGGCTTTTGAATCGCTGTTCGAGTCATGCACTCATGTAGCACTTTGTTGTATCTACCAAACCCACACTCTCGCCGTCTCTCAACTCTTCTAAGACTTCCTTCCATTATGGACACCACCTGTTTGTTCTCATGCGCTGAGTTCTCTCTTGTATGACCTACGTGTCAGTTGACGAAAGGGACATCTTGTGTTATATATGACGACGGATGACGATGCATGTCACCATGGCCTATTACATGCATGATTTAGATGTTCCTATTGATAGAAGATAAGATTTCTGCATGCGGAAATCTCTCTTACCTAAATTGATTTTGTTAAGGAAAATCTTCTCCTCTAACCTCTATTAATAGAGATTGTATTAATAAAATTTGATCAATTTTTTTATCAAATCTATCATGTTATCATAGCATCTCTTGACTTAGAGCAAGATTTATCCTTCCTTCCTCACTGTTTAGTGGCATCTCCTTGATGACAACAAGCAACTGATCCTCCTCCTCCTCCTCCTCCTCACTGATCACAGTCCCTACTTCTGTCATTGACTGCTGCTCCTTCCTCCAACCGAAGCCTTTCGTTCGAGATCTGTAGCCTATATAATTAGAGATCATATCAATGAAATTTGATCAAGCCTTCTCATCACATTGTAATCTATCACCTATGGTTCTCGATGATATCATAGATTACCGTCAAAAGTCACTGATGACGATGAGATTAAAGTTCAATGTTCTGTGATTAACTTACATCACATATGTTCTAATCTTTCATTCATAACACTTTACACGTTCTCACATTTTTCAACCTACAACCTATCAATTGTACAATAATGTACTAAAAACTCATATGTATCAATCGAAATAAACTATAATATTACTTGTTATCCATTCTAGCAATATTGTAAAACATAGTGATAGCATATACATTATCCCAACATATAGATTCTCAATATTTTTGGCATCCATTCGATATAAATGTTGATCAACCACCTTATTCTCTTTCCTTCAAAGAACTAGACTTGCTTTTTTTTTTTTTTTTCTAAGGACATTTCGATTGTTAAAAAGTAATATATATTGGAATAGAATTAAGAAGAGGAGATTTGGGCCATAGAAGAATTATCCAATTTGATGAGTGTTGATTTTAGTTGAAGTGTTTAGGTCACTGCTCTACCAATCTAATAGATATAATCTTACTTTCAATGAAGAATTGTAATCCGGTTGGGATTAAAGGCCTTCGGAACACGCGGAAAACATCACGACTTGACCTAACCAAATTATGACCTAAGGAAGCAGAGGGACACCACTTAAGTAGATGTGCTACGATCGGAGACAAACGGCGACCGAAGGAAAATGACCGGTGCTTTCTCTCTGTCTCTCTCACAACGCCACCGTCCTGCCTTTCTACTGTTCGATGCATGTTCTGCGTGAAGATTTCAAGCACCCATTGCAGTCCACTTGGACGCGTCTTCTGAAGGCTAGAACTTAGCAGAATGATAGAGGCAAGTGCGTGATGCTCTTTATCTGACACGATTAAGTTGCGGCTTTCGGAAGCTTCCCTTAACTTAGAATTTTCCTACGTACCAAATGCATCCAATGAGTGCTGCAACTCAACAGTCCCACTTGATTCCGGACCACAAGTCAAGCACATAGAAATTACATGACCTGCAATCCACCTAAACCTCGAATCCATCCACAAGCTACAACTGGAACACTCTTCTTTGTTTGCGTTAGTGCGACTCCCATTAGCCCCAGTCTTCTGTTTATATGGCTTTCCAAAAGGCTACGTTATCCACAACACCGCAGGTGCAGTTCCCATGCCTCGCCACAGCACGGCTACTCTACATATCACACCACCTCCATATATTACCTCATCATGCATCATCATCTCAGACTCCACAGGGACGGGAATCATCGCATGATCTGAAGCATCTTCTCTTGTCATTTGATAGTGCTTCAGTTCAAGGAGATGCACTTGCTGCTCCCTAATCCTGTGGGGGCCCTGAACTCGGTGGCCAGGTCGTTAATGGAAGGGCCCACCGGTGATCCGCTCTCCGGTGCACTCATCTCTCGTCATGGGTGATTCAGGTGTGACGTTTCTTTAATAATAAAAAAAATTATTGATAAAAGAGATTTCTTCATAGAATATATATCAGATTTTACAATCCTCCATATCATGTATCAAATGTAAAATATCATTAACAATATTCAAAATTCTAAGAAAAAAAATATAAGTGACTAAGTCAGATTGAAGCAACAAATAGATAAATCGAATCATGTTTAAGAATTAATATGATGAATTCGTATTGTAGTATAAATATAGAATTTATACCCGATAGTAAGTATAGGTCATATGCATGATGGCATAACCTCGAGGAATTCCGATCATACTAAGGTGGATTGTATCCGCATGACATGTTTAGTCTCAGGCTCACAAAAGGAAGTAGGTTTGGCCCTTGGAAGACATTGGCCCACACGCTCTATCATCGGGGAAAGACCGAAACTTCCCACTGTGCTTCGCCTAAATTAGTTTTATGCTAACATAATTGCCCTCGAATTGGTCATTAGGAGATTGTTATTGGTGGACCAAATGAACATCGTTGCAGTCGATTTAGTGCCATCTTTTATGTAAATTAATTAATTTTATATATATATATATAATCCATGGGATCTGTATGAGCTGTTCCATTTGGTTATATTTCAGGTCTTAAAGAGACAATAGAACAGAAGCCATATGAATCTTAAGAAGGTTAGATTGGCATTCAGAGCCTGTGTTTTTACCTGATTGGATCGCATTTAGTTTGGATAGAATTCTTCCAATGCTCTGTCGGAAATTTCTTAGATTCACACAAGGAATCGTATTCAGTCAATTCAACATCTTTCTTATCCTTATCATGACTTAAATGGAGCTCTCAATATAGGAACAAAGCAATGAGAAAAACAAGAAATACTTGGTCTAGAATTGTGAGTTCAAGGATGAAGCTTTTAGCATCAGAAGCATGTTGGTGGAAGATTCATGCATATAGGATGTAGCTTTCAGTGGGAACTAAAATTCTGATCGAATAGGACAATATATATAGCATTGTATACTCTCACATTTTTTTTTTTTATGATTCAGAGTATAATTATAAATATATTTGAAACATGCATTGAGTGATCAATGCATATTTCAAACGTGAATTGATATTTAATTTTTTTAAATTATATTTTATTTGGATTCTGTATTAAAAATATTTAAATGTTGATATTATCTTAGGATAGCATTAGTATTTTAGTATTTACGAGATGCTAATATAATCTTTAAATTTCTAAAATATCTTATGGCTTTATCTAAAATTATAAAATTATCAAAATGACTTAATGAGAAAGTAACATGATTTATATTTTCCGTAAGGTAAAATTTTATATTTTTAGTTTTAAAATTATTTTATATTTATTTATATGATTATATTTTTTATTTATTATATATTTGGGTCATACAAAATTTTTATAAGATTGCATACATACATACATACATACATACATTTATTTTATTTATTTATTTACTTATTTAATTTAAATAAAAAAGTATTAATTTATTTTTTGAATAAATATTATAAATATTAAAAGGATAAATTTATCATAAAATATTCAATGAACTTTTGAAATATAATTTTACCAAGTAACACTTACATCAGTACACAACACATTTAAGATATAGTCTTCATCTATTGTTTACTAAACACTTAGTATTCCATAACTATATATTTATTCAGATCTTTTTATCTAATTGCATATTAAAAATATTTTCCCAGATACAGCAGCCTCAGTAGTATTGGTTTTAATACAACAAATTGAATCTGTACAATATTATGTTCATTAGCATATTAAATTAACACCCTCACAAGTGTAGAACATGGTGTAGTAGCGAAGATAGAGTTGAGTATAATTGTTCCCAATTCATTCACTAATTAGCCAACAATTTCCAGTGATAAATGGTTAACGAGAAACAGATTGATGGCGACGAGAACAGAGAGTCAAACTTATACGGTATGACTCCAGGAATTGTTTGGGGAAACAGAGCTTAATCATCTGAAACAAAAGAGGCACTCATGTCAGCCAACATTTTGTCTTCAACCTCCAGCAATCCACTGATTTATAGCGTCAAGTCGATGCTTTCCTCGTTTTGTTCCTCTGGTCAAACAAATGCTTGTTTTACACTTCCACTCGCTGCGTGGTGAAGGAAGCTACGACGTGGCCGCGTCGGTATCCATTGTTCATGCGTTGCGCAAAATGCGACTAATATTTCAAGCGATATTGAATGCTGCAAGAAAATGGTGGATTTTTGGTGTTAAAGTAATCGTTTGTGTCTCATCGTAAATTTTCTTTTTAGATTGAATGATCTAATAGTGAAATATCGGATTTCAATTGATCGAATAAAAATATTTGTCATCATTCTGCTTTATTCTATCGGCAATTAGAAATTACAGAAGGAGAATGAGATTAGAACAGCTCAGACTTCCAGGATTCATGATCAGAAACAGTTCTTTGCCACTGGCTGAAAGGATCGAGGCCTAATTCTTCATCCCTCCGATCGAAGATGAAGTCCCATCCATTCAAGTCATCCAAACCCCAGAGATACGTTGATTCTGGCCACTCCATGCATGGAAGTTGGATCTCCGCTGCCTTCGATGAGGAGCTGGAAGAAGAGCATGTTGATGATGTCGAAATGGAAGACGAGGCCGTGGGAGTGGAAGCACATGAGGCTACTATGTCATGGGGGAGAATCATGGGCACCTCGTCGGTGCAAAATCCTGGAGACTTGCTCAGGAATGCATCAGAAGCCGTGCTTGGTATGTTCTCCTCAACTTGCCCTTCTGCAGCCTTCTCAGAAGAGCTTCCTGAACAGGGCTTCTCCTGTTCTTCCATCCTCTCAGCCAAAGCACCCGCTTGTTGCTGCTCCTGATGGGGAACACCACTTGCTGAAGGAATGAGGGGCTTGTGAAGTAAGGGGTCGATCCCCATCTTCCTCAGCTTCTTCTTGATGTGGGTGTTCCAGTGGTTCTTGATCTCGTTATCAGTTCTACCACGGAGATGGGATGCGATCTTAGACCATCTGAGACAACAAACGAAAGCTTTCCTTAGTACAGCCACTCCAACGAGAAAATTCCTACAAGAAGACAAAAGAAACAAGAAGCAAACGAAGAGGGAAGATGGGGAGCAGCTGCAGCACACCTGTTTCCCAGCTGAGAATGGAGCTCGATGACCATCTTCTCCTCCTCTTCCGACAGCAATCCCCTCTTCAGGTCAGGCCGGAGGTAGTTCGTCCACCTTAGCCTGCAACTCTTTCCACACCTCAGAAGTCCTACAACAAAGGACGACAGAAAATAAGCATGAACGCAGTCGGGATATCAACAGTCCTGTAGTCCATCTTGTTCACTGTGTTAGCGATCACTGACGTTAAATCAAATGAATGGAGCAGAGGGAGGACCTGCAAGCTTAGGAACAACCCTCCAACAGCATTGGCCATTGGTAAGCATGAAGTTGATCAGCCTCTTGTCCTCCTCTGTTGTCCATGGCCCCTTCTTCAGCCCCACCTTGTCACAGCATGGCTGCCTCCCCATCGGGTTCTCTCCCCACCCCTCCTCCTCCTCTGCCTCCTCCTTCTCTTACACTAGACTACCTAAACGAGGGAAAGAGAAAGTGATGACTTGAAGGTCTCCTCTCGCCACCTTCACCTTCCCCTTTATAACCCTCTCCGAGATTTGGCCTCCCGTGCCGGTGGCTTGTATTAATTTGAATTTATATCATTAAGCAATAATATCTTAACGTGAATGGTGGGAGAAGTGAATATTTTTAGGGCTAATAATAGATTATCTCAAGTAATTAATTATTTAATATTTTTAATATTTATATTTTTAATTTAATTTTTTATTGATTTAACGAATTAACTGTCTCACTTTTGTAATTATAAAGATCTTAATATAACCTTTCAAAATATAGAAATCAGAATATTAAGGATAACTAATTATAAAGAATAATATATAATTAATTTATATTTTTATAATCTCAATTAACTAATTACAAGTGAAGAAAATATTTTCGAGAAATATTCAAACAAACTAAATGCTTGCGATTTGGGATGTTCAAATTCAAACCAAAAAAGGGAATCAAATCCGAACCGATTTACATGGAAAAACTCGACATAAGCCATCGAACCTC
Organism: Musa balbisiana; assembly: GCA_004837865.1. Classification (NCBI taxonomy): domain Eukaryota; kingdom Viridiplantae; phylum Streptophyta; class Magnoliopsida; order Zingiberales; family Musaceae; genus Musa; species Musa balbisiana. The sequence continues at coordinate 7,131,797 of CM017194.1, forward strand.
CTCCCAATTTCAATATTTTTTAATTAGTATTTTGATTTAGATTATGTTTTGGTTAAATTTTAGCATTACCAAATGTGAGAAGCTTAATATGATCTGGTCCATTTGGGTGCGGCTCCTGTGTCCTGGCCTCCTCACGAATCAGGGAAAAACGTTTTGCTATTAGAGCAGGAAAAGAGGCCACCACCTCCTGTCCTGTGGGGTCAGCAGCTAGAATCGCCGCTTCCCTGACTGGTGGCTCGCCCGAGGAATGAGAGCGGGAGCTTCGACAACGCTGCTTCCTCCCCCGAATGAAAGCAAAGTGGATAAAATCTCCACCGAGGAAGTCAAATCGAAAACCCCATTAGGGTTTTGCAGCGCCGCCGTCGTCAGTAGTTATCCTTCCTCCTCCTCCACACGCCACCCATCTGGTCATCTCCCCTTCCTCCTCGTGCTCTGAGAGGAATCGAACGATCAGGATAAGCAGATGGCTGCGGGCGGCGGGCAGGCGGCGGTGTCGTTCCTAACGAACGTAGCGCGAGCAGCGATTGGTCTCGGGGTCAGCGCGACGCTGCTGAATGCGTCCCTCTATACGGTGGACGGCGGCCAGCGGGCGGTGCTCTTCGACCGCTTCCGCGGCGTGCTCCCGGAGACGGTGGGCGAGGGCACTCACTTTCTCGTCCCCTGGCTGCAGAAACCCTTCATCTTCGACATCCGCACTCGCCCCCACACCTTCACCTCCAACTCCGGCACCAAGGACCTGCAGATGGTCAACCTCACCCTCCGCCTCCTCTCCCGCCCCGACGTCGCCCGCCTCCCCACCATCTTCACCTCCCTTGGCACCGAGTACGACGAGAAGGTCCTCCCTTCCATTGGCAACGAGGTCCTTAAATCTGTCGTTGCGCAGTTCAATGCCGACCAGCTGCTCACCGAGCGACCTCACGTCTCTGCCCTCGTCCGCGATGCCCTCGTCCGCCGCGCCCGCGACTTCCACATCGTGCTTGATGACGTGGCCATCACCCACCTCTCCTACGGTGTCGAGTTCTCCAGCGCCGTTGAGAAGAAGCAGGTGGCTCAGCAGGAAGCCGAGCGATCCAAATTCCTGGTCGCCCGTGCAGAGCAGGAGAGGCGCGCTGCCGTCATCCGCGCCGAGGGTGAGAGCGACTCTGCAAAGCTCATCTCTGATGCTACCGCTACTGCGGGCACTGGTCTCCTCGAGCTCCGCCGCATCGAGGCTGCTCGCGAGATCGCCGCCACACTCTCCAGGTCGCCCAACATTGTCTACCTCCCCGGAGGTAACAACATGCTTCTCGGGATCAACCCCACCGGTATGGTCCAAGGCCGGTGAAGGTTGTGATTTGTCTTCCTGTTTTCTCTTCTCCACTCCCCACCCCAGTTTTAGCTTTCCATGGAACTCGAACTTGCGTCGGAGAAGGTCTTTTGGTTGCAAAGTTAATGACTTTACTGGTGTAATGATGCTTCCTTCTTGGTTTTGGACTTTTCCTCTGCTTCATTGGGTGAAAAAAAATGTAATGCTTAGCTTTGGTAAAAGATGCTTTGTGTTCTATGCTGTTGGATCTTGCTATCATGATCTATGTCATATGCTTTTGCAATATTAATAGTACTTCATACTCTCTGAGTACCTTCAAGTTTTGTTATCCGCATTTGTTGGGAATTTTGGAGTCCTTATTAGTTCAAGATCGTTGTAGTTACTTTTAGTTTTATGGGTCTATGATGATGTCAAGATTGATGCATTCTTGGTTGGCTATGTTTGTCGGAAATGATATTAGCCAAGGATGTATGATGTATCATATACTGAAACACATAGATTTAGTGTTCACAGGATCTTGTTGGACCAGCAAATAAGGTACTTTAGTGATGAGGAGTACAGGGTCATGTAATTTCTTCAAGTCATACATTGACAAGTACTGTGAAAAAGTGTAAAGACCTGGAGATTCAATTTCAATGTTCATGATTGTTACCTTAAAAATAAAAGATTCTGTGCCTCGAATAATCATGCAAGTATTGGCTTCAATAGGTACCCGAGTGTGTTGTACCTATGTTGCTAGAAATTACTTGTGACTTGGATCACATGATCTGGCTCATGGAACATTTTCGATCTACAATATAAATAAATTTGAATATTATGGAAAGCCTAAAAGGAAACAAAGGGAAAAAAAATCATCAATAGATATCTGGTCTTTTCCTTTGGGTGAATTAACCTTGGGTCCTTGTGGTATATATGTGTGTAGACTTATATTCATAGATACTGCATACACACACATACTAAATATGTATTTCATATTCTAGGTAAAGGCATGTATTTTTTACTGCATGGTTTGAAGAATTCTACCATATTGTATTGCATTCTAGGACTAGTATCAATGTTCTACATTCTTGTTTCTGTACGATGCTGAAGTAATCACCTCTTAGTTATGAGTTTTGATTAGGCAAATTATGGATGTCAGGATGGTATATATAAAGAAGTTAAGTCCTCACTCAGTTCAAACTGAGGGTTTTTAGTTTATGTTCATGTAGGCTCCTTCTGTTTATTGAAATCATTATTTCTAGATGAGGCCTTTAAGGGGCTGGTATGTTTTTGGTTTGTTGGTATTCTTGTAAATGCTCCAAGGCATCAATGTCTTATTATATTCGGAAACTGATGGTAGCCTTGCGGTGGTAAATTTTTGATGTAGAGTTAGAACACATCAATGTTTTATTATACAACTGTTTTTTAGTTGATCTCACTATTGGTCAATTAAATGAGTACTAATATAATGAAAATTTTCTAGATATGCAGGGCATCATGGCCTTTCCTAATTTATTTCCCTTGTAGTAAATTTAATCATGTTATTTTATTAAATAGCATTATAGATCTGTCTCTCACACATACACACGCCGGAAGACACATTTTTCCTTGGGTGACTCGTGGAATCTTGAAATGCTTTCTAAAGCTCGAGATTGGTTGATCTACTCAGTGGATTTTTCACTCGGCTTAATTGTTACATTTACTTGTGTGTGTATTCGTGGCATGATGTTGTTACCTTCTATGTTATCAAGAAAAGCATAGAATGAAATATTATTCATTTATTTTCTTGGGCTTTCTTGGTCATTTTTGTTTTGGGATTCGATATATTGGACTTGTTTAAACAAGAATACTATTGGTGGCAATGGATGCAGACATTTTGGATTGATATTCGGAGTATTGATAGATTTAATCTCTTTCTTGGGCTTTGCATTCGATTCATTTTTAGTTCTATGCTTCATCATCTAGTTAAGCTTATGATTATACTAGTTGTGCCAGTAATGTCCATTTACATTTTGAGGTGTTTTAACATTTTGGAAGTGGTATTATAGTTGTCCTCTGTTGTTTGTCGTTGAACAGGAAACAAAGGGAAAGAATGGGGAAATAGTTGATGTGGATGGAGTGCACAATGGTAATGTTTGTTCATTTTAATCCTTAAACATTATTGTGCTAGTTGTTAGTGTTGTGTTATCTAAATAAATCGCTGTGACATTAGGCAACTAATCACATATGGATATGTCGTTCTACTTCACATGTTGGGAGAAATATATGTATCATTGATGAAAATTACTAGAGAGGTTGGAGTTGTTCTACTGGGTGTAGTGATGTTTGGCATAGTGTTTGAGAAAAGAAATGTGATGTCGGAGATATGGTTTCCTTGACGCATTCGAACAAAGTTGACGCGACTAGCGATAGAGGAGAGCAGAATCCAACTTTATTTGATGCCACCGAGCACTCACTACTCATCGAGATTTCTTTGTAGTCATCAAAGAACCAGAGAAAAGCAGGTACGCTTTAGCATCGTTATGTGACGCTGCCATGTGCCTCTCAAACCACACTTATCGTTGCTGCCATTGGCCGTCACTGCACGAAGGAAAGCACAAAGGGAAAAGACGAGGGAATTAACAGGCCAGTGACTGTACGGAAATAACTTGGGAGGCAAGAAAGGAAGCGAGCTACGGCAAAGGGTGGCGGCGATTCAACGCGACTCGTACCGAGATTGATTCTCGTGCTGGCCAAACGGAGGTCGAGACTCGGGCAAAGTGCTTCCCTATTCTTCTTCGGCCTTGTGAAAAGGAGTCTCTGATCTTAATGCGCTGCATCAGGCAACCGCCGTCCCATTCGTATCTAATCCTTTCCTACTCGTAAGCTTCGCGTCTTGACCGTACGTCTATGACATGATGTTGTCAAGATGCGGTGGATGGCGTTACGGTTAAACACGCGTGGGTCGTTCCAACTCTCCATACTCCGTCAACTCTATTACCACTGTGTCAACGTGAGTCTGTGTCGGTCGCATCTTATATATATATATATATATATATATATATATATATATATATATATATGATGGGACATGGAACTTTTTGCTGGCGGCATTTGATTGGCTAGGCTGTAGGCCCGCCTCTCGTTTCTGCTTTTCGCGTCACCTGTTCATGGCGACGACGTTCTCGGTGGTCCTCTATAAAAGCCCTCCCATTCCCGTTCGGCTCCTCCGAACCATTTCGCCTGCGTTCGAGAACCGGAGATCAGATAAGAGGTGGAAGGGTTCCGATCAAGACCCTGGTGTTGCACGCTGAATCCTTTCAGGTCTTTTGACGTATTCGGAAAGCTCGGTGCGGTGGTCGTCGCGTGGTAACTTCTTGATGACATTGGTCGATGCATCGCATGTTGTTTGTCATAATTTAGTCTTGCGTGTTAGTCTTGGCTCTCTTGCTTCTATTTTTCACTTCATGTTAGCGACTTCGTGGGAAGGAATTCCCTCGCTCTGAAGCACAAGATATGCATGCTTCCTTTCTAGAATGCATGTCGAATTGGGTTGATGACAAGCTTTGCAGTATAATATCTATCATGTAGTGATCTTTTCTTTCTTTGGTATATCATTCACTTAAGCTGATTTTAAGATTTACCTTCGCATACACGACGACATGTCTATTTTTCTCTTCCTTTCTTTCTCTTTGAGCTGGTGTTGTTGAAGTAGACCAGAGAAGAAGGATACATCCAGTAAACGTGTGAGTTGGGAGTTTTTATTCCTTTTCCTGCTTTTGCTAATCTTCCTGCGTGCTGAACTACATAGAGTTTCATGGCTGCTATGCTCTATCTGCTATTATTCATCCAATTGACATGTACGATTGCCCGATCACACGCATATGTTGTTGCTACTTGTTTGGTTCAGAGATCAAATTCTTTCCTTGCATAGGTACGATATTATTCCCATCAACAAGTCCTGCATCTAAAGCATTCATTTTCCAAGGATGGATGGTAAGACCGTTGGGATTTCTGGATTCCCTTCACGCGTTACTCCCATAGAGGTAGCTACGTTTCTGGAGAAACATACGGGCGAGGGATCTGTGATTGCGCTTAAGCTAAAAAGCCCTAAAAATTCAAGAGTATTTGCAATCGTTCAGTTCTCAAGAAACGAAGAAGCTCAAGATTTAACAGTCATGACTCAGCGGAAGAGCCTGTCGTATGATGGTTCTTACTTGAAAGCACGCGATATGCAACGCGACATAATTGCTAAACCAAGGAAGCCATTATTTGTGCTGGAAAACGTCACATTACTTCTTGGCTGCCCGCTTTCGGACGAGAGGTTATCTGTTCTTTGGAGCGTGGTGGATGTCAAAGTTAGCTTTGAAGTGAGGAATATATTCTTTTCCCTGACGCATCAAGGTCGTTCATATAAGCTCGAAGTTGCGCATGATAGCATACGGGAAATCCAGTTGCATCGCTCACTCCCTCAGCGTCCTAAGTTTCTTGTGATTCAGGTGTGGTGCTTTCTTGTTTCTTGTTTGATACTGCTTGTCTGGTGTTGCTAAAAAACCAAACCAAAAAACATTTTCATTCATAAATAATTTAGTTTAAACTCGATTAGCATTTACACATCAAGTAGACAGTTAATTTCATCAGTATTTGTTGTAAAAGTTATTTTTCGGTAAATGCTGAGTATCTCAGAAATGATTGTTGTTTGGATTTCTTTCTCCTGCTTTGCTTTCTAACAACGTGGCCACATGGCATCACCAGGTGGTAGCTGCTCCTAAGATTTACGAAATCCCATTGGGCAAAACAGGTTCCCTACAAGAAGATCCGAAGTCCTATTATTGTCGGGACCCCCAATATGAACAGTGGGTCAGAACAACAGATTTCACTCCATCTCGCAGCATCGGACAATCCTGTGCATTGTGTTTGCAGCTACCGTTCGACTGTAATCTTCCCAACATCCAAGATTTCTTCGTTCCTTACACAGAAGTTGAAGGTCGCTATGATCTGAAGAAGGGCTCTTCTTACTCCAGCAATTTGGATCTTGTCCCTGTTGTCGAACCCCGTGCCGGAATTAAGCTTCCTTATGCGATCCTGTTCAAGATAAATCATCTGGTTCAGAATGGAACTCTTAGCGGACCAACGCTGAATCGAAAGTTCTACTTGCTGCTCCGTCATTCTGCTTCCACACCTACTGAATACATCGAACGGGCCTTGGAAATGATGTCTACTTTGAATCACTCCTGTTTTGATCCTACAGGGTGGCTAAAAGAGCAGTATGCGAACTTTAGGAACTCGGGCCGTCCCATAAACTCGCCCACCATTTCCTTGGATCCTAGCTTGGTATATGTTCACCGGGTGCAGGTGACCCCCTCTAAAGTGTACTTCTATGGACCTGAGATAAATGTGTCGAATCGTATTCTGCGTCAGTATCATTCGGAACTCGATAATTTTCTGAGGGTTTCCTTCGTCGATGAGGACGGCGAAAAGTTGCACTCCACTGATATATTATCTCGATCGGCTTCTGCGGACGACGACAACCGTACTGCGCTATATCGGAGAATACTGTCAACGCTGAGGAATGGCATCACCGTTGGTGATAAGAAGTTTGAGTTCCTCGCCTTCTCATCCAGTCAGCTCAGGGAAAGTTCCGCTTGGATGTTTGCCTCGAGTGGTGAGTCTACTGCGGACAGCATCAGGCAACGGATGGGCAAGTTTAGCAAGATAAGAAACGTTGCTAAATATGCTGCCAGGCTCGGTCAATCCTTCGGTTCCTCCGCTGAAACAATGTACGTCAATGGACATGAAATCGAGTGCATTCCTGATGTTGAACGCGAGGGCTACGTGTTCTCCAATGGCATTGGGAAAATATCTCCTAAATTTGCCAGAAAGGTGGCGGCCAAGTGTGGCTTGGAAAGTTGGGTCCCATCTGCCTTCCAAATCAGGTACGCCGGCTACAAAGGCGTGGTGGCCGTCGATCCAGCATCGACGCCGCAGCTGTCATTGCGTAGAAGCATGTTCAAGTTCGAGTCCAGGAGCACAAAACTCGACGTCCTCGCCTACAGCAGGTACCAGCCTTGTTTCCTTAATCGTCAGTTGATTACTCTTCTGTCGACGCTGGGAGTGGAAGATGAAGTCCTAGAGAGGAAAATGGAGGAGGCCGTGAACGACCTGGACAGGATTTTAAGTGACCCGGAAAGGGCACGGGAAGCGGTTCAACTCATGTACCCAGGGGAAAGAACCGGTATACTGAGAGAGCTGTTGTTATGTGGGTATAAGCTTGATGCTGAGCCATTCCTTTCGATGCTTCTGCAAGCATTCAGGGCTTCAAGGCTGTTGGAACTCAGGACGAAGGCCAGGATTTTTATTCCACAGGGAAGAGCAATGATGGGGTGCTTAGACGAGACTGCAAGTCTGGAATACGGGGAGGTGTTTGTTCAAGTTTCTCGTTCAGGAAGCTCCATGTCCCACGACGATGGCCTCCTCACGAACAGTGCGAGGGTGTTGGAGGGCAAAGTCGTGGTTGCCAAGAATCCCTGTCTTCATCCTGGAGATGTTCGTGTCCTGTTAGCTGTCGATGTTCCCGATCTGCACCATATGATTGATTGTGTTGTTTTTCCTCAGAAAGGGGAAAGGTAAGCCATGCTTACTTGACATTGTTCCGATGATTCTTAAAGTTCAATTCAGGCTCTTGCATCCCTTTTAGCTGCTTAATCTTCTTCACGTTTACTGGATAAAAGACGATGACTGCTTGATAATAGCACCGATATCAGTTCTAATGAGTCGGTATCATTCCTTGACGCTACTGGTGTTTAATGACTGCATTCAACAGGGAAGGATGTTTTACCTCATACTATGTTGTCACAAAGCTAAATGACATGATTATTGTTTTTCTAGACCCCATCCGGATGAGTGCTCTGGAGGTGACTTGGATGGAGATATCTATTTCGTGAGCTGGGACCCTGAACTCATTCCGCCGCGTGTTGTCCCACCCATGGAGTATACCGCTGCACCAGCCAAGGAATTGGATCACGATGTTACCATTGAGGTGCTACAACCGATCATAGTCTTTCGTTGTTCCTAAATGGATAACATGTGTCTCTGTCATCATGTAGGAGGTGATGGAGTACTTCGCAAATTATATCGTCAATGACAACTTAGGGATGATCGCAAACGCCCACACAGTTTTTGGCGACAAGGCAAGCAATAAAGCCGAGAGCAAGGAGTGCATAAAGCTCGCAAAGCTCTTCTCCGTTGCGGTGGACTTCCCGAAGACGGGAGTTGCTGCGAAAATCCCTCGTCACCTACTTGTCAAGGAGTTCCCTGACTTCATGGAAAAGCTCGACAAAGATACCTACGAGTCACAGGGAATACTTGGAAAGCTATACCGTGCAACCAAAGCCTGTGGGTTTGCCACCGTAGAGGCCTTCACAAAGGAGGCGGCTATGAGATCTTACGACCCCGACATGGAGGTCGATGGCTTCGAGGAGTACGTCGATAAAGCTTTCGTCTTCAAAGGGGAATATGATTTCAAGCTGGGGAATCTCATGGACCATTACGGCATCAAGACGGAGGCCGAGATTATAGGTGGGCATATAATGAACATGTCGAAGATGTTCACCAAGAAGAAGGACGGCGAGGCAGTGGGGAGAGCAGTGAGGTCACTGAGGAAGGAAGCAAGGTCATGGTTTGATAAGCAGAGCAGTGATCATGACCATGACGACGATGAGGAATATGCCAAGGCATCGGCTTGGTATCACGTGACGTATCACCCCAACTTCTGGGGACGCTACAATGTGAATTTGAGCAGGCCACATTTCCTGAGTTTTCCATGGTGTGTCTATAAGAAGCTGGCAGTGATCAAGCAGAGGAAGACGAGCCAGAGGAAGGCTGAAGCCGAGCTACTGTTACAGCAGTGAGTTGAGGATATCTCAACATAGGACTTTACATAATGTGATATTTGTCCGAGTAGAAGTCTTCAGATGACTTGTGCTCTGATGTGATATATAGATAGATTGTGTTGTTGTTTATTACGATGGTAATCCCATAACACTATTCTGAAACAATTGATTTACCATATGGCTGCTTATGCTTGGCAGAACTCGAATGGATTGGGTATGTTGTTTAGTATTAACATGCTATTCTTTTCACCCAAGCAATTCAGCTGAGTAGCCGAGCCGAGTATGTTTATGCCCTCTTCCTGTTTCTGAGTATTTTCCATGAGTTCTGTGGTAATTCACTGGAATCTACCATAGACGAGCATGAAGAAGGGGCCGGTGAAGTTTGTGCCGAATTCAAGGCTTCAATGGAAGAACTCGAGACACTCGGACTTCACTTACGCTGAAGCAAACAGACGGATGTCAAGAGCTTTCCATCCAAATCAGATCATAAAAATGCTGTCAACGATGTACACATTCGACAGTGAATAGAAGTCAACGGTAAGAAGGTTGAATGCGCCTCCCGCTGCCGTGACATGCATCCTTCGTGTATACAAAGTGGTTAAATCTTCTTTAAATATACATAATATATATAATTATTTAGATCAAGCAACAATATAAGCGCATCTGGTGTAGTGGTATCATAGTACCCTCCCACGGTGCTGACCAGGGTTCGATTCCCTGGATGCGCACTAATTTTGTTTATGACCCTTTTCTATTATTTTTTTAAATAAGAAATTAAATTTTATTGAATAGAACAAAAATAAATACAACCGTTAACATCAACCAAATAATCAAACTCTAGAGATAAAATCTCTATATTAAAATTTAATATATTAGGTGGGTCGAACCAAGATGACAACGATATTATTTTTCTTTCTAAATACATAAAAAAATTATATTCATAAAAAATTAAAAATTATATACCTTCCAAACCAATATAACGATTCTCGAAGAGAATCAAACTCTAGAGATAAAATCTCTATATTAAAATTTAATATATTAGGTGGGCCGAACCAAGATGACAACGATATCATTTTTCTTTCTAAATACATAAAAAAATTATATACCTTCCAAACCAATATAACGATTCTCGAAGAGAAACATGTTAAATCAAAATATCAATTAAAACTTTTTAGTTACTTCCTAAATGTGGTCTTCGTAGTCCCAACAATAATAATTACTTTATAGTATAAGATATCATAACAATATAATTATTTAGATCAAGCAACAATATAAGCGCATCTGGTGTAGTGGTATCATAGTACCCTCCCACGGTGCTGACCAGGGTTCGATTATATACATCCAGGGTTCGATTATATACATCCAGGGTTCGATTATATACATCCAGGGTTCGATTATATACATCCAGGGTTCGATTATATACATCCAGGGTTCGATTCCCTGGATGCGCACTAATTTTGTTTATGACCCTTTTCTATTTTTTTTTAAATAAAAAATTAAAAATTATATTCATAAAAAAATTATATTCATAAAAAATTATATTCATAAAAAATTAAAAATTATATTCATAAAAAATTAAATTTTATTGAATAGAACAAAAATAAATACAACCGTTAACATCAACCAAATAATCAAACTCTAGAGATAAAATCTCTATATTAAAATTTAATATATTAGGTGGGCCGAACCAAGATGACAACGATATCATTTTTCTTTCTAAATACATAAAAAAATTATATTCATAAAAAATTAAAAATTATATACCTTCCAAACCAATATAACGATTCTCGAAGAGAAACATGTTAAATCAAAATATCAATTAAAACTTTTTAGTTACTTCCTAAATGTGGTCTTCGTAGTCCCAACAATAATAATTACTTTATAGTATAAGATATCATAACAATATAATTATATACATCCAGGGTTCGATTATATACATCCAGGGTTCGATTCCCTGGATGCGCACTAATTTTGTTTATGACCCTTTTCTATTTTTTTTTAAATAAAAAATTAAATTTTATTGAATAGAACAAAAATAAATACAACCGTTAACATCAACCAAATAATCAAACTCTAGAGATAAAATCTCTATATTAAAATTTAATATATTAGGTGGGCCGAACCAAGATGACAACGATATCATTTTTCTTTCTAAATACATAAAAAAATTATATTCATAAAAAAATAAAAATTATATACCTTCCAAACCAATGTAACGATTCTCGAAGAGAACATGTTAAATCAAAATATCAATTAAAACTTTTTAGTTACTTCCTAAATGTGGTCTTCGTAGTCCCAACAATAATAATTACTTTATAGTATAAGATATCATAACAATATAATTATATACATCCAGGGTTCGATTATATACATCCAGGGTTCGATTCCCTGGATGCGCACTAATTTTGTTTATGACCCTTTTCTATTTTTTTTTAAATAAAAAATTAAATTTTATTGAATAGAACAAAAATAAATACAACCGTTAACATCAACCAAAAATAAAAAATTATATACCTTCCAAACCAATGTAACGATTCTCGAAGAGAAACATGTTAAATCAAAATATCAATTAAAACTTTTTAGTTACTTCTTAAATATAATCTTCGTAGTCCCAACAATAATAATTACTTTATAGTATAAGATACCCTAACAATATAATTATTTGTTAGAGCCATGAATGTAAAATCTATCACAATTAATTTTAATCCACTTAGAAGTGTCATCAAACCCTATCCTCAAAACTGCTACTTTTCAGCCTAGAGAGTAAAAGAAATTTTATTTAATAAAAAAATCAACTAGCTTAGGAGAAATTTCATTAAAACTAGCATCATTTCTTGCCTGCCAAAAGATCCAAAGAGAACTAGCAATAATAGATCTTAATATCTCTGCAGTAGTAGTAGTAGTAGTATATGCCCCTTCCTTGTTCCAAAGTTTATGCCCAAATAATTATGAAAATAACTCTAAAAACAAAGGGATAACTAAAAAACAAATAGACTCCTAATACTAGTAACAAAATACACGTGTGATGTCATATAGTAACTTCCAATATAAATTATCTTAACACAAGCAAAATTTGGAAGCTACCTGAAAGACTGTCACCCATACCAAGCAGGAGCAGGAATAGAAATAGAGCAGCTCGATTCCACAAAGTGGTAGATAGATTTGAATTAGGCAATGCCATTGGGAAGTTAGAAAGCTCTATCCTATTAACCCTTTCAAAGTGAACTGATCCAAACAAATCATACAAAATAAAGACTTATTCCACTTGAGATACATTGAAGAACGAAGACTTAAGCTGGAAAGGTAAATCACAAACCCTAGAGTAAAAAAGAATGAGTAGGAGGAATTTTAGCAACATCAAAGGAAATATTACGCTTAAGAAAATACGTAACTCAAGCTAAAATGATCATTAAATTCAAGATTCTACATATTAATACCCTTATACGTGATGACCTTCACCATGTGAACGCAAATGGTGTGCTCATTTCTAGAGATATTGTATGATGCATTTAGCACCAAAAAAAAAAAAAAATCTTGTGAGATAGATTTTGTATGAACGCCCAAAGCCCTATTGTTTTTGGGAGAAGTAATAACATCCCAAAAAGCCAAATATAAAACATTAAGACCACCATTATCACTCCAAAAGAATCTTTTAATAATTTTATTGATGTAATCAAACTAACAATAAAGGCATGTAAAAGATCAGAATTCATAATAAAATTAATTATTCTCCCAATTTAATGAAAGACTCTACTCTTCTAAAATGATAGCATATTTTGTACATTTTTTAGTGCATAATCAATCATATAAGAAAATTAAGGATGTATAGGAGGTGATATATAAGTATCAACATATTTGAGAGAACAACTATCCTCCCGAGTACCCAAAATATTACGAAGATTTTTTTAATATTTTATTCAATTAATCTAGGAAATATGATTTTTTTTATTTTTGAAAATTAATCCTAATTTTTGTCCATTCGACAAACAAACGTTTCAAAAATTCTTAAAATATTTCTACAAGATTTCACCTAAGTCAAAGACAAAGAAAGGTATCATCAATATAAAGTAAATATGATAAGGACAAATATATTATAAAATAAAAAGGCATTATAAGCTTATCATCATAAGCTTTGTTAAGAAAAACAAATCATAGTTGGATGACTAAGATAAACAAATAAGGAAACTATGAGCACCCCCCCTTTACTAATACCCCTCTCACTAAAAGAACTCGGGAGAATCCACATTAACAATGCAAACAAAAATAGAAGTAGAAATGCGAGAAGATATCCACTAAACAAATTGATCAGAAAACTTAGCACGCTTAAGAGCTGTAATGATATAATCCCAATTGATTTTATCATAAGTATTTTTCATATCAATTTTGACAAGCAAAAAACGAATTTAGAACTTATAGAAGTATTAAAGAGCATGAATAACCTCCTAGGCATTAAATATTATCATGAATGTTTTGTATTTCTATTATAGATATACTTTGAGGATGTAAGCTTATTTCTATTGACTAAAGCTTTGACAAGAATACGGTACTTACATAAAGAAAGACCTAAAATCTTGAAACATCCATTGGGATTTGATTTTAGGAATAAAAATAATGTGAAAATAAAAAAATGGATGAGTTTTTTTTGTGTGTTTTCTCCCAAACTATGAGGCATGAGTTGGTGAGGATTCTGCCACAAGTTCTTACTCAATTCCAGTTACTAGTTACTGAAAACTGAAGGCTATATGATAGAATAAGGAATCGACACACACATAGCTCATAAGATCGAACATCATCTCCTTGTTCATCGAAAGCAATGAATCATATAAAACAATACATTTGGGGTAATCATGATTGCTTGCCATCCAAGTAGGAAAAGGTTAGATGGTTGCATAATGGAGCAGATCTACCATAAGTTCCGGGCTTGCGACAAGATCAGAAACTTTCTCAACCAAGACGATCAGTTTCAGGGTGCAATTGTGATGTGTGTTGTCTTGCCATCAACCTTTCACCTTTGTTTAATTTGTTCCAGTAAATGATGGGATGATAACCCCACTTTACTCGTCAAAGAGAACAACAGTAATCAAAACAACTAAGGAGTAAGTAAGCATGTTAAATTAGCTCAGCAACAACACCATGGATTTCGAAGTTACAGAAGCTTAGTGAAGTTACATGACACGCAACTGCTGGCGGAAGTGTTTCTGCGCAGCAACATTAGCCACGAGCGCAGGATCGTCTTCTTCGGCTTCTTGACTTGCATGCTCTTCGGCGCCTAAAAGACAGCTCACGAGGCCCTTCAAGAACGGAAGACTGCTGCACGCGGTTTGAGCCCACTCCAGGGCTTGGCAAAACGTTCCGAGCATGGATGCTGTTGTCTCTCTATCTCTCTCTCTCTCTCCAGCTCTCTGGCTTGCAGGTGAACTCTGATACGGGGCACTCCGTGAAGTTCCCTCCTTGTTGCTGGATGACGATTCCTATAAGTTGGACGAGGAATTCCATGGCCTTTCTTGTCAACAGCTGTGCCTTGGTTTCCAAGTCTAGCCTTCATTCTTGACTCTTCTCCCTCAGGTTTACTTGTCAACGCGGCAGTAGTGGAGACTTGCTTGGACTGCACTTGTCTTTTCGGATGCTCAAACGCCACTCGTCGGTCGTGCACTGCAAAGAGACTATCCTGCGTCTGACATTGTCGTTGTTGTTGCATCAACTTTGCGCACTTCCATTAGAGATTGGAACAGATTCATTATGCTTTACTACTTTCTCGTGATGAGTCCACAAATGAAGCTTCCTCCTAATTTCAGTAAGCAGAAACCATCGTATTGTTGCGATCATTTTGGATTTGACTATATGAATCTTTTTAGCCTTAGAACATTTTGTAATATGTGAGTTATAGAATTTTTTAGGGTAAACGATGAAATTGAGATTAAAAATAGATCTTAAACCCTCAATTTTTAATAAGTGAATCTTATACATTAATCATCATCAGATCAATATTTGAAGCACATTTAGTTTTGTCCACAAAATCGTATATATAACATTTACACTAATATCAAATACTACCTAATACACTATTTAGAAGTTTCCACACCTTCCATTCCAACTTGCCGACAAGCCAAAATTAATACTCACCTTCGCTTTATCATATGTGGCACCTAATCAACTATGCGAATCAACTCCTAACACCAACCAACCTCTAAGGTAAGCCTAAGCACAAATCAATTAATGTTAGAGTGAACCAAATGCAAAAAATATGTGATCACACTCATGTAAAGCAAATGAATGCGGCAATATGACGTATTGCGGGTTGGCGTGAAAGTGAAGCGATATATAGATCTCAATGTCATACATTACCAAGTGAGATTAACTTTGATATTAATTGTCACTTTCCAATATAAATTAACTTAAAATTGTACCACGTGTAAACTTTTCTTCGGACATCCATCGTATAGATATGTGTACTCGAATATTTACGTACTTATTATAATAATCATTAACGTTAAAAAATTTATAATAAATGCATTGACAACAACAATAAGAGTAAGATAACAATAATGTTATGACAAGACCATCATAAAAAATCATTCTATATTGTATTGACAACGATTTCTAATAATAATAATAAATGGTAAAACAAATTCAATCTAAAAACTTAAGTTAAATCGCACATTGGACCTTTTTTTTTTGCTTGGCTATGATCGATGTTTAGTATATTTTGTTCATTCACTCATTTTCATCGTGGATATTAGCTTTGATATTAATTGTCACTTTCCAATATAAATTAACTTAAAATTGTACCACGTGTAAACTTTTCTTCGGACATCCATCGTATAGATATGTGTACTCGAATATTTACGTACTTATTATAATAATCATTAACGTTAAATTAACTTAAAATTGTACCACGTGTAAACTTTTCTTCGGACATCCATCGTATAGATATGTGTACTCGAATATTTACGTACTTATTATAATAATCATTAACGTTAAAAAATTTATAATAAATGCATTGACAACAACAATAAGAGTAGATAACAATAATGTTATGACAAGACCATCATAAAAAATCATTCTATATTGTATTGACAACGATTTCTAATAATAATAAATAAATGGTAAAACAAATTCAATCTAAAAACTTAAGTTAAATCGCACATTGGACCTTTTTTTTTTGCTTGGCTATGATCGATGTTTAGTATATTTTGTTCATTCACTCATTTTCATCGTGGATATTAGCTTTGATATTATGTTGAAATCGATGATGAGTGAATCAAATTAGTCAGGATTAACATATATATGATCTATCACTAATTCAATATAAAAACTTAAATTGAGTTGAATTAATATCAAAATTTTATATATATTTTAATTATAAATAATTTGACTCGGACTCAGTTTGGTCGACCTCTTTGACCTAACAAATGGCATGGAAAATTCCATTTACCAAATTTCTCGAGGTAAGGGAAATGTAGGAGAAGAGGCTTCTCTGCCGAATCCAATTTACCGAAGTAAGACGACGTCGGCCATTTCTTCTTCCTTTATGTCTATACATAAGCTCTTGCACTCATCGATATTGTCCAACACAACAAAACAAAACAAAGGCTAACTGAACGTACATTCACAAAAAGAATAGAAACTCGAGGAGATGGCCATAAAAGGATGATAGAGGTGGTTTTATTTGTGTTGCTTAGAAGACAATGATGGATAGATGACGCTAGAAAGATAATAATAGATCGATGAAGTAGTGCCTATTTAGGCCTTAATTATAATGCTCTCAATCCAACGAAAAATTAAGAGTATTACAATGTCGTAATTTTCATAAGTTCCTTCATCAGAAATGCAAGGCTAAAATTTATACAATTAAGGCGCCATCCTATATTTACACACTTGAATAAAACATTTATCACTTATACTTTCATAACATATCCAATAAATTTAATTACATCCTTAAATGTTCATAATATCCAAGTCTATATAATAAACTAACACTTACTATTTCAAGATCATTCTGATCTTGAGTCTTGATATATCGTTAAATCCTTAAATGAGAAAAATTATAATATTCTGATTTAGTGATATACCGAAAACAGATTAAGATTTAAAATGATTTAGGTTTTATAAATATATAATTATTAATATGAATTTAAGCATTTTGAGCCGGTGACTCAAGTTCAATAAAGTTAGAAAATAAATTATCCCATAAAATTTATGAATGTTATATGCATGTGTTAACCTTTTGGAGTTTCAGATTACCCATGTGTTTCATGAGAGAACTATCTTAATGTTTATACCTATCAAGAATACCATAAATAAAGATTAAGCATAATTTTAAACTAAAATTATAGAATGATGTATGTATGTAAACATCTCGAGAATTATTATGTGTATATATGTATGTATGTAAACATCTCATGAGATAGAATGATGTTAAATCTGAATGAGATTTCAAGTGAGACATTATCTCATAAGTTATCATATGCCTTTACATTTAGCTTTATCTTACATAAGTCCTCTCATATTCACTTTTTTTTATATGGTCATAGAGAGGTGTCGAGGGAGAGAAGGCTTCAAAACTAAGAAAAAAATCTTAGAGATTAATAATAAAAAAATATATATAACTTGACAGAAAATTTATGTGATTTGACATTTATTATCCATATCAACAGAAAAAAAACTAGATTGTTCATTATATGATATCAATTAAAAAGTATTATTAGGCTAAACTTCAATTTAAATATAAATTCTTTTGTATACTCTCTTATATAAATTTTAAAATATATCTTTTATCTTTTTCTCTTACTCCTCTCTAGACTCGTTAAAGAGAAAAAGTATTTTCTCACATTACCACGGACCTAGAGAAAAACATAAGACATTTACAAAATAATTAAAATTTAATTTTTAAAATTTTTTTCTTATAAAAATCATTTGATATTAAGATTCCCTATCCTCCCAAAACACAAATACCAATGATTACAATGATAAGATATTAAGAGAAATAAACTTTGTATATGAACAAATACAAGCATGTGACACGCAACAGAATTAAATAGAATCACAATCAAATAGAACACCAAGATTTACGTGAAAAATCCCTTTAATGTGAAGGGTAAAAACCATGGGACAAATCATGGATAATCCACTTTAAGAATAATGAATATACAAATCTAAGAGTCTTTTACCCAAATCCCAAGCAATAATCTTAAGAGAATAACTAAGAAACAAGGATTACGTCACTGTACATAATATCCAAATTCTAAATAATCACAACAAGAATCTACTGTAGATCTGATCTAACTTGAGATGAGAACACTTCTTGGATAAATGTGAATAGTCTCTCTGCATTGTCCCTGTCTTCTTTCCTTTCAATCTCTTATTTTTCTACCCTTTTCTCCTCTTTTTTTAATCAAGTTACTACTGTAATTTTCTGCCTTGTTGCTATAATTTTTCTCCCTATTTACGTAGTCATTACCACCCCCCCCCCCTTATTAGATCTAGGGTTAGGTTAAAAGAGGGGCGGGCTATGGGTTGTTAAAACTCACTATGGGCTAAACTTGTCAATACCTCCCCCTTCAGCTCATAAAGGAGAGTTTCCCATGACTCCTTAATGTGAAATCATGCTGACCAATTGTCGACGTATCTCTTATCTTTCTTTTGATAAGGTCTTTGTCAATATATCTATTTCATTATCATTGTCAAATATATTTTGAATCCAATAGTATTTGACATCTATATGCTTTGATTTAGAATAAAAAGTTGGGTTCTTACACAAATGGATGGCAATATGATTATCACAATTCATCACATATTTTTTCTATTTCAATCCCAATTCTTGTAAGAATTCTTTCATCCATAACATTTCTTTGCAAACCTCTATAGCAACAATATATTCTGCCTCTATGGTAGAAAGAGCAATACACCTTTATAATATGGATTGTTATGACATAGCTCGTCTTATAAAAGTAAATATAAAACCTGATATGGACTTCCTCGTATCAATATCTCTTTCCATATCTGCATCTGTGTAACCTATCAACATAGGTGGTCTATTTCCAAAGCTTAAATAAATCTTAGAGCTCTCTCTGATATATCTAAAGATCCACTTCATTGCTGCCTAGTACTCCTTGCATGGATTTGTAAGAAATATATTGTAACACCCACTACATATGCGATATTTGGCCTCGTACATACCATCGCGTATATTAAACTTCAACTGTTAAAGCATAAGGAACCTTTTGTATTTTCTCATTCTCCTCATCACTAGATGGACTCTATTCTGAGCACAACTTGAAGTGACTTGCAAGAGGAGAACTAATTGGCTTTGTATTGCTTATACTAAACCTTTTCAATACCTTCTCGATGTATTTTGTTGAATATCGTATTTTAATGATAAAACCAATTGATAAGTGTTTATGATTTAATTTACGTTTTGAGTGACGTAGGATGCTTCGATCAGGTTAAGACAATTAAAGTAAGAAGAATTATGTTGGGCCGGTGGAACATGTCAGAAGATTGGATGTCAAGGCGAAGGATCGGTTAACGTATCGACATAAGGCTTTGGGCCATGAGTTCGGGCATCAGGCTAAGAAAAGTGGATATTGCGCTAAGGATATCGGAGTTGTAGAGTCAACTGGTTGATTGGGCAATAGGTCGCAAGAAAGGACGATACACCGAAGAATCGGACGAAGCGTCGATGGACCAATGACATGCCGAACAACATGATTCATACTTAGTATTAATTGTCTAGATCGAAATGTGTTTTTACATATGCAGGATTAACTACGATAGCAAGGCATAAAGCAAAATGAAGTCCTAGAGTCAAGAACGCGATTTCGTTGGGAGTTCGAGAGTTCGTTGGAAGTCCAAACGTTTATTAGAAGTTCTGCTGGAACTAATCGAGAAGTCCCGAAGCTTGCCAAAGAAGCTCATCGAAACTCACCAAGAAGATCGTCGTGAAGTCCGGGAGCTTGTCGGGAGTCCGCTGGAACATTGTCAAGAGATCATTGGAAGTTCGCCAAAAGATCGACGGAAGCTCGTCGGAAGAAAACTTGACTTACGGACTCTATTTAGCTTAATAAATATATTAAAATTTATAGTTAGCATATAATTGAGATTAAAATTTGGCCAACCCAATTAGGGGATAGTTGGGCTCAAGTTTGGGCTGGTTGGGCCAAGAGAAAGGCCCAAACAATGACCAAACAAGTGAAACCGTCATGGCACAGTCTCTGAGACTGTGTCGAGTGGTAGTACCACCAGTCTGGGTGGTGGTACCACCTAGCACAGTCTTCTAGGCGGTGATACCGCCCAGTGTTAGACTGCAGGCGGTGGTACCGCCCATACCTTGAAATTTCGAGGGTTTGAATTTTTGGCTCCAAATTGAATCTATTTGGGGCCTATAAATACCCTAGCTATTCCTACATGGATTAGTAAGAGATATTGAGCAAAACCCTGTGATTATAAAGTTATAAACCTTAGAAAATTGAGTTCCCTCCTCCCATAGCTTAGAGAGAGTTCTAAGGGAGGTGTGAGAGGGATACCTTGTAAAAAAGGGTTGTAAACGGTTGTTTCCTAAAATTGTAAAAAGGAGAAGAGGGGTGTAAAAGGATAGTTGGTCTTCGTCCATTGAAAGAAGACCGATAATGGATACCGGTGGCCTCGATGAAAGAGGAATCGGTGATGTGGATGTAGGTCACGACGACTGAACCACTATAAAAATCTGGTTTGTGTTTCTCTTATGCAATTTACTTTAATGCAAATCACTTTACTTACTTTAAATCCACTACGCTCTTCCATACGCTTTCAAAGTTAATACCTTTACGAAACAGTTTTTCGTCAGAAACGGATTTAATTGCAATGAAGTTTTGAACCGACGTAATTTTTATCGCTGCACTAATTCACCCCCCCCCCCCTAGTATCAATTGCTTTCCTAACAATTGGTATCAGAGCCTCGGTGTTTCTCATTTGGTTTAACACCCAAGAGAAATGACTCTTTTCGACTTTCAAGAGGGACTTTCTCTTATTTGTCCTCCCTTGTTCAATGGGACGGACTACACTTATTAGAAAACTCAAATGAGAGTTTTCTTACTTTCTTTGGATTTAAATTTATGGAGTATTGTAGAAAATGGTTTTGGAAGATTTTCTCTTCCAATGATCTATTTGAATGATTTGGAGAAGAAGACATTTTCTTTAAATGCTAGAGCTATGAATACTCAATTTTGCATCTTAGATAAAACCAAATTTAATCGAGTTTCTACTTGTGAAATGACTTTCGATATTTGACATACCCTTGAAATCACACACGAAGGCACGAATAGAGTTAAAGAGTCTAAAATTAATCTTTTGATACATGATTTTGAACTTTTTCATATGAAATCAAGTGAAACCATTAGAAACATGTACACCCGTTTTACAAATGTCAATAGTTTAAAAGCTCTTGGTAAAACTTTTTCAGATTTTAAACTCGTTAACAAGATCTTAAGATCACTTTCTAAAAATTGGGAATCGAAAGTAACGGCAATACAAGAATCAAAATATTTGAACCATTTTCTAATTAAAGAACTTATAGGGTCTTTGATAACCTATGAAATGATGTACAATGCACGTAAAGAACTCAAGAACAACCTTCCAAAGAATATGAAGGATTTGAGACAGAACAATTGAAGGCCACTCGAGCATAAACTCAAGTGATGGTGAACTTGAATTCATCATGAAATTTAAAAAGTTCATGAAACAACAATTGAGAAACAAAAATAAATTTAAAAAGAACACAACTACTTACTATGAACACAAGAAGAAGGAAGCACCTTGGGATAAATCGAGCTCATCTGAAGACGAGGAGAAAATCAACAAAGGCAATGTAAGAAACTACTCCTTAACGGCTTTTGACGATGAGGTAATCAAAATGCCTTTAGTTTATTTTAAAATTACATAATGCTTTTCATGAATTATTTTTTAGTTTAAGAAAATTATATATATATATATATATATATATATATATATATATATATATATATATATATATATATATATTGAATTGCATATGAAGTAATGAAAATGCAAAAATAAAATTAGATTATGCTTACCTTTCTAGTGATTTTAAAAAATAATCATGAAAATTACATGCTTTATGATAAAGAAATAAAATGTTAGACTTAAATCTAATGCTTAAGATAAATCGTATGTATGTTTTTAAGAAGCATTAATGTGTATCAAATTATGCTTTCTGATTTTGATTGAAAATACTTTACGAAATCTTGCTAGATGTTTTAATGATGTAACAGTGTGTATCTTAATAATTTTTATATTACCTTCCGATTATAAAAGAAAAATGCATGACTACAACAAACAAAATGATCTCGATAGAAAATGTTTTATGTTTGATGAAATCAATTTCGAAATGATGCATAATAATTTTTGTGATTTATGGTTTATTGATCTTTGTCATAACAAAAGTTGCTTTTTCGGTTTTAAACAAGATGGATGATTTTTACGATGAAATTTATTTTTCGATCCTAAAAGTTGATGCATATTTTTATTTGTAATAAATAAATAAAAGTGTACTTATATGAAACCAATAATTTAAGATGAAACATCTCTATCTTATTGATTTTTCGATAAAAGATTAATGAATCTGAATGATTTGATTTGACTATGAAAATGATTTAATGAATTTGAATGAGTTTTATCGAAATCATAATTTCTCATTAAATCTTTTATATGAATTAAGATTTTTCGTGATCTCCTACGAATTCTTTACGTTATTTATTTAAAAGAAGATTTGTTAAAATGAATCATGGTTTCTCTTGATTTCTCATAATTATAACTTGAGTATTCTTTTTTTAAATCAAGATTATTTATAATATGTCTCTTAATATCATAATATGTCTTCATGATTTGTATATCTTATCACCAATTGTTTATAACTTGAGTATCTAAAAAGAATCATAATATGTCTTTTAATATTCACAATTTGTCTTCATGATTTGTATATCTCATCACCAATTTTTCTTGCTATTCCTTCATGTGATGATATTAAATCATGCAATACTCATGATATTGTGTTGATTTGATAAATTGAATGAGTTGAAAATAATGATTAATGTTTTAAAAATAAATGATTGTATCATGTTTGATGATTTTACATGTTGAAATTATGCATGATGAGTTGAAGTGATGATTTAAAAATATTTATTCAAATGCATGAATCGATAATCTTTTTGTCCAAATGAATCATGATTTTTCAGAATTATAATTTTTATGATTCATAATGAATTGAGAGATATTATACATGAATTAAGATCGTTTATGTGTTCTCTCATGACATCTTTTAAGGTTTATGACTTGAATTTTATTATGTAAAATTCTTTGAATTTATGAAGTATATCTCATCACCAAGTTCTTTTTGATATTCTTCATGTGATGATATGAATGTATAAAACACTCATGATATTATTTTGATGCATGCAATGATGAAATATTCATGATGAAAAATTGTTTTGACATTCACGACTTGATTTTTCATCTTTGTTACTTTACTTTTGTCATAATTTGAAAATTAATGTAAAGGGTCTTCCCTTCTTTTTGACAACGACAAAGGGGGAGATAAAAGATGTTAGCTTGCACAATACAAGAAGAAAGCAAATATGCTAAACTTACACATCTCTAATTTTGCTAGCTTGCATATCATAAAGAGAAGCAAAATTTTGCTTAACCTCATGTCTCAAATATTGCTAGCTTACATACTCTAAAATGATATAAAATTTGCTAGCTTGTATGTTGTAAAACTTGCATATCGTAAATTTGCTAGCTTACATGTTCTAATATGATATAGAAGTTGCTATCTTGAACATCACCAAGATTTGCTAACTTGCAATCTCAAGAAGCAAAAATGTTAACTTGCACATCTAGCAAAATTTACAAACTTGCAAAACTCATAAAATCTGCTAGCTTGCATACATCTAGCAAAATTTACAAACTTGCAAAACTCATAAAATCTGCTAGCTTGCATAATGATTAAACTTGAGATTTATTATGCAATGATTTAAATTTGAACTTGTATGTTTAAACACTTGCTTGTTGCACTTCTCCTTTTTGTTGATGACAAAGGAGGAGAAGTATGATGATGTTATGCATAAGTTTTATGATAACATGTTGCTTAGATTTTTGAATCCGAGAGCTCTATCAAATATGCCATATTGATAGGGGGAGTTAAGGTTAACTTCGTCATAAATTGGTTGTTATCATCAAAAAGGGAAAGATTGTTGAATCTCGTATTTTGATGATGAAACCAATTGATAAGTGTTTATGATTTAATTTACGTTTTGAGTGACGCAGGATGCTTCGATCAGGTTGAGACAATTAAAGCAGGAAGGATCATGTTGGGCCAGTGGAACATGTCAGAAGATTGGATGTCGAGCCGGAGGATCGATCAACGTATCAATAGAAGGCTTCGGGCAATGAGTTCAGGCATCGGGCCAAGAAAAGCGGTTATTGCGCCCAGGATATCAAAGTTGCGGAGTCAACTGGTTGATTAGGCAATAGGCCGCAAGAAAGGATGATACGCCGAAGAATCGGACGAAGCGTCAATGGACCAATAACATGTCGAACAATATGATTCATGCTTAGTATTAATTGTCTAGATCGAAGTGTGTTTTTATATGTGCAGGATTAACTAGGATAGCAAGGCATAAAGTAAAATAAAGTCCTTGAGTCGAGAACACGATTTTGTTGAGAGTTCGAGAGTTCATTGGAAGTCCGGACGTTCGTCGAAAGTTTTGCTTGAACCAACTGAGAAGTCCTGGAACTTCCCAAAGAAGCTCATCGGAACTCTCCAAGAAGATCGTCGTGAAATCTAGGAGCTTGCCGGGAGTCCGCTGAAATATTGCGGAGAGGTCATTGGAAGTTCACCGAAAGATCGTCGGAAGTTTGCCAGAAGAAAACTTGACTTACGGAGTCTATTTAGCTTAGTAAATGTATTAAAATTTGTAGTTAGCACATAATTAAGATTCGAATTGGGCTAACCAAATTAGGGGACAATTGGGCCCAAGTTTGGGCTGGTTGGGCCAAAAAAAAGGCTCAAACAGTGACTAAACAAGTAAAACCATCATGACACAGTCTCTGAGACTATGTCAGGTGGTGGTACCGCCTAGCATAGTCTTTTAGGCGATGGTACCACCCGTACCCTGAAATTTCGGGGGTTTGAATTTTGGGCTCCAAATTTGAATCTATTTGGGGCCTATAAACACCCAAACTATTCCTGCATGGATTAGCAAGAAATATTGAGCAAAACCCTATGATTCTAAAGTTGTAAACCTTAAAAAATTGAGTTCCCTCCTCCCATAGCTTAGAGAGAGTTCTAAGAGAGGTGTGAGAGGGATACTTTATAAAAGAAGGTTGTAAAAGGTTGTCTTCTAAACCTGTGAAAAGGAGAAGAGGGGTGTAAAAGGATAGTTGGTCTTCGTCCATTGAAAGAAGACCGATAGTGGATGCTAGTGGCCTCGACGGAAGAGGAATCGGCGAAGTGGATGTAAGTTACGACGATCGAACCATTATAAAAATCTGGTTTGTGTTTCTTTTATGCAATTTACTTTAATGTAAACCACTTTACTTATTTTACATCCACTATGCTCTTCCATATGCTTTCAAAGTTAATACCTTTACGAAACGATTTTTTGTCGAAAACGAATTTAATCGCAACAAAGTTTTGAACCGACGTAATTTTTACCGTTGCACTTATTCCCCCCCACCCACCCCTTTTAGTGTCAATTGCTTTTCTAACATATTTCTCCTATGACAACCAAATCTTATTGTTTTTTCTATCACAGGAAATCTATATGCATAGTATTTGCTTTGCTAGCTCCATGTCCTTCATTTCAAAAGACTTACTCAATTCCTTCTTCAACATGTCAATTGTAGACATATCTTTCCCAAGAATAAGTATGTTATCAACATAAAGTAAGAGAATAATAAAATCCTCACCAAATCGTTTGATATACACAATGATCTAAAGTCATTCATTTTTATCTATTTTCAGTCATAAATGAATCAAATTTAATATACTACTGTCTTGGAGTTTGCTTCAGCCTATACAAGCTCTTCTTCAACTTGTAGATAAAGTTCTCTTTACATTTGACTTTGAAGTCTTCTGGTTGCTCCATATAAATTTTTCCTTCTAAATCACTATGAAGGAAAGTTATCTTCACATCTAATTGTTCAACTTAAGTCCTGGCTAATAGCGATACTAAGAGCAACATGAATAGAAGACATTTTAAGAGAAAAAATCTCTTCAAAATTAATACCTTTCTTTTGACCAAAGCCTTTCACAACCAATCTAGCTTTATACTTTGGTTGAAAACAACATTCTTGAGTCTTCAACCTAAAAACTCACTTATTTTTCAAGGTATTCATTCCCTTTAGTAGTTGCACCAAATCATATATGTAGTTCTTCTGTAGAGTATCCATCTCTTCCTACATATCAACTAACCATTTCTTTTTCTGCTCACTTTCAACTGCTTCCTAATAACTCTATGGTTCACCTGCATTAGTAAGCATCACAGACTCATCTGTAGAATATCTTTTGGAATGTTGATATTGTCTAGAAGATCTTCTCAATTGAGGTTTTACGGGAAGTTGCTCTCCAACTTCTTCTTGCTCAACATATACTGCAAGTAGATTAACATCGGGCTCTACATCATCTTCTTACACATCTCCACAATCACCCTGATATACTAAAAGAGTAATTGGGTCACAATTTGTTAATCCTTCTGCAAAAGTCTTGGTTGGCGTTTTCTTCAAATCCTCAAAGGTTTGATCCTCAAATAAAAACACATCTCTGCTTCTAAATACCTTTTGCTTTTTTGGATCCCCCTGTAACTAAACTTATCATATGAGTAACCAAGAAAATTATATTCTTTAGTCTTATCATCCGGCTTGGACCTCTCATTGTCTGGAATATGTGCAAATGCATGACAACCAAACACTCTCAAATACCTCTAGGAAATATCTTTCCTTGAATATACATGCTCTGTAACATCACCATCTATAAATATACATGGTGATAAGTTGATCACATCAACTACTGTCCTCAAAGCCTCAACCCAAAATTTTTTGGGTAGCTTGGCCTATGAAAGCATACATCTAATCTTTTACATGATGATGCAGATCATCTTCTCTATAATTACATTATGTTGAGGTGTATCAGGAACTGTCATCTCATGTTGGATGTCATGTGACCTGCAATAATCATTAAACAATTATGTATACTCATCACCATTATCAAATCTTATGTATTTCAATTGTCTTTTTGTCTCTCTTTCAACTATGGCATGAAACTCTTTGAATACATTAATAATCTGATCTTTGGTCTTCATAGTATAAGCCTAAACTTTCCTAGAAAAATTATTTATAAAAGTGATAAAATAAAGTACACTACTAATGCCAAGAACATTAACAAATCTACCATGAGTTTGTCCTAAAAGGAGTGGTCATGTGTTCTAGTCGCCTATGCCACAACTCTATGCTGAAGTCTTTCTATATAGCATTCAGCTGTTCACCACAAGTTTTAACCTGCTCTGTATAAGGTGTAAAATTTCTTTCCACTAGCCATAATAAGAGAACCTTACTAAGCTTATATTGTCATCTGTCAAATCTATTATCATAATCTTCATTATTTAGTCTTTCAACTGAAATTAAATTCAGCCTCAAGTCAATCATATATCTCACATCCTTAAGCACCAAATTACAACCAAGGTTGGACTTTATGTGGATATCACATATGCCAATAATGTTTGCTATGTCATAGTTACTCATCTTGACAACACCAAAATTTTCAAACCTGTAGGTAGCAAAAAACTCCCTCTATGGGTTTTGCACTATCTCTTATAAAGGTCCATACAAATCTTTGCAATACAAGAGATATTTCATTCTTAGTTTTTATATTATCCAATTATTTCTATTTAAGCTAATCATGTAAGAAACACCACCGGTCTCCATATTTGAATACAAAATTAAATCACTAAAACTCTGCTCTGATACTAATTGATGGGATATAAAAAAAATTAAACTTTGTATATGAACAAATACAAGTAAGTCGTAACACGCGGCGGAATTAAATAGAATCACAATCAAATAGAATAATAAGATTTATATGGAAAACCCTTCCAACGTGAATAGTAAAAACTACGAGGAAAATCAGAGATAATCCACTATAAGAATAATGAATATATAAATTTCAAAGTTTTTTACCCAAAATTCATGCAACAATCTCAAGAGAATAATTGAGATAAAAGGATTATGTCATTGTACATAATATCTAAATTCTCCCCAAATAATTACAATAAGAATCTACTGTAGATCTGATCTAACCTAGAACACTACTTGGATGAATGTGAATAATCTTTCTGCGTTGTCCTTGTCTTCTTCCCTTTAAATCTTTTATTTTATTATTATTTTTTTCTCTTTTTGAATCAAGTTGTCATTGTAATTTTCTACCTTATTGCTATAGTTTTTTTCCTTATTTTCATAGCTATCATACCCTTTTTATTAGATCTAGGATTAGATTAAAAAAAAGATGAACTATGAGATGAAGTCGTGGGCTGTCAGCCCAACACACGACTGTCAGTCCAACACACGACTCCAAGTACTTACCAACCATAACCAAAAGGTCCATCACGGTTCGACCACGACAGAGTATTGCACAACTGACCCAACAACAATGGTGGCTTTTGTCCAAGAGAGTCTTTATTGGTCTGTCTCTGCTTTCGCATGAAGGAGCATCAAACTTTTCCCTCTTACAACACAAGAACTCTTGTGTCGCAGAACATTTTTGTTCTCATGAGTGCTCAAGTCTTCATGGATAATAATTGTTTGTCACAATAGAAATCGATGTATTTTTGGCGCCATCCGGTGATCGATCATCCTATTCATCGCATTAGAAATCGATAAGTATTTTAGAGAAGTTATGGGTGTCATCGATGGTATTCTGCATGACAAATTTTTAGGTCAATCCCAGCTTGCTGTAATAGAAAAGTCGCGTTCGTTGACCACAGATATAGCTGGGTCTTAGTTGATGGTTGTTGAATGTGAATTCAAACGGGACGCCGATTATGTGCCGTTCAAATTGCAGTCAGTCCGGATACTCTGCCTACTTGGCGAACTGTCAATTATTTGGACCGGTCAAGTCAACTGTTGTTCGTCAACCTCTTTAAATACTTGCTACACTTATTCTGGGATTCATCAAACTAAGATAGCAAGCAGCTGTCCTCAAGCACATTTCTGCACCTTGTGAGAAGCTAACTTGTGTATTCATCACTGCGAATCATTGTGTGTAATTTTGTACATTGGATCAATCGCAATGGAGACATTCTACATGCTCTTTGTCTACAAAATGATGATCATCTACTCCATTAGAAGGACCTTTTTAAGCCTCTCAGATCCACTGTTTCAATGCAGTCCGAGCTCCTCTTTTTCCGATTCAGAAGCTTCAGCAGATCACTGACCTTCTCCTTGGTTGTTCCCTTGCAGCCAACCTGCAACAAGAGCAATAACTTCTGGAAAGCCCCTGCTTGAAGCGCCTCCACCACTCGCTCTCCCTCGTCGTCATTCTTGCAGAGCTTCCAAAGGGCCGACACAGCGAACTCCGTCTCCATGTCGGCGACCCGAGACGTCTTCTTCACCAGCACCGGCACTGCCAGGGAGTGAGCACTAGCCATCTCCCTGCCTCTGCTGCAGCTTAAGACGCCATCCAGCACTCCCAACGCCTTCTCGCACATGCTTTTCTCCGAGTCGACGAGGATCTCCAGAAGCAAGGAGACGATTCCCATCTCCACGAACCTCGCTGCGATCCGTTCGCTGGAGGCCACCAAGTAGAATGCTGTCACCATCGAGGCATTGGTGGCTCGAGGTGATATAGGCTTTTCGATTAGCTTCACCAATGCTTCGATCAAACCATCTGTTCCAGCGACGACTTCGATGCGGTCCGGAGGCGAAGAAGAAGCGAGCTCTTTTAGCACCAGGGCTGCATTAAGCCTTCCTTCCAAATCCGCGGACTTGAGAACAGACACGATGGAGTCCAAAGGCTTGGGTGACGCGAGTTGCAGATATGAGCCTTCATCAAGAGGCAGGAATGCGGCCAAAGCCGCAAGGATCTCATCCATGACACCTGCTCTGGGGTTCTGCAATGACTTACCCGCCAACTCGCTGAAACAGTTGGAAAGAACACGACCGGTGCCGCCCGAGATGATGCACCTTCGATTCCGCTCGCTTTCCCTACCCAAAGCTTTGATCTTTCTGGCCAATTCGCGACACCGTGCGTTGTCGCCGCGACGGCAGGCAACACTGATCTCGGACAGCAAGTCCGACACCTGGGTCGGGGTCACCGGAATTCTCGGCGTCGGTATCCTCTCGATGCCCAAGGAGCGGTTGGCAACGCACCAGTCCTGAATCATCCTCCGGATCGAGTGGTTCGGCACGAGGTCTTCGTTCTCGAGCGCTTGCTTGGTCACTGGGCACGTCAGGTTCCCGAGCTCGAGCCACGCCTCGATGCTCCGACGGTCGTATGTGATCCCGGTATGCAACGTCACCGGATCCTTCATGAGATCGAGAGATATGGGGCACCGGAAGGCGGCGGGTATCAGTTGCTCCGCCATCGAGTTGGCGATGGGAATCCTCTTCACAGAGGGAATCCTTGAGCTAGTCATGCGTGCGGTCACCGAGGCCATGGAGAGAGAAGGCGGCCGTATGGAGCTTAACTGACTGTTCGCGGCTCTCTGCTGAGACAAATCAGGATCAAAGAAGGAAGAGAGGAGAAGAGAAGGGGAATGGTATGAGATGAGAGTGTAGGGGAAGAATTGGGAGGCATTTGAAGGGGGTGGGTATTGAAACGGATGGTGAGGTTGGTTTGGCTTTGAACGTTGACCGTTGAAGGACCGACGTGGTGAGCCCGCGGAAGAGAAGCGGTCTGAGAGTTTGACTCTGACGAACGAACGTGGGAACGGTCGCAGGTTTGACATGTCAAATGAGTCGGTGAACTGCTCGCCTATGCTGTCTCTCCTGTCGCCCATGTCATCACCCTCGGATAATGTTTTATGTCCCCAAAGGTCTGCCCCACGATCCTAAACCGTCCTAAGCCGTTGTCTCACAAAGCTCAACCGTGGGACCCATTCGCGGAGCCCCATTAATCAGGTTTGCGAAGGAGTCGCATGGGATGGGTAAAACTCATACGTCCACGTCGTTTCAAGTATTATGCTGTTAATTCATTTATATTGTTTGGCATGGAAACATTGACACAGTTCGTTGATCCAAAAATCTGATATGAACTTATGCTTGTCCAAAGTCCAACATTCAATCAGGTATATATTCAACACATACTTAACAAAGTACTCGAATTCATTTCAAAATAACCTCAGATATTTATTTTCATACACATATCCAAATTAATTCAATTAAGTATATTCAAATATAATTTTATGGATTAGGAGGAGGTCGGCATTAGGACGCGGATTCCTCATCTAACCCAAACGCGCCGTCGGCCGGGTTCGTGTTTACGAGACGCCAAGCCGTGGGTTTCCGAACCGGTTTGCCACCCGAACACACCGGGTCGTGGGCGGAAGATCCGGGCGGCACGCTCAAACCTCGGCAGCGCGCGACTCGGGCTTCTTACCATCCCACATCGCGCCAGCATTTGCCCGCCTATTTCGATGCCAAACGCCGTCCCTTAACCCAAGCAAGCTTAAGAGCCCTAAGGTCGGAGAGACGCAGGGAGAAATCCTAGACTCGGAGATCGCTCTATCATTATTTTGCCCTGCCTGTCCATTTCTTGGTGGTAAGAATCAACAAACTTGATCCCACTCCGTTTTGATTTCTGGATTTCCTGGTTTCATCTATTTTTCAACGCGATGTGCGAGAAAATGACACTCGAGTCGGGAATAATTTGTCCCTCTTATTATGTTATGCATAGTAGACTTCCGACTCCTAATAGTACTCTTAAATTAGATCGGGGATTGGGGTTATTTGTCAGATATTGTAGAATATTGTTGTTATTTAGCCGTGAAATGTAGTTTAAATGAGTCGCCTTGTTTGGCTGAAGCTGCTTATTATGGTTATTGAAGCCATCTTGCAGGCAACTATCACTGGGTACTGAAACTTTTTTGCTAGAATTCTAGCAGTTTCTTGTTAATCTTGGAACTTATATTGAGATATAAACAAGTATCGGCACATAGGAATCAAGTCAATGACTAGTGGATCTAACAATACTCTGAACTTATCACCTATGTTTGCTACATAAAATTGCACATGTAAATTTTTCTTGGGTTCTTTCTGATTTGATATAAGTCTCCTCTTCTCAACCTGGCTTTCCGTTTTCCTATCAGAGTTAGAAGATGGCAGATGGTGAAGATATTCAGCCTCTCGTGTGCGACAATGGAACTGGAATGGTCAAGGTATAGCTTGCCTTATTCCTGACAATAATCAATGACATGATTCATTTCTTGGCACATGATTTTGTATTAGAACTATGAAATGCTTAAAACAATGTTAATGGCTTCCAATTTTTTCTCTCCTCACCGATCACCATTCTGAAACTAAGAGAACCTTATTTTTCATAAAATACCATTGACATGGCTGTCGATACTAAATGATGTAAATTTGTGTTCTTTCATTCTTTAGGCAGGTTTTGCTGGAGATGATGCGCCAAGGGCTGTTTTTCCTAGCATTGTGGGTCGACCACGACACACTGGTGTGATGGTGGGCATGGGCCAGAAAGATGCATATGTTGGTGATGAGGCTCAATCCAAAAGAGGTATTTTGACACTGAAATATCCAATTGAGCATGGTATCGTGAGTAACTGGGATGACATGGAGAAAATTTGGCATCATACTTTCTACAATGAGCTCCGTGTGGCGCCTGAGGAACACCCCGTTCTTCTCACTGAGGCACCTCTTAACCCCAAGGCTAATCGTGAAAAGATGACTCAAATCATGTTTGAGACCTTCAATGCTCCAGCTATGTATGTTGCCATCCAAGCCGTGCTGTCTCTTTATGCTAGTGGTCGAACAACAGGTAACATTATTTTCACCTATAATATGTCACTCCAGAATGGTTCACTTTTATGGATTCTGCATATTATGTTTGTTTTATTTTTCAGTGTAAGAAAAAGACATCTATAATTGTGGTTCATAGATTGTTATATAGTCCATGGAGAAGATTAACTGATCAACTGGGAGAGTGTGAATGCGTTATGAAAGGGATTAGGCTACAGTTTGAGGCAGCATATTAGTAAAATTTGCTGTCTCGTACAAACAAAGATCTATTTGATTGATCTAGTTCATCTTGAACTTGCTCGGGCATGCTTGTGCATGTCCATAAACCATATAGCCCTGTTCATTTAATTATCTTTTGTCCATCAAGGCAGTGACCTCTGTGCCATATGCAGTATCTTTAATATTTTGAACAGCTGAGCCATTCACCTCTGTGCAATGATTAACCATCTTTACAACATGAATTAGCTGAGCTAGATATATACATACAAACTGGGATAACTTTAAAGATGCTTGAAGATAGTATATATGGAAAACAAATTCAATGTTAAGAGGCAGAATTATGCTAGGGTGGATTAAAACAGTTATCTAATGTGATATTAACATCCACAGGTATTGTGCTCGACTCTGGTGATGGTGTCAGCCACACAGTTCCTATATATGAAGGGTATGCACTCCCGCATGCAATTCTTCGTCTAGACCTGGCAGGTCGTGACCTCACTGATGCCCTCATGAAGATTCTGACGGAGCGTGGTTACTCTTTCACCACCACAGCAGAACGTGAAATCGTTCGAGACATCAAGGAGAAATTGGCTTACATTGCTCTTGACTATGAGCAGGAGCTGGAGACGGCAAAGACCAACTCATCAGTGGAGAAAAACTATGAGCTACCCGACGGGCAGGTTATCACAATTGGTGCTGAGCGATTCCGTTGCCCTGAAGTTCTTTTCCAGCCATCCATGATTGGGATGGAAGCTGCAGGCATACATGAGACTACATACAACTCCATCATGAAATGTGATGTGGACATAAGGAAGGACTTGTATGGTAACATTGTCCTGAGTGGAGGATCCACCATGTTCCAAGGCATTGCGGATAGGATGAGCAAGGAGATCACTGCACTCGCACCTAGCAGCATGAAGATCAAGGTGGTTGCTCCACCAGAAAGGAAGTACAGTGTTTGGATTGGAGGATCTATCTTGGCCTCCCTTAGCACTTTCCAACAGGTCTATTCTACTATCAACTTTATAATAGTATACCTGCTCATTCTTTGGGGATTAAATGCTATAAGATATGCAACAAATGTTCCTTTCTTTCTTCTAATATCTTATAAGTCTGAACTGGAATTACTCTTGACAAACTATTATCCTTTGCAGATGTGGATTGCTAAGGCAGAATACGATGAGTCCGGTCCTTCGATTGTGCACAGAAAGTGCTTCTAAATCTTCTACACCGGAAGGGATAGGAAATAAGATGACCAACAACATAAGTGGAGAGAGTAGTTCAGTATTCTCAATGTTCGTTTTTCCTTGTATGATGGTCTGGACAATGATGCGAGATGCTGTTCTTCCTCAGCCAAATATGCAACCATCCTCGATTCTCTTGGTGTCCTTTTTCACTATTGATGTTATTTGTTCTTCATTTAGTTTGGTTTTAAATCCATAAGCAAAGGGATGGTCAATGATTCTGATATAAACATGGTTCCAATATGTTACCTTATTATTTTTGTTCAATAAGTGCCACTTGTCATTTATATATCGAAAATGCTTTGGTTCTACTTTTATCGTTCTCTATTATTTTAGGCTTCCTTTTTTGACTTTTTCTATGACCACAATTACTGGCTCCAATTCTCTGGGACTAATGTTTGAATTGAATCTCTTGATGTGCCATATGGAGACGAATAATTCTGTAAACTATTGTTTATCGGATGAATTCTCTGTTTTCTCTTTATTATTTATTTATTTATTGGCCTTCATAAGGAATTCTGAACAAGTATTTCATAGACATGTGCAACAAAGCATCTACTTGTGTTGAATTATCATCCTTTCATCCTTGTCCGCAAACAAATGTGTCAGTTTAGTATGTAATGTGGAGAGTCATTCTTAAATCCGCTGGCTGTCCATTGTTCTCTCAATCAGTTCAACCTAACATAACGAGCTCTAAAGGAGCAATCCTCGGAAATCTAGTGTGTTTGTTCATCAAAGCTCTCTCGCATTCCAGGTGCGAACCGAAGGAAAAGCTGAATCGATCGAGATTGATTTAGAATTCCAATTTCTTGTAGAAATGTTCTCAAGAAATATAAAAGGAGCATTCCAGTTTATTTCATGCAATTAGCGTATCACCAATATATTCTCTACAATATCGAAAATGTTTTCCTGTTTATTAAGGGTAAGATGATAAGGAAGAACATGTTTGATGACTCACGCAGAAAGAATATTAATATTCCTGTAAATTACTAGAGCTCTACGCACTTTCTAACGTCGGAATTTTCGGTCTCCATAGCGAATGGTTTATATACAAGAAAAGAGCAAGGTGACAAGGAACAACAATTTGAGGCACGAATCGTAGTTTATATGGACGCCACGTCCGTAATTCGTGCCTTTATTCGGGAACCCCCTCGCACCGCGTTTCTGGGCAAATATTAGCTCAGCTAATTCCGTCGGAATGCAAGTATTAAGCAACGTTAATTAAGCGACTAAACCTCCCAAGAAACGAACGAATGGCATTTGTGTAACTACAGTGAGATCAGGTCTCTAAGATTGCCATTCGCGACAGTAGGGCCGGGTTTCTCCACCGGGGCCCACAGCTTGGACGGTGAGATTTGGTCCGGGAAGCCGAGGATCGAGTTAACGGAATGGTTCTCGTCCTCGAACACCACCCACTCATCGGCGGTCACCGTCATCGAACCCCCCTCAGTCGTCTTCCTGTTCCTTTCCTCTGCCTCGTCATCGCTTCCCTGAGTGATGCACAGCATCATCCTCTCGATGTCGTCCATGTCCTGCTCGGGAATTCCTTCCACCGGCGGGAGCTCTGCGGCGTTGAGCACGCCCAGGGCACGGCAGAGTTCGAAGTAGGCCGAGAGCTGCGCGCTCTGCGCCCTCGCTCGCCGCAGGACCTGCATTCCCGCCGCCCGCCTCCGCTTCATGGCCTCCGTTGTTGCCTCGGGTTTCGCCGGGTCGGGGCCGAGGACGCTGACGAGGAAGTGAGCGATGCCGCTGCAGATGCCGCTGTAGACATCGAAGATCTCGATCACCGCGCAGTCCATGGCATCCAGGACGAGCTCCACCTCCATGCCGTCGGCGTAGGGCCGGATCTGCATCAGGAGGTCGAGGAGGAGCTGTAGGCTCTCGAGCCTCTCGAGGTCGTCGTCGCCGTTGCCGTCCCGGTCCTCCTCAGTTTCCGAGACGGGGGAGGCGGATGCCGAGCCTTTCAGGGCGGGGAGGAGGGAGCGGTGGTCGAGGAAGCGAAAGTACGCTCGGATGAACGCGGAGAAACCAGGGGAGTCGGAGTAGCCGTCGTGGAAGTCGGAGAGGTCGAAGGGGAGGCGGCCGACGCGAGCGGCAGGGGGCGCGTCATGGGAGCAGAGGATGAGTCCGTGGGCGAGGAGGAGGCACTTGAGGGCGACGGGCCAGGAGCGCGTGCGGGAGGCGCGGCGGGCCACCGACCACATCAGGGACGCGAGGAGCGAGGACGGGGCGGCCCGGGCCCACGCGAAGACACGCCCCGCGTTCTTGTAATCCACCGACCGCTCGTCATGGCTGGTGGCCCGGATCACCGCCGCCTCCATCTCCGGTCTCCGGCGGTAGAGGTGGCGGGCGCCCATCGCCCTCGTCACGCAGATGCTCCACTTGTCTTTGGCAACCGCCGTCGCGCGGCGCCACCATTGCCTCGTCGACGTCATGGTGCCGGGAACCTTGTTATCGCCAAAAAGGTAAGAATTTGCTCAAGAATTTCCTGCCGTACGTCTTGGCAAGGCGAGGAGAACAAAAGCAAGGAGATTGCGGTGAGACAACGTGGGTGGCACGAAAGCTCAAAAGACGAAAGAGAACGGAACGATGGCCGGACAGAAGAATGGATCAATTGTTTTAAGTGGTGGTATCTTTATTTGGTAAACATCCAGCCTGGCAAAAAGGACCGTGTTTTCTACATCATTTTGGTCTCAGAAAATATACTCCGATAGGCCGGAATTATGTATTTATTTATAGGGGGATGTGATATAACTCCGAGAAACACTTTTGGCTTTCGTGATTTCCAATTTGTATCCCTTAGAAAATGTTTTTTTATTGAATGGTGATCGCTGCGTGTACCCAAAGCGATCACATGGTTCGGCGCGTCGGCAACGCGTTAGACATTTTCGCAAACACTTAGCCGACTCCCAAAGAAGCAATAAATAAACAGCCGACACCCAATCTACAAGTTGCAGACGGAGTTGCTTAGGCTCCAGATTCCGGTTTCCTTTCCCTGTCATCTCCATGTTGTCCTGCAGATGGAGATGCCACGATCACTTGTATTGAGATAAATTTGAATCATTGATGTAAAATGTTTGATTTGAATTCAATTAATCATAATTGATTCATATTAGTCTCTTTTTTTTCTAGATTAAATAAAAATACAAATAGTACGAATATATAGATATTATTATTTTTAGGGACAACCAGTAATAAGTTCACGAATTATCAATAAGATGAAGATTACCACAATGATAGTTTTTTTATATTGGTAAGTCATTCATCGTCATCAAGTATAGAGAATAATACTGAAACATTGATTTCTCTATTCCTTATCCAATATGGGATTAAATTTACTTATTAATATTTTATAATAAGAGAAATAAGGCCTTGTGGGCTCTCCTTTTACATGAGTGACGCTTAAATTAGCCCAACCCGATTCAACACTACATACGTAAAAAGTTTAAGTTTGATGCGATTAAGGTGGAATATAATGTGTCTTTCACAATCTATTTATACAATACTCCCAATACAAATTTGGTAGGTCAAATGCCTCTGTCCGTACTCTCTTTTGCCAACATCATGATCGAGATGAGATAATAACTGAATCAATTCCTCGTATATGTCATTTATGTTAATATCTTTTTTTATACACATGTTATGTGATATTATTATTATACATAGCTCTTTTGTGCAAACTAATTCAGTGATATTTATCTTCCAATTTATTGTTGCTGTGACATTTATGATCTGATCTTTAAGATTTTCTTTTTTAGAAATTCGTAGTCTTTCATCTCTTTGAACATCTATGCATAAAGACAAACATCTTCATGATGGTCAAAACAATTAACCCATTATGACCTTACAAGTAAGTTTTTTTTTTTTTACTCTGATAATACTAAATGATATAGCTTTTGACCTCAATTTTTAACAAAATCTATCGATTTTTTTTGTTATACATTGTTAAAAGAAAATTATCATTAACATCCTTATCACTTCGATATAGCTTTGACCCATATACATACAATCGTTCGAGGTGGAAAACGTCTCATCCTAAAATTGAGTGAAACTTCTCGATCCCATCCTTTCGATGCTCAAATTAGTCTTAAGATCAGTTTCTATAGATATATGTTCTTGGTTTCAATACTTCTTAACTAGAATTGAGAGTATGTTTTTATACATGACTTTAGAGAGAGAATATTTTTGTGAAAATTCTACATGAGAGATTAGTTGTAACTATCCCAAGCTACCTCTTTGACTCCCATGAATATTTCATAAGTGAGACATCTTGTAACTATCTCAAACCGTCCGTCAGACTCATATTCGCATGGGCAAGTGAGTGGCAAGTTGTTTGAGCCTTTTTCTCCCACAGACCTTATACGATACTTGTGTAGTATATGATAGCTAGATGATTATGTATTTCCTATCATAAGTCTATTTTATCAAATTATATAAATCAGATATAGAAGTTTAAATTTTAATAATATGTAAACTATGCATGAATGATATATACGCACAAATTTTGATTAGAAGGTAATGAAAGCTCAATTAAAAAAAGGAAAAAATAAATTTACAAAAAAACTCATTGCTACTTTTATCATGCATAAAAAAATAGATCCATAATTTTTTGATTGTTTGAATAAAAATTAATCTTATTAGCCAATTATTTAGGTAGAACATAATAAAAACAACAATGTATGTATATACGTCGTCCAAATCATTCAACACAACTAACTAGTTAAAAATTCTTGTATGTATCTAATATTATCCATCAAATAGTTTGTCGTCTTCATCAAGATATAGCAACGAAGAATTTCTTTTTAATCTTTTAGACACTAACATCCGAAAAATAAAACGTATCATATTAGTTTCACAACATCGGGTTGATAATCAAAATTTGACCATATCATCAACTCAAATGAAATCTAAGTTTCTATTTACCCCGATTGATTAATCGTATCGTAATTGAAGTTCTATTGCATAATCTTAAACCATATTTTGGCACTCGATTGAACGCATTAACCATATTCAAACGTAGATTGTATTGATTGTTCATTCCTAAATTTGCTTGGACGGAGTGGAGCCTATTTGACTTGAATCTTTTCGTGATCGGCCAAAAGCGTGCGTTTCGATCTTGCAATTATTAGTAGATAAGGTATCCTTTTTATTACATAGAATATAATTCAGAAAACTCCGATTTATGTACTTTACATTAACTTGATGTTGAAGTACATGAATTCATAAACTCAGGATTAGATATAGTTAGGAGCGCCTCACAATGTGCTCTACTCGCTGCGTCGCTCCTTCTACTGCACGATTTAAGTACCCTTGCCGTGACCCAATCTTAATAGTAGCTGAGATCACTCGAGTATACTTCCATTAAACTTATCATGTAGCCCAAGCTCAGCCCATGGTGACTTCAACCCACTCTTCTCCGGAAACACTGTGGCCTAGCCAAAATGACATCTCAGTAATTACTCCGACCACAAGCAAGTCCATAGGCAAAACACAGAGAAGCTCTTTTGTTTTGACTGGGAAATTTCCAAGGCAGAGAGAGAGAGAGAGAGAGAGAGAGAGAGAGTCCAGCTCCACAAAAGAGTGAAAGAGAGTGTCAATCCCTTGCACTGTACAAGCGTCTCATGAGACAAAGAAAAGATGGAGCAAAACAAAGGAAAAGGCTAGCTAGGCTACACACAGCCACAGCCCGAGAACCCACCGCCAGTGCCTGCCGGCTCCTCCCCTGAGACACAAACCCAGAGGTACGCACGCTGCCAAGCTCAAACTCACACAAGGTGAGAAAAAGTGAGAATAAAAAGGTTAAAAAGAAGAGAAAGCAGGAAAAAAGAACAGTTCATTGAAAGCGAGGGAGATGATGTAGTGGTGTGGATACTGAAGAGCGGAGCACGCTGGCCGAGGTCCAACGCCAAGGGGGCCTCCTCCCTCTGTAGCTGCTGCTTGTTTGCCTTCGATCACCACAATAGGTTGGTTCCGCGCGTTAATGCCATCCCTGCCGCTCCTTAATCCCTCTCTTTCTCCACTGTTGCCTCTGCACCCTTTTCAGAGCCCTGCGTACATAACCGCACGAAAGAGAGAGGGGAGAAAGACGAGGGTGGCACTGAATACCATGGCAATTTGATGTTCTCGTCATGAATGATGTCTGTGTTTGTTCTCGTGTCTGTATGCGGGGGGAGGGAGGTTGTCTACTTGAATGGAGTAGGGACCAACAGTAGCGAAAAAAAGTACCTTGCCAACTGAAGCTCTGACCCTTCACACCAACACACACCTTCTCTCTCTCTCTCTCTCTCTTTGTATTCTTGCGCGACAAGTGCTATTGCTGCAACCTGCACTATCTAATTGGCTCTCAACTTTTATCTCTAGTGGATTCGGGTCAGCAATCAGTCTTCTGTTTTTATTGCTCTTGCTCCCCCCCTCCCTCCTGCCACTGTTCATCCTAAGAACCTGTGGCCTGCAAGTATCCCACCGAAACCAAGGTAAATTTCCTATGCTCAATACGATAGGGAGCAGGTGGGCTTTCAAATCAGACGGAGAGCGGAAAGAGACAGAAAGAAAGGAAGCACGCTATTCTACCATTAACCACTCTTGTCTTAACCTCACTTGAACCATGGTGATCATCAACTCATAACGACCTAAACGGTGCTCAACGTTCCTCTATTTATTTAGTAGGCTTCAGAGTTACAACGTATGGCCATGTCCACTCTGCATGAACACATCTGACCTCCTTCGTAATAATACAGACAAGTTTTCTGAGGAGGAAACCATGTATAGAATAATCACGGTGAGAAAGGAAAAGTAATCATCATCCAACTAGGAAAGGAGAAGCACAACTGCATGTCACAGTAACACTCTTGACGTGCACATTGAACATTGAAGGTAATTTAATTACAGTCATCACCCAATACCGGAAACGAAGGAAAACGCTACTTGGAACCCAAAATAATACTGGGAAGCTACGATTTTGAGACCTTCTCTGGGTGGTTATGCTCGTCGTTCTCTTCTTCACCCTCGGTCACCACCGACGACATGTAGCTCACGACGAAAGAATTCTCCTCGGAGGCCATCCCGGGCTTCGCCCGGAACTGCTGCCTGCAGGCGAAGCAGGTGATCTGCAGCAGCGTCGAGTTGATCTGCTTCACGGCACGCTCCCTAATGGCGTGAGCTCGATTCAGCTCTATCTGAGCCTGTTGCCGGATCCGCTTGGCGTTCTCGAACTCGCGCTCCGCTAACTCGAGCTGTCTCCTTGCTTGCTGCCTCGCCTCGTCGGCCAATGCCTTCTCAGCCATGGCGAGCTTCAGCTGCTCCATCGTCTCGTCTTTGAGTCTTGTGGAAGCCAATCGCGTGTCTTCAGAATTAGGAGCGCGGCGAGCCGCAGGCCCTAGCGAGAGTTGCAATTTGTTGGCCTTAGCTTCATCAGTTATAGGAGATAATACGGCCGAAGGGAGGGCGGCCTGCTGGTTATTGGATGGAGGTAGAAGCTGGAGCTCGATGTTCTGAGTACGGTGTTGATCTTGCTGCGACGATGAAGGTTGATCCGGCCGGGTGAGGAAGAGCGCGACCGCCGGATTCGCCGTTCTTAGGCCGGGCCACATTGTGGGGCTGAAGTTGGTGTCGCTCGATGGACTCGGGCTGGAAGCCGTCGTAGACAAGCATGCCGGCGGCTGGGACATGTGGAGCTCGGCTCGAGCTCGGCCGGCAGTGCATGTGTCTTGGTGCTCGATGAAGCTCTCCACCCTGTGGCGGTCAAAGTACAGAGAAAAAAATCAATGATGTTGCTGAGATGGGTCGAGCAACACATATATTCAAGATTTGGAGCCTTCCGTCTCGATCCGAGTAGCATGCGAAAAATATACGGATGATACAAGAAGATGATGATATATGGAGTTCACAACAAGTCGAGCTTCCGGTTTATGAAAATTAGTGGCGCTATGGTCAAGAGAAGGGAGTTAAATGGCCCTGAAACCAGAAATAGGTAGGAGGAAAGCGGCAAATCAGCACTGGTGTTGGGAATTGTGTGCTGCCTTGGATCAGATTTAGAAACCCTATGAGGCTCTGCAAGCACACAAGGAACAAAATATCCTAACAAAAGAATGGCTATCTCCATGGAAATAGAGTGGGATCCAGAAGTGTTTGGAAAAGGAGCTGCTTTTAGCATATCAACCCAAAGAAATCCATCATGAACTTCTTCTTGGATGTTCAAGACAAAAAGAAAATAAACTAGGAAGCGATTAACTCCGGCGAGGGTGATCGAGGAACAACTTGAAACGGTTTATGAACTTTCTCGGCACCTGGAGAAGACGCGGCCGCAGTCGCAGGAGTGGCCGCGGGTGCCGCAGGTCTTGAGGTGGGCCTTGTAGTCGGACTGCACCGCGTAGGCCTTGGAGCACTTGGCGCAGACCCACTGCCGGTGGCTGCTGTGCTTGCGCCGGAAGTGCTTCTTGATCCCGACCAGGTCGCCGAGGGCGTGGCACGGGTCGTGGTGCAGGCAGGTCGGCTCCGGGCACACGAACACCCGCTTCCGCACCTCCGACGCCTCCCGCTTCAGCAGCTTCCACGGCACCTTGTGCCGCCGCCGGTGCATCTGCAGGTTCTGGTCCCTCTGAAACCCCTGGTTGCAGATCTCGCACACGTACCGGTCCGACTCCAGCAGCGTCCTCGGCGACAGCGATACCACCTCCGCGTCCGGATCTATTGATCGCCAGCAGAATCAGCCCCAACAAAGACGGTGGTTAGCGAAACAAAGACGAAGAAAGGTGACCTCACCCCATCCATAGTAATAACCACAGTAAAATCTCAATCGAGATGTATGATCGTTCACCTGGAGTGCCGGCCGGCCTTCGCTTTTTCTTGGTGTTAGTGGCATTGTGAGGCGAACTGAATGGTTGCGGAGCGGGCGATGAGACGGTAGTGCCACCCAGAAGTGGCGGGGGAGCCGGCGATGGCGAGCCTAACATTGGGCGACTTCCTCCTTATCTCCCTCCTCCAGTCAGAGGCTTGAAACCTATCTATATATGACCTCTTGTTCGTACTGCGAAGGGGATTGAACTAAGTGGTTCTCCTTGAGGACAACAAGGCTAATAAAAAAGAGTGTTATAAATAGAGAGAATACAGCTCGAGGAGGAAGAGGAAGAAGAAAAGGCCTATCTCAACATTTTTTTGTTGTGTCTGTTTGGAACTCACTGGGATTACATAAGGGGACAGCTTTGTAACAGCTATAGGTTGATCAGGTTTCCTTCAGATTTTATGGCTGGCTATGGGGGGAGGATGGTGTTCCAGTTATTGGGGTTGGAGTCGGTCTTGTAATGCTGCAAGGATTCTGCTAATACTTCCATTAAATTAAACGTTTTCAGAAGAGAGAGACAGTGAGAGAGAGAGAGAGATAAGTTGCAGCTCGACCCCACCACAGAGAGGCCATTGGGACAAAGAACAAACATCCCCACAAGGAAACAAAAGCTCTCATATCGCTACTTCCATCAGTATAAATTGCATGCATTAATGCAGGCGTGTCTCCAAATACACGTGAGACCCCTTTTCTCTCTCTCTCTCTCTCTCTATGATTTTTACGACGACAGTAGCCACAAACTACTTCACTGCCGCAGCCACTGTGCAGCTGAGAGCATGAACAATCTGTACAGCTGCTCGTAGACGAGAGGAGTGTTTTGTCCATGCCTACTTCGCCCTCCCGTGATGCCGAACTCCGTAACACAGCCCGTTTCTATTAACAAAAACGTTTTCCGTTTCGATCGGATCAAAGTCCGTCTAACAATGCAGCTGACATCCCGTTTCCTCGTTTTCGAATATAGTTTAGATAATGATTTCGAGGAAACGTTTTGGAGTACAACAAAAAGCTATGCCCAAATTTGCTTGTCTTCTGGTAAAGCCATGATCGATGTCAGAGGTAGAAAATCAATACTACCACAATTTGTGGATTCATAATTGTGAGAATTTATTGATTCATTAGGCAAATGTTTACTTGTTTCGGAAGTGGGAATAATCGAATAAATTTACTCGAACACGTAATTTCTTTTTCTGAATAATAATAATAATAATAATAATAACTCATATAAACAAAAACGACTAGAAAAAGGTAGTACTATTCTTGAGTTTCTTTTTCTTTCCTTTTGACTCCATTTGGTGTGAGAAAATAATTTAGAACCCCTGA
The DNA here is from genome assembly GCA_004837865.1 of Musa balbisiana. Taxonomy (NCBI): domain Eukaryota; kingdom Viridiplantae; phylum Streptophyta; class Magnoliopsida; order Zingiberales; family Musaceae; genus Musa; species Musa balbisiana. The sequence goes on from CM017194.1 coordinate 7,176,599, forward strand.
ATTTTCCACCGGGATTCAAAGCTTGCTTTGATATAAAAAAGATCTTAATATTGGGTCGAAAGCTAAAGCTTTAATATTTGAATTTGAGGTTTTTCTGTAGGATTTTTTTTTCTTTTTTCTTTTGAATTAGGAATTTATGCGCGTTGGCGCATATTTAATTGGATTTTTTCAATTACTTAATCACTGATATTTCAAATTCTGGGATATCTATCTTTCTAAAAGAAATTTTGTATAGGAAGAAATTAAAATTAAGATCGATTATCCCTTTTTCCTCCCAAAAAAAAAGAGATTATCTTATGATTAACCTTATCTATTCCTATTATTGAATCACACAAGAATTAAGAAGCATCATTTCTTGTAAAGAAAATAACATTTGTTTTCCAATTATTAGTCATTTTATAATAACCGTTAAACGTTAACACTATAGCTATAAAAGTATTATTATTATTATTATTATTTACACGAATTTTTAAATAAAATCAAAAGGCATACTACATGTTCAACATCCAAAAGATAAATCTGAAACTACTTATTTGACAATGGATACATATGAAAATGTTCCTTCTTTATAAATTTGATCCTTCATAATAAATCTATGATTTCTTTTCCTTCTACAAATGCTAAATCTAGCACCTTTTCTTTTAGTTAGTCTTTCTAGTTGAAATGCAACATCAAGTGGGAAAATTACTCATGGTATTTGTCATGCACAATTTATTTTAGGAGATATCTGTAAAGTTTGTAGCCTTTAATTGGGATGTGGCAAAATCATACTTTTTTATTCTTCTGCCTGTTGTTTAGTTTGTGCAGGAAAAAAAATCATCAAACATCACCAAACAGCAAATGCAATTTTGAAGATGTCAAAGACATATTCCATCCCATGAATCAAAAACCTAATAATATGTATATGTCTCCTCTGAATTCTTTCAGGTAATAAGTCTAAAAACCTTTTTGACTCTGCAAAGAGTTCATAATACTAGCATTTATGGTGTTACAAATGTTCAGCTCAACAAAGAGAACGAGATCCATTTAGAGTGTGTGTGTGTGTGTGTTTATTGACTTCACAGACTCCAGTCTCCCTCTTGCTGGTGTCTGAGAAGAGGATAGAATGAGAAGCGAAGCCGACATCTGGAGGACTGTGTGTGTCATGTTTGGTGGCTGCTGGGTGGGAAAAGGAAGGGCGAGGACCCCACGGGAGAGCTCATGGCATTATTCTTCCACCTCATGCCGCTCTCCCTCCCCCCCCCCCCCCACTAGATTAGCTTAAGCCCAAAGCAGCCAACTTTTTGGCCTAAGCAACACCGTGCTATTCATAATGATAGTGTTGCGCCACCTGCCTGTGACTACTGCGAAGAAGCTCATTGGTGGAACTTGGCGGTGACTTTAATGAACTCCGAGCTTTACACCCCATGTGTGAGTCCAACTGATACGCTGCTCCGGGAGCCTTTACAACCTCTCACTCTCTCTCTCTCTCGCTAAAGCAGATTGACACACTGACCATTGGATCGACTGACTTCCACTTGGCTGTGTATGCATACTTTAAGAGGCTACTGTACGTACGTGTTGCTTGGTAACATGGAGTAGGAAATCTTCACCAACTAGGAAAATTGCTTCGCCTTTATTAAGGGCATAAAGGTAGTCATTTCAAATTAGGGTCTTTACATAGCTTAAGTATCAGCTATCTTAAATATCAAAAACAACAATTAAACTTAATTGGAGTTTGAACATATGCTCCCTAATAGTCAAATGACAAGAGGATATATGCAAGTTTTTGGGCTTGCAAGGATGTGTGCAATTTTCCTTTTCCCGATCGAAATATTATCCTCAAATTTTAAATATCAATCCTCATTTTCATCCATTAATTTTAGTAGATTAGATATAAGTCCTCCTATATTTACATGTATATAAATCCAATATCCAACTTGAATATATATGATTGAAAACTTTGTATTGTTGTATGTGTTTTCTCTTAGGCACATCCTATAGCATCCAGAGTGAAAGGAAACCCACTGATAATAAGGTTTTTTTTTTTCTTCTTTTATTGAATCCATCTGATCATAAAGATGCTATAAACAACTAAGTAGATGCCACTATAATATGGTTAAAAAGCCCCTCCTTAAATCACACAAACAATCATATCCTTGGGCTATGGACTTGACATTATTCTTTTGTGGTTTCTTGTTTTATTATTTGTATTAGTACTATGTACCCACAATCAATATAGGCGGGTAGGTCAGGTTTTTTTCTTCTTATATTTAATATGGCTGATGCAGACAAATATACAGATTAGTTTGCTCTCACTTATCACCCAAGTCCTGCCATTACATCAACCATGCAAAAAAAGAATAAAAAAAGGAGGAAAAAATTCCTGTCTCCTTTAGCAAACCAATGGGACCGACAGAAGTTACATTAATTTACTTGGATTTAATACTCCATCAAAAGCTGGCCTTTTCTGTTGGTTGAAGGAATGGGAGATGGTGGGAGGAGGATCTCAACACATGCATCCTTGGGAACACCATGCGCTCGCAATCATCCATCCCAAGCGTTGGTGATCCTGCTGAATCTAATCATGTCCCAGGATCTCACTCTTTTACATGCATACTTCCCTTAATTAATGGCTTCCTCCTCTTCTTTTTCTTTTCGCTTTGATCTCGTGTGACTCAGCCTAAGCTCGAGCTTTGTGTATTATATTGGTTGGATCATGATTAGTTTAGTCACAGCGGCACGTTGGCCACTTTGGGTAGGCCGGTCGTAGAGCGTCATCATCTTCTTCGCATCACAGTGGAACATGGAGTGTAAGAGAAAAGCTGAGAAGAGGCCGACAAGCATGATCTTTGTTTGCTTCAGATCGTCGTGATAGTACACGCGTTAGGACCACAAGCTTATGGCTCAGGAAGAACTTTGATCGCCATTGTTTCCTAGATACGGTGGGTATTGAACCGAGAAGACACAGCAGCAATGGGATAGATCCCCGTTTCTTAGGGTTTCCAAACTGAATCAGATCCACGGCACACCAATGGAGATCACTGGTGTTGAAACATTGCCATGTATTAAAATTTACGTGGATTTACTGTTTCCATGACGTTGTGGTTGATGGAGTAACGTAGATCAATCAGACACAGCATAATCGATGTTGCTCGAAGACTTCAAAAGTTCTAAAGGTACGTGTCAAATTTTCGGCATCTCCAACATTTAAATCGTTCAATACTAATTCAAGCTAGAAAAATAATTTAAATATGTATTGGTTGTAATAAGGACCAGATTTCCAAAGAAAGGATTTGGATGGAAAAGCTACTATATATCTTTCTTGTGTAAAGAAAAAGTGATAGCATGAGAAGGAAGGAAGACCACACAAAAAATAAAAATAAAAAAAGAAAGAAAGAAAGATGAACAAAGATACGAAGATTAGAAAGAGAAGAATTCGTCTTCAATGATAGGTACACTCACATCATATTGATCAGTGTGGTATGCTATGTTAGTGGCTTGATGACTATACGAAGGATTTATAAAGAAGAGTTTGTAATAACCTAATTTTAATTTAATTCGTTTCACATCGATCATTTTTAATGTCTTTTATTTGTACATTATCTGCTACTCATGGAAGAGGAGCATTCTGATAGACAAGGCATATTTTCTTATATAGATAGCATGGTTTATATTATATTATATATATATATAAACTCAAAGCAAATTATCACAACAAGGTGGCATAATATAATAAACAAATAAAGCACAAGAGAGAACCCCAAATCATATGATTTATCTTTGAAACCTTCTACTAATGTAATCAATTGACCAGCTTTTGTGATGAGACCTGTAGCCAACAGGTGTTGATGATGACAAAGAAAGTGGAAATAGGAAGTAACAGGAAAAAAAAAACAGATGTTATTTTTTTTGCTGAAAGTGTACCATATGATATGAATCATCCTTGTCACAGTATGAATTATCCTATTTTCCAACATCATTGTTTAGTCATAAATCATTTGTCAGCAATTATTTTTTCTTTCCGTTTTCTAGATAGGTCTTGTCCTACTACAGTTAGATTGTTAGGTACAAACCATTAACAATAATCTTTGATAAAATTTTAAGATTGAATTTAAAAATAGAAATAAATATATTTTATTTCATTTATTGATCAAGTTTTTTGATGGAACAATAATAGTAAATGATTTCATAGGCTTTGAGCTTAATTTTATTTCAATGTATTTTGAATGATAAAAATATTTTATAAAAAAGGATTTAAAAATATTTAATAATGGATGCAAATATGTCTAGTAGAAGCATGAAAAGGCCTTTCTTAGAAACCAAGTTAATGGGCACAAAACATTAACAATTTTAAATTCATATTATGAGCGAAACTCAATTGTTAATTAATTTTGATTCACTCAAATTATATTCAAACGATCTTGATATATTCTAGCTTCTCCATCCACATTATTCTTAGCAATGCGTTGTTGATGTAAGCGATGGTTAATCAAGCCGTCTTTTGGTTGATCAATGTGATTCAAGCTATAATAATTTTTGTTTAAGATGCTAACTAATATAGCTAGTAAAGACTTTATTACATTAAGACATCGGAGTAGTCTTCTACTTTTGATTTGTAATGAAAAAGAAAAAAAGAATCTATGAATGGCCTCGATGGCTTTTCAATATATTTACATGTATGCACGAGGAAATGGAATGTTATCATCGATTTATTTGGGAGGCTACGATGAAAGATTTGAGAGAGAAAGAGAAATTGATTGAATATGTGTCCAAGTTATATACAAGTAGTCCCCTCCCCAAACATCATCATCACCAGTACACACCATATCTGCACCCACCCTTTCTCCTCCAAGCCTCCGGGTCAAAAAACCCATTGACTCCCTGCCACGTTTTGTCTCCGCCTCGCGGGGATGCCTTAAAGTAGAGGGAGGGCGTAGATTTTTTTTGTTTCTTTCACTTTTCACCTTTTTTTTATCTTTTACTTCTTAGCTCACCCCACGTAAGCGTCGCCCCCCAACTCGCTCCCCCCCCAACTCCTCTTGCGCGTCGACCCCACCACGCCGGCAACATCTAGTGGCGGGGGCCACCTCCCACACCCGCACCCACTTCCGAGTGTGAAACGGAAGATGGTGGCCCTGCTGGTGCGCCCACCCTCGCCCACGTGCGAGATGCTGTCTGCACGTGCCATCCGGATGCCGTATCGCTGCGGGTCCCGCTCGCTAGACGGCCGATCTCCCGCCGTCGCTCGCGGACACGAGTCGTCCGGGAAACGTAGCCGAACCCCGTCGTTAAAGTATCGGAGAGAACGATAGAACTTGGTTGCGGTCAGCAATTATGATTGCATCACAAACCCGGCAAGGCAAAAAAGCCATCTCTTATTAAGTCCAGCTTAGGTGAGACGGAGGACGTACCCAATCCCGGTACGGTATAAAAACCCCTGGCTAGGTTTCGGCCATTAGTTTATGATGTAGAAGCAGCTGTTCAGTACATCCAAGTAACCCAAAACCTGACCCACTAATTGACATCCACCACCTCCTGCCGTCGCATCAGCCCCTCCTGGGCGACGCCTCCAGGAAGCCGTCGACGGCAGCCATCTACCCACGTAGTGACAAAACGGACTGTCGGACACGTGGCTCCTGTCGGGGCTTTTGTTAGTGGGGGGCAGCGGCGGGACCCGCGCTCTTCCATCGAGCGGCTTTGCTTGCGTCATCCCTTCCGCCCTACGCGGCCGACAACTCCTCGGCTGGGGCAGCAGGCGCCTGTGTGTGTGTTGTGGAGCGAGGACTTGGCTTTTGGCTCTTGTACAAGTTCGTATTCTAGATCGAGACTCCTCCCCACAACCCCCTGCCTGGACGAGTCTACCCCTCCGATCCATACACCAGTTGTTTGGCCACCATCTCCTCCAATTATTGTGCTCGCGTTCATTGTAGCCATGTCAGCTGGTGGACTTTCCTCTTGTTCCGGCAGGAAGAATCAAGGGGGTTCCGACTCTTCAGTTTGGACCTTGTTCTAGTCTGCTTCCTCCAGGCCTCACCGTGATTTTGTCTGCTTGGCCGTGGCCTTACCCCCCCCCCCCCGGGTCGACCTCCGAGCGCCTGTTGTCGGACCAACGCGGTCGTCCGGTGCGGCCTTGCCCATGGCTTTTCTGCTCATCTCCATGCTCTCTCTCGATCTCTCTCTCGTCGTCTTCTTCTCCCCAGTGGTGATGCTGGGATTGACACATGCACGCTTGTGCTGGGACAAGACCAGGATCGGCATGGCGGTGAACAGGAGCCATATCGAGCTTCCATTTGGTAGGTTCACTGATGTTGCTCTCGGAATATTGCGGAAAATGATACAGCAGTTATAGGACAAACGAAATACTTCGGTTCTCCAACAATTACGACGATTCCATCACTGTTGCCAACGCTCGCTCCAACGTATACAAGACAACAAAGGAGGTCATTTTGACGTGATGATTTCCCTTTCTGGACTCTACTATAGCGTACATCTGTTGAGCAATAGTTGCGTTTGGAATCGCAATGATTAGTTTAGCTCGGATATGTGGCTTCTGCTTGCCCATTGCATTCCTGGAGAATGTCTTATGCCGACATTTGATATGTGATAAATCATCAAACTGAGATAGCTATGCATCATATTATACTCATCACAGATAATAACTCATCAAGATATACACATCATGCTATTGCAACCAACAAGGAATCGTAGAGAGCCAAGTCGAGTTCGACCATGTACATCTGTCACATATTGAACGAGTTGACTCATTTGTTTCGTTGCGTACGTGTTATGGTTAGATCAGAACGCCCAGAAAGATCCCTCGGTAAACTTCAACAGGAGCAGTAGGATCACTACATAGGCTCGCAATGATCCAACTCAAGTTGCTGCAGACATGAGAGCGATAACTAGGGTATTGGACGACTGTTGAACCATGTGGAGCAATAGTGAGGGGCGAACTGTGATTACTGCGTAGGAGGATTTGCAAGGGAAGTAGGGCACCATCAAACATTATATTCTCAAGTTGTCTTCTTCCAATGGGGACCCATGCAAGAAGATATAATCACTTCCTGCTTGAAAGTTGGATATCATTGTTCCTGGAAAGTAAACGAGAGATTCCAGCAACATAACCCTTCTTGTTTCCAGACCCCAGCTTGCATGTCCTCTTGGCCTTGTTTATAGCTTCCTTTCTCCTATAATGAGGGTCAGGAATGGATAATGCCATCTATCATTCATCACCTTCGCTTCTTTTTTCTCTCTGTGATAGCTGTTTTGTTCTGTCGCATCACCTTAGCATCTTTGCCTCTTCCCATGAAGGGAACCTTTCACCACGTCATGACAGGCTCTTGAGCCCACGGTATCATTTACCAAGTCATATGAAGAATTGCAACCACCGAACAAAGTGCTAACACCTCAAATAAGAATAATGATAGCACGCTCGCTTATCATTCAAGAAATGCCATTAGCCTAGTGAGAAAATTAGCCGACGTGGACGAACAACCACCTTTCACTTCTATGCATTCCTTTTGTCCGAAAACAAATGAAGATATGGCGTAGATCGAGAGACGATAATTGTTATACATGTTAATTTCAGGATACAATAACGTAAGGATGCCTAGAAGCACGGCTTCCGGTTTGCAGTCTGCATGCACTTTTACGTAAAACCAATATATCCAGACGCTCTGTATGCTATGCTGCTGAGTATACGTATAAATTGAAGTATTTCATACATGTCAAATGCTCACATAGAAATGTCGAAATATATAGCTATTTACCATACATAAAAATAATAATCCAAATGGCTTGGACCTTTCGTAAGGCAGGCTATTGCGCACCCACCGTCATGCACAATGATCCTCTTTTTATGGTAAAATAATGATGTCCATCTTTCAAGCTCCTAACGAGAGATGTCATGAAAGCCACCTGCCACAAAGAACATCGTAAGGCCGCTAACATAAATTGTGTGAAGAGCATCAACAAACTATGATGAACAGAGGGTATGATGATTTCTGTACTAGTGCGGCTATTCCTTTGCTAGTCCCCCTCGCTTGGTGTTCTTTCCTTACCAAAGAAAACCAGAGTGCATGTCATAAAAGTAGAACGAGACAAGTGATACAAATGAGTCTGGAGCATCTAATGCTAGTGTAGAGAGGGATTCCTCTTCTGCTCTCTTCTTTGCCTTCTACCTTTACTACTCCTTCCCACCTCTCTTCTTTTTAGTTGACAAGTCCCTTTTTGGATGAGCCACCAGACCATGTGCTCCCATCACCCTCAGTCGTGGTGGTGGATCATTCCACATGAAAGACAAAAAAAATGAAACAAAAAGAGAGGGGAAGGGGGGGGGAGGGGGGGGAAGAGATGGAGAGAGAAAGAGTGGTAGCATGTCACTCTGAAATAGTTGGATAAGAAGGAGAGCCTCGTTACAACGCAAAAGTTGGGTCTGAGCGTGACAGAGACAAATGGAGGTGCTGCTCTCGGGGAAAAAGAAGGATCTAAAGGAGGCTTGGTGGTACATGGGTTCAAATAGTTTTATATGAGAAGGTAGTCTTCTTTTCAGCAAGGCTAGACCCACATCATTCAAGAGAGTTGGGAGGATGCTTCCATTTAGGCATCTGGGTCCATGGGCTCGCCGGTTCGTGCATCTGTGAAAAGCTTTGGTAGGAGCTCTCTTCCCCCCCTCCTTTTCCAAAAGGCCTCGCGAGACCACAAAGGAGCAAAGGAACAGGCCATGTGAGCTCTCACCCCATGAAATGGAAAAGTCAAAACCGGGGAATCTTTAAGATGAGCTCTTCCTTTCTGCAACTGAAGCCCCACCTTGTGTCTCCCTTCAGACTGATGTCTTTTGGATCACTTAAAACATGGATTTGGGTGTGATGTGATGAGTAGGGACCAATCGCATCTTCTTTTTAGGACTACTCTTGGGCTTCCCATCTCAGTATTCGGCGCTCATATCACTCCTTCGGCCTGTTACTCCGTAAGCTCCTTTAGCACCCGTAAGCAAAGGAAACCAATTAATTACCTTGAGCGATCGAGGGGCTGACTCATTCATCTTAGCACTTCAATATGGAAGGCTGAACTGCATGAAGACCAACCACTACAGCAATAGCTAGTGTTATCTTGGAATACGTGTGGGGTATGCTAGAGAACTAATACCTTAAAATATATCTCGATATCAGTCACTGCTTCAGAATGTTGACAACTCCTACCAGTCCTCCGAGCTTTTGCTGGTTGGGAGGACCACGAGGACTACAGAGCTAAATGAATGGATCTTTTGGGGACCAAACTAGTTGCTTCTGCTGGATGATTTGCAGATAGCTTTCCATTGGAGACTGCACCAATGCATAAAGACTCAATGATCAAAGGGAAGAAGAGATCTCTTTTTTTCGCATGCATGAGATGGAACATGCGTGTGTTTGTCCGCCATCCAGAGAGACTTCCTCTTCACGATGTAATACCATCTCCAATGAAACAAAATAAACCAGTAGAAAATGCTCCGAAATGTCGAGAGTAAAGTGTTCCCAAAGTCCCTCTTCTTTACATGAACCAGCGGCGGTCCAGATCTTGAGACGTGAAGCACACTGCCATCTACTTTTGCTTTTGCATCAGCGCAGAGGAAGCTGCGGCGAACTTCCTCGTCATGGAGTCCTCACGATTTGTTCATGCTCCCAAATCCATTATCGTACGAGAAATAGTATATATTATCTGCCATTTCCTGTACCACAGGAAATGATCGGATTCCTTACTTTTAAGAACGATAATTACTGATTCTGTAGCAAAACTTTTCGGATGCCGATTCCCAATAATTTCTCTGAAAAGTCTCTCACTTTTGCCTCTTTTACACATCGTTTTTTCTCTATTTTCTGAAAGTATTGTCTCATGATGTTATAACTACATCTTTTTAATATGTCCTGCCTCTGTGATTCGATTAATTTGCTAAGCATTAAAGAATTGGTCAAACTTCGAACTACTTCTCGGATCAAAAAAGATTGGACTTTAACAAATTGGACTAAATACGATAGATGTATTTTATTTTAGTGAGCAAGAGTTCAACGAGTTAAACAAATTTATCTAATGGGTCTCATAACAGGCTGGATTGGGCTTGGCATTTAACACTCCGATTTGGGCCTGCATCCTCTCTCTCTCTCTCTCTCTCTCTCTCTCTCTCTCGTCAACAGTATAGTCGTCATTAGCATTGGTTTTGTAACGACATTGATAATGATTGCAATGAAATGGGTTAAACACTGTGCCCATTAATAAACAATGGCAGTAATGTAACCTACCATAAAGAAAGGGATAAGTCTGGGGAGGTTCTCAGGTGCATAGCATGCCGTATAGAGACTGTATGGACGATGTGAATTCTATGCCTCCAACATCAATCTTATTCTCTTGAGGCAAGCGTCGTATAATTATCTGCATCGGTCTCGTCATTTGGTAAACTGTTTGCAATTGCCGTGTTATAGCCAACAACATGGATACGTTTGGTAGAGTCCTATTGCAAGCACTACAAAACGACTCCTAAGTTGTTCATTTGCTCGAGAGCTTTCATGCATATATTGTAGATCTCTCATGTCCCCTTTGAGGAGTAAGGGAGTCTAATTTCCTTTTGGTAGATTGGCATTTATATTACATTTTATGGATCGACAAATTAGACTACGGTGTGTCGCTGTATCAAACAGAAGTATTCCATCGATCATGACATTTAAAGGTACATAAACTTAATTCTTGGTCTATGTTATTTGATTTCGATCTTGATATTAAATTATTTTGCATGATATTATTAATATTATTTTATACTTATAATTAGTATTAGAGTTATGTTTTGAAGTCAAAATAACTTAGATCATAAAAATATATTAATTTTTTTTATTATATCTGTCGTTATTGTCATTCACTTGTAAAAGGTTGTTTCTATTCTAATCGTATGACGCTTGCACCATTATATATCATGTGAGTAATGTAAGTTTATTCGCTTGTACTTATGAGTAGAATCATGGATGGAAGCATGGTGCTCGATTTTGGTCCGTAGGTTGTCATGGGTAACTTACTATCGACGATAATATTATGAAGGGCGATAACTCATTGTGGTTGCTAACCCTATCATGGGTAGTGGCTGCCAAGAGGTAGAGCTACTAGCTACTATGTATAGCGGTGAGGCATGCAGTGTTTACTATTGTGGGCAATAATGGGGTGGCAGCATTGTGGAGGGTAGCAGCTTTTCTTGGTTGTCAGTCCTATCATGGGTAATTGTTATACAAATAGTATTACCAAACAATGGTGACACTAAGTGCAATGGCATAGGAGGGCGATAACTCTATTGAATATGAAGATGTCTAGGGCTACTAAGTATCATTGTGGTAGTTCATAGTGGTTGAGCATGAGGGCTATTGAGTCTCCTAGTAGTAGAAGAGCCATGACTCTGTTGATAGTGGTGTAGGAAAATCTAAAGACGACATCACATGCATAACAGAAGAATAGAAAATAAATATCTCTAGATTTTCCAATGATGTATTCATCGTCGTGCAAAGATTGGTGTACAAAATCCATGAAGCTGAAAACCACGCGTGAGATAGTTATGTTACATAGGGAGATCGTATATCTCTGAATCCCTGCAGATCTGTAGGAGAGGATGAAGGAGGTCAAGCGTCCTCATCTCTAGCGGTGATCCACATAATAGGCCTACGACAACGCTCCTCCAATCGTTGCATAAATCTCCACACCTGTTATCTAAGGAGGAGAAGAAGAGAGGAGAATAGGAGGTGGTAACTAAGAAATCTCTAGCCTATAGGTGTTTGGTTCCCTCCTATTTATAGAGGCTCCCTATCAAATTAACCCTACTGGATCCTGCCCTATTGGGTGTTGGATCTTCATCCAACTACCCAAGCCTCTTAGATTAGTAGATCTCTATCCAATAATCTCTCATTGACTCTTATTGGATCTCATCCATAGGATCCAATAAGTTAGGAGCTTATTGGATATCCAATAAGATAGGGGCTTTGACGGATATCTCATATCCGAACATCTACTCGTCACAATATCTACCATATGTGTGTGACCCTCTAGGCCCAATATCGAGTTGGCCATAAATCATATATATCAAAACTCTTTCAAGCTCAGTGAATTATTATAATAATTCACTCGACTCATCAACTATGGACGTACTAGGCCACTATGTCATAGTTCTCAGACGATACAAGAGAATCCAATCCATTGGACATATTTATTCTCATTTACCATGTATCTATAGTCCCTCATCCATCTAATACTCCAGAAACCATATACCAAGCATTATATTGTCAAGCCTATACAGTTTCTATTCAAGTCTCGCTCTAATCGGATTCTCTCGAAGAACTCTTTCTCTCTCAATCTTAATGACCCTAGTCAGAGATTTGTTTGAGTAAGAACATATGAGATATTCCTCTCATGAAATTAAGAGTGGGTGATCCTATATCGACACTCAATAGTCCTTGTAAGGTGTTGAATCTCGGATTTTGATGATGAAACTAATTGATTGTGTTTAGATATTTAACTGCATTTTGAGTGATGCAGGTCTACTCGATCAGGATTAGACAGTTGACGCAGGAGGAATTGACGTTGCGCCGAAGGAGATCACGTCAGGATATTGGACGATAGAACACTTCGGATGTTGGGCATCAGGCTAAGGAGAGCGGAATTGCACCAAGGATATCGGGGTTGCGGAGGTCAACCGCCGATTGGGCAATAAGCCGCAAGAGAGGACGATGCGCTAAAGAATCGGACGAAGCGCCAACCAATGACGTGCCGGGCAACAGAATGTCAATTCGCGTTGTAATAATTATCTAGATCGGAGTAGAGTTTTGGCTTGTGTGTGCAGGATTAACTACGATAACGATGAAGACATAAAGCGAAACAAAGTGTCGGAGTCAAGCGCGAAGAATTCGTTGGGAGTTCGAGAGTCCGACGGAAGTCTGAAGGTTCGTCGGGAATGCTGCCGGAACTAGCCGAGAATGAGTAGGGAGCTTGTCGAAGGGTTTTCGGAAGCTCGCCGGAAGGTACGTCGGAAGTTCGCGGAGCTTGCCGAGAAAGATCATAGCTTGCCGAAGAAGCTCGTCGGAACTCGCCAAGATCAAATTGTGAAGTCTAGGAGCTTGTCGGGAGTCCGCAGAATGGTTTCCGAGAGTTTATCGGAAGACCGCCAGAAGTTCGCCGGAATAAGTCTTGACTTGCGGACTTTGTAATAGCTTAGGAAATGTCTTTAAATTCGTAGTTAGCATATTAATTAGGGTTAGGATTAGGTGTTAATCTTATAACCTAAGTAGGGGCCAATTGGGCCCAAGTTCGGATTGATTTGGGCCAAGTTTGGAGCCCAACTAGTGAGCTGAAATAGTGTAGGCGGTGGCATCGCCAGACTAGGCAGTGGCACCACCCGGAGCCCGAGGATAAGGCGGTGGTACCGCTAGACTGGGCGGTGGCACCGCCCAGTACCCGAGAGTTTGGGCGGTGGCACCGCCCAGCACCCAAGAGCCAGGCGGTGGCACCGCCCAGTACACTGTCAGTGTCAGAACTGACAGGCGGTGGCACCGCCACTGATAGGCGGTGGCACCGATAGCTTCGGGAACCGAAGAGAATTCAAATTTTGGAGCCCAAATTTGAATCCTCTTGAGGCCTATAAATACCCCTCAATTCTCAGCAGAGATAACAACTTTTTAGAAGCAATAGATTGAGATAAAAGCCTTAGCAAAGTCTTTAGCAAGTCTTGTTTTCAATTGCTTGAGTGTTCACCTTCTTCTTTCTCATTGAAACTTTGTAAGAGTGTGAACCACTTGTAAAAGGTTGTAAGATGGGTATTTGTCCTTCCCCTTCAAAGTGATTTGCTAGTGGAAGTTGGGAGCCTCATCGAAGAATGCTTCACAAGTGGATGTAGGTCATTTTGACCGAACCACTTTAAAATTGGCGTGTTCTCTGGTTTGCATTTACTTATTGCTATTTACCTTACTGCAAACCTTCATATGTGCTTTACTTCCCCATTACTTTTGCTGCACACCTTTACGAACACGCTTTCAAGTTAAGCACTTCCGAGTTCGATTTTTATCATACGAAAGATTTTTCAAAACCTACGTTTTAATCCGCTGCACTAATTCACCCCCCCCCCTATTATCGCTCCGATCCTAACATAAGGTTGGCTACCACTCCCGATGACCAGCTATGCTAGATCTGAAACTTGTAGACCTATAAGTCCGGTATCAAAGAATGTAGTACTCATACAAGACATCCTTGATGTCTCAAGTCTAAGGACCAAGTACACCACTGGGACAACATAATCGAATGTGGTATCATTAACTATCTAATATTTCGTGAGATGATCAATCAGTGAACTCATTCTTCAATGAGCACCTGCATTATAGCCCTAGTGTCCCCACATGAGCAACTATAAGATCAACCAGCTCTATCATATGGATGAGTATACAGCACACCAGTCTATATGGTTATCTCAATGTCCCTCTCCAGTAACCTATGACTGAGATTATTTAGGATCTATGTTTAAAGACGAATCAGTCTTATTATCGTAATCTCATCACGATCTGATTCATATTGTATAGATCCATGGACATCACAATATATATGAATATATATAACAAGCAATATAAAGTGATAAAATACTAAAATATAATAAGCAAAAATAATATGTATCATGTCACATATGTCATCACTCACGTGATTGGCTTATAGGGCACATATGACTAGCACAACCATTCAGCATTCCGTAAGCGGATTAATCAGTGAACTCATTCTCCAATGAGCACTTGTACTGTATTCCTAATATCCTCACATGAGCAATTATGAGACCAGCTGCATCCATCATATAAATGGGTATACAACACACCAATTTGTTTGGTTATCTCGATATCCCTCTCGAGTAACTTATGAACAGAATTATTTAGGATCTATGTTTAAAGATGAATCAGTCTCATTATCGTCCACTTCCCAGATTTTATTCTCATAATAGCCTCCTCGTAGGTCTGAGGATCAATATCCTCAATGTCCTCTCCTCCAATATATCTCACGTATCTCTCAAGAGGATAGGATACTCTGTCGGACCTACGTAAAATTGGAACTTGTATGTTAGGTACCTGAACGGACTCGGGCTGTAGAGTGGTGCTTGAGAGGGACATCACCTTTAAACCTAGATCCTAAATAATCTCGGTTATAGGTTTCTCGAAAATGACATCGAGATAATCGGACAAATTGGTGTACTGTATACTCATCTATATGATGGATGCAGCTGGTCTTATAGCTGCTCGTGTGGGGATACTAGGGATATAGTACAAGTGCTCATGGGAGAATGAGTTCACTGATTGATTCGCTTACAGAATACTGGATGGTTGTGCTAGTCATATGTGCCCTGCAAGCCAATCACGTGAGTGATGACACGTGTGACATGATACGTATTCTTTTTGCTTATTATATTTTAGCATTTTATCACTTTATATTGCTTGTTGCATATATAGATATATATATTATGATGTCCTTAGATTTGTGCAATGAGAATTGAATCATGATGAGATCACGATAATGAGACCGATTCATCTTTAAACAAAGATCTTAAATAATTCCAATCATA
Source organism: Musa balbisiana (assembly GCA_004837865.1). NCBI lineage: Eukaryota > Viridiplantae > Streptophyta > Magnoliopsida > Zingiberales > Musaceae > Musa > Musa balbisiana. The sequence continues at coordinate 7,192,173 of CM017194.1, forward strand.
GGTTACTCAAGAGGGACATCAAAATAACTAGACAGATTGGTGTGCTGTATACTTATCTATATGATGGATGCAGTTGTTCTCAAAGCTGCTCGTGTAGGGATACTAGGGATACACTATAAGTTTGGATGTCCCAGATCTAGCATAGCCAATCAGCAAGCTGCTCGTGTAGGGATACTAGGGATACACTATAAGTTTGGATGTCCCAGATCTAGCATAGCCAATCACGGGAGTAGCAGTTAACCTTATGAGAGCTACCGAGTGTCGATAGAGGTATTGGAAAATCTTAGGGGCGACATCACATATGCAGCGGAAGAACAAGAAAACAAAATCTTTTATTCCCAAAGAGATGTACGTCGTCGTGCAAAAATTAGTGTGCAAAATCATGAAACTTAAAACTGCGTATAAGATAAATTGTGTTATCTAGGGAGATCATATATCCCTGTTTCCTTGCATATCTCTAGGAGAGGGTGAAGGAGATCAAGCGTCCTCCTCTCTAGCGGTGATCTACACAGTAGGGCTACGACGATGCTCCTCAAAACTCCAGGCCTGCTCAGAGGTAGAGAGGGGGAGGAGAATAGGAGAGGCAAGCAAAAGCTCTTGCCTATGAATTACCGAATCCCTCATATTTATAGATATCCCCTATCAAACCCTAATGGATCCTCCCCTATTGGGTATTGGATCTGCATCCAATTACCCAAGCATTTTAGATTAGTGGATCTCTATCCAATAATCTCTCATGGGCTCTTATTAGATCTCATCCATGGGATCCAATAATTCAAGGTCTTATTGGATATCCAATAAGATAGGGGCTCCAGCGGATATCTCATATCCGAACTTTTACTTATCACAACGCCTATCATATGTGTGTGACCCTCTAAGCCCAATATCAAGCTGGCCGTGAGTCATACCTGTCAGTACTCCTTCTAGCTCAGTGAATTATTATCTCCATAATAATTCACTCGACTCATCAACTACAGATGTACTAGGCTATTGAGGAAGCTAAATAGCTTGTCCTTCTCGGGCATATCTTGTATGTTTAGCATCAGTATAGAAAATTATATTATATAGTCTTGAATGGAAGTATTTTAATGGAGTTGTTTTGGCTTCCTTCTTATAACGAACTTTGGGTTCCCATGTAGGAATTGGGTTCTCAACTCTCATTTCAAGTCCTCTTATATATCCACTCGACATCGATCTATTGGATCTTTTTTCAATATGTTTATAACCAAAGTTTTACGTTTCCATTCAAATATATATTTGCTATTGAAACTCTAATTTTTTATAATCAGGCCTTGTAGCTCAAAAGTATTGTTCCATATTAAATAAAAAATTCTCGAGCTCATTTATATCCTTGATACCCCTATAATAATGTGGCTTGGGTGCCCTCAAATTTTATGGAGGAGTAATATAGGCGTTACTTTCTCTCGCATTAAGAGCCAATGTGAGCAATATAATCCTAAACGTGAGTTATGTTAAATCTCATATTTTGATGATGAAACCAATTGATAAGTGTTTATGATTTGATATGCATTTTGAGTGATGCAGGAAGCTTCGATCAAGATGAGACAATTAAAGTATGAAGAATCATGTTGGGCTGGTGGAACATGTCAAAAGATTGGACGTCAAGCTAGAGGATTGTTCGACGTATCGACAGAAGGCTTCGGGCCACGAATTCGGGCATCGGACTAAGAAGAGCAGATATTACATTAAGGATATCAGAGTTGCAGAGTCAACTGGCCGATTGGGCGATAGGCCACAAGAGAGGGCGATGCGTCAAAGAATCGGATGAAGCGTCGATAGACTAATAATATGTCGGACAATATGATTCATGCTTAGTATTAATTGTCTAGATCAAAGTATATTTTTACATATGCAGGATTAATTACAATAGCAAGGCATAAAGCAAAATGAAGTTCTAGAGTTAAGAACGCGATTTCGTTGGGAGTTTGAGAGTTCGTTAGAAGTCCAGACGTTCGTTGGAAGTTCTGTCGAAACCAACCGATAAGTCCTAGATCTTGCCAAAGAAGCTTGTCGGAACTCGCCAAGAAGATCATCGTGAAGTCCAGGAGCTTGCTGGGAGTCCGCTGCAACATTGCCGAGAGATCGTCGAAAGTTCACTAGAAGATCGTCAGAAGAAACTTCACTTATGAACTTATTTAGCTTAGAAAATGTCTTAGATTTCATAGTTAGCACATAATTGGGATTGGATTTGGGCCAACCCAATTAGGGGCTAGTTAAGCCCATGTAAGGACTATATTGGGCCTAATGAAAGGCCCAAACAGTGACCCAAGAGGTGACACCGTCGTGGCACAATCTTTGATACTATGTCAAGCGGTGGTACTGCGCAACATAGCCTCCCAGGCGGTGGTACTGCTAGTACCGCCTAGTACAGTGTTAGTGTCAGACTGACACTGGCGGTGGTACCGCCCGTACCCAGGAAACCCGAGATGGAAAAATTTTAGGCTCCAAGTTTGAATCAACTTAAGGCCTATAAATACCCCTCTCATCCCTGGGTAAAATATACAAGCACAGAGAGTTTAAAAGTGAGAAAACGATGTAGAAATCTCTTGAGAAATCTTCTCCTCTAGCATAAACTTAGAATTCTGTTTAGAGAGGAGTGTGTACTTATAAAGGTTGTCTCCTAAACCTATGAAAAGGAGAAGAGGGGTGTAAAAAGTGGTTGATCTTCGTCTATTGAAGGAAGACTGATAGTGGATGCCGGTGGCCTTGACGGAAGAGGAATCAGAGGAGTGGATGTAGGTCGACGACGATTGAACCATTATAAATCTGGTTTGCTTTTTAATTGTGCAATTTACTTTAACTGCAAACTACCATACTTCATTACTCTACTTGCTTACTGCCTTCAACACTCTTCTGTATGCTTTCAAGCTATCTTTCCGAATTTGGTTTTAATCGAACGTACGAACAAGAAAATTTCAGAACCGACGTGATTTTTACCGCTGCACTAATTTACCCCCCCCCTTCTTTGTGTCGATTGTCTTCCTAACAAGTTCCACCATAACTTCATGTGGGTGATGCATGAAGTCTTTGTTATCTTCTATTAATCGATTTACTCAAGACTCAATCTTATCGATCTAAGATTTCATCTTCTCTTGCAAGTTCTCTATTTCAGGAAACCTTCATTAGCTTTGGTAGAGTTCCTCTGAACTTACTTCAAGACTATCAAGATGGGTTTCTGTAATTGTAAATCTCCACTTATGGCTTCTTTTATTGATTAATGCTCCAAATTGTGCTTCGTCCGCTCAAGGAGAATAGCCAACTTTTCTTTCGTCTTGTTTGATGTCACACTCCTTTTGAGTAGTTTCAACAGCTTGGGAGTGAGTTTATACTTGTAACCCACCCGTGGCTACTTGGGGCAATGATTTGGCTCATCTTGTCTTACTCGATTTGCCATGATGCTTCACCATAGCAAGATTATAAAATTTTTACTATTTGCTCAAATTCCTTGTCCCTTCTAATGCCATAATGTCATGAATTTAGTTAAAGTTACGTAAGTTATGAGGCACTATTATATTATCTATCTGCAAAAGGTTTGCCTAGTTGCAACCTTGCTCAGGTCTTGAATGACCTATAAGAAAGTAAATTAATTATTATGAAAGAGAGTGACCGACAAGTTTTTACGTTTCACGAATATGACAGCTTTACAAGCAATTCAGTAAACACTTAGTGTACATGAGAGAAAAGAAAGGAAGGAGAAAATAAGGACCTTAGAAGGCAAACAAACAATCGTAAGTTCGCAAACGACTGCGCGTCAAATGTCGGGTGCATTGGCAAGTTCCTATAGACTTAATATGCGAATTTGTAAATTCAATCAACACCTAACACTATATCAAACCCCCGTCTAGTAAAGTGCCATCCTGGGGGTTCTGAGGTGCTGTGACGACTGACATTTTTCTTCACACTGTAGCTTGTAGAAAATAAATCATAACACATGAAAACTTAGCTATTTTGTGATAGTTTTGTCTATTGTAGCGAGCGATTATTTTGTAATCTTGTAAACTATTCTTGTTTACGATTTTCAAACAAAAACAAACAAAAGCAAGGTAAAATGCGTTGTCCAAATATATTTATAAGCAAAAAAAAAAAAACGAACAATTTATTGCAAAAGTGTTGCAGGTGTAACTATGGTATCACACTAATAAGCAGAGCACAATATCGACGAAGGGTCATCTGTGAGGCCGACAACGGCGGAGGCAATGCACGTCGATAATGTGCAAAGGAGAAGCAGCCTTGAGGAAGCAGGAAAGGGGTTTTGGACAAAGGAATTGATCAAAATCAAATTTGACCTAATTCAATTTTGACCCGATCAACTTCAGCAATTCAATTTTGACTCAATCAATTATCCCAAATCAATTTTAAACTGATCAACTATCCCAATTCAATTTTGACTTTATCAATTACCCCAATTCAATTTAAATTTGATTTACTACTAGATTGATCAATCAAATCTAATTTTGACTTAGTGAAACCTAATTAATTTTGATTGGTTTAATTGATTAGATGGGCTGTTGGACCCAATTTGAGTGGTACATTTCCCAATTTAGTTTGGATGATCTAATTAAATAAGGCTGATTAGCTCATTTGGACCTTTTATAATTTTTAAAAAATATAAATTATGAATTTTTTTATAGTTATTTCATATGGCATATTAGTGAATTTTTTTGCTTATGGTACTTAAATTATAATTATTATTTTTGGATATTTATGTAGTTATTCATATAAATATATTTAAAAAATACAAAATAATATTTAATTCACATAAACGTATATTTTTTATTTTATCATAAATGCTGTCATTTTCTTGTGCTGATCAAAGTATATGTTTAATAATTATTAGTGATATTTTTTTATTGAATAACTTTTACATAATTAAATTAAAAAATTAGTAAATGTTATTTATAACTTATATCCCTAAGTTTTATCTAACTTATATCCATCGAAATAACTTAAGATGGCAGGCGTATAGGATGCAAGTTATAATAAATATTTTATTTATTTTAATAAAATATATTAAAAATATATTTTATATTATTATATTATTCTCATAACAGAGAAAGTGGTTTAGACTCATAAATTTATAAAATTATAATCAAAGAATTAATCTTAAATGATATTAACAATAATAATATGCATAATAGCATAGGAGATTTAGATAATCTCAAATAAATTTATTATTTTGAATATAATTTTAATTTAAGATTGTATAACAAAAGTAACAACACTATATAATAATTCTTCATAATTATAAAATTAAATATTAGAAATATCAATATATTATCCAAAATAGAGATGATATCAATAGTTTATCATTTCTTGAAAAACTTAAAGCATTAATGATATATTATTTTATTACCATGATTTCTATCTAGTATTCAAATTGACTTGAAAATATGCAATTTATAACAGATATCTTACATCTTATTTGAACTTATCGAAAATATAACAAAACATAACCACTAAAAGTACTAAGACTGAGATATATTATATCTTATTTGGATTTGTTAAAATTCTAAGATAAATAATTTTAAAAAAATTAATAGACTTAGTTTTATAATAATTATTAATGATGTTTAGACTTCACACATTTCCTTTTCATTAATATTTAAAACCTGATTATATTTGCTGATCATTGACTGATAACTTAATAAAATAACTAAAAAATATGACGGTATTCGCCCGCCGAGGAGGATGGGTTAATCCAAGTTCAACAAGGATGATCGACAGCTCGTCGTCGTTCCGTTCCATTATTGTGTTAGAGTAGATAGTCCGAGGGATGACATCGCCAGCCTCTAACGAGGAGTGTGCAACTCCTCCCACAGCCCTATGGTCTTCCGCGGCCTGACGCGGTGGCCGTCCGCGAGGCGAAGACCATCAAAGCCTGGCTTGAGTCTCTCGACCAATCCAACGCTTCCAACCGTTGCCCGGCGGCGCGCTTTGCCGAGGGCAGCCCCGTAGACAGGACCTGGGTGACGGTCGCCAATGGCTTTCGGACCAAGCTCAGGGAGACGATGAGGTTTGGTCTGCTGTCGGCTGTCTGTTCCTGATTCTTATACTCATCATCTCTCTTACAAGTTGTTCCATTCTCATTCTCGTTCTCGTTGCTTTCTGTGAATACTATGCACTTTTTGTAATCCCAAATCGAAGAGGAAGTGTAATAAGATGAGTTTCTATTAGTACAATCGATGCACGGGTCTTTGTGATTTGAGATCAAGCCATCTAAGGGTTAGATAGGAGAAAACTCACGTATTTTATTAATATAAGTTTTCTTTTTTTTTAAGAAAAAGAAGAATATAGGATAGATAACATGGTGGAAATGTGATTCTCTCTCTCTTTTTTTTCTTTCTTTTTTTAAGAAAAAGGTAAGCTAGTAACTTTCAAAAATATATTACAATCAGATTCCCAACCGTCATAAGTGTCTAATAGAACACATCATAAAACAAATTTTAAGATATACAAATATATCAATAAGATTTTATATTCTCGGCCTTTAATAATTAGGTATATTATATCATCACACTAATATTCAAGATATAAAATATATCGAATTATATTTCGAACTTGGTAATCTTCATAAGTGAGGATCTCTTTTTTTTTTTTTGGCACATTAAACTTGTGTAAATATTATGTAATTGGTTAAGGGGAAATGGACTTAAGTTTAAAAATTATTTGATAAATTTTCTAATAACCTCATGTTTTCACTTTTTCTTGCCCATTTTTTATTTATTATAGTAAAACTTTCTTTACATTTTAAAGATAATATTACCATAATCGCCTCTACCCCTCATTGTCACTCGACATGACTATCTCGCTTATGCTACAATGCAAGCCGTCTCTGTCATCATGAGGCCTTTATTGTTGTCCTCATTACCATCACAAAGCCCCACTTGAGTCCCCCATGGAGTATGCCCACGTCACCGAGGCCCTTGCCTCTAACCCGATTGTCGATCTTGTTAGACGAGAAGGAAACTAACAAGAACGAGACTAGCATGATAATGACAAACGATGGCAAGGGCAAAATGATGAATGAGAGAACCAATTGCAACTGTAGATGAGAGCTTAGGTGGCTCGAATAGGGGACTAGACAGTGCCGCCAACCCAATAGAGGCATCCCCCGATGTAATGCAACGAGATGACTACGCAAGGAACAGGCAACCAAGCAACAATGAGAGGTAGAGATGGGCAATAACAAGAGGCAAATGGGTTGAAACATAAATAATTACGATAGGACAAAGACCACCCATCGATGAAATAGAGGTAAGAGTAATCTCATCTTTAAAGGATAAGAGGTACTCTATTGGAACAATGAAAAATTAATAATTATTAATCGCCTCTACCCCTCATTGTCACTCGACATGACTATCTCGCTTATGCTACAATGCAAGCCGTCTCTGTCATCATGAGGCCTTTATTGTTGTCCTCATTACCATCACAAAGCCCCACTTGAGTCCCCCATGGAGTATGCCCACGTCACCGAGGCCCTTGCCTCTAACCCGATTGTCGATCTTGTTAGACGAGAAGGAAACTAACAAGAACGAGACTAGCATGATAATGACAAACGATGGCAAGGGCAAAAATGATGAATGAGAGAACCAATTGCACTGTAGATGAGAGCTTAGGTGGCTCGAATAGGGGACTAGACAGTGCCGCCAACCCAATAGAGGCATCCCACGATGTAATGCAACGAGATGACTACGACAAGGAAAAGGCAACAAGCAACAATGAGAGGTAGAGATGGGCAATAACAAGAGGCAAATGGGTTGAAACATAAATAATTACGATAGGACAAAGACAACCATCGATGAAATAGAGGTAAGAGTAATCTCATCTTTAAAGGATAAGAGGTACTCTATTGGAAAAATGAAAAATTAATATTTTTTTAGAATTTACCCAAAATTATTGAAGCATTAAAAAAGGTGTATAACTTGTTGGTTTATTTACCAATATACCATAAAATTTGCAAACAATGGTAGACAATTTCTGAATTTTGAAATAGAAAAAAAATTAGATAGTTTTTCTCACATTTTCCATATGTTATCTTTCTTCTTCATTCCAAGCTATTTTCTACCGTAGTATCAAATCAAGTATGGCTCTCCTCAGTATCAACACGTTGGTTAGATCACGATGACTAGCGAAAAGTGAAATCGATCTTGTAAACCCTTAAAAAACAGAAAAAGGTAAGATAACAGATGAACCAAAAGAGATGTGTATTCAAGGGATGACATGATCGAGTAAGTGAAGGAAGTCATTGATCTTGTTGGATCCAACGAAAATGAGGTTTCATTAGGTATAATCGATCCTCTTATCAATGCGAGGAGAAGGCAAAGTACATGAGACTGCGAATATTATCGATGAAGCATATGTCCAAGTAGAAGCCAAAGAACAAAATTTGGATTTCTACCTAATTAACATTAAAGAAGCCTTTTGTAATCAAGAATCTATTTTAAATTATAAGAAAACCAAGTAATAAGCCACATAGTTTTTTCTCCAAAAAAATAAATAATTCTACTTTTACTGAATGTATGATGCCATTCTTTACTTATGCCTTATAACTAAACAAAAAAATATTAGTACAAACATTTAGGGAAAAACTTTTGACAATTCACAAATAATTAAACTTAATGAATTGCTTGGTGAATTTTTAACAATGAATATGTCAGAAATTACTACCCATGGATTTTGTGATTGTAAATCAATATGAAAAATGATTAGGGATGAATCAAAATATTATTATGATCGAGAAAAATAAGACAAATCTTTATGAAGAGTATTGCTTGTCGTCACTACATTGACAAAGATGATAATGATCTGAAATAACTGTGCGTTATTTTTTTAGAAACTTAACTTAGAGCACAAATCAAAATTTGACTCACACTATTAGTTGAAGTTAGGAGTTTGTCTATAATTAAAAGTCCTAATAAAATTAGGTTTATGTATGGTCTTTATACTTTTTTATCGTAGCATTGTGAACCTGAAATCCGAGAGTGGTGGCGAGAAATAATACCTCTAATGAGCCTCTCACATTATTTTAATTCAATTATCTCTTTTCATTATGAATATTAGATTTCTCATTTTTTAAATGTTTTCAACAAAAATATTATCATAATCTTTTTTTCTATTGGACACACTTTTTTTATACATCCACCAGTAATACTATGTGTCATTACAAATACTAAAATTAAATAAACAAGGATGTTTTATCAAAAAAAATCCTAGTAATAAATTTTTATGAGACTACACCCGATTTTTGAATTTTTTTACCAAGAGAGCTCTTTTTAATCAAAATTATATTATTTAATTTATAAAAAATAATAAATTATCCTTTGATTATGTTTAACTTTTTTTTAATGACTGAACTGATTTTTTTAGATAAACTAAACCCGGCCGATTTAACTAATCTCTAACTATTCAATTTAATTGAATTAAATATTAGATTATCTCTCGATATTTTTAAATTACTTTCATCACCATCTCCTTCTCTCACTCCTTTTTGGCTTCTCTTTGGCTACCTTCCCCTCCTCCTCCTCTCTTATTCTCTTCCTCCTCTTTTTCCTTTTTCATTGCTCCCTCCCTCCCCTCCTCATAATTTATCAAAAAAAAATTATTACACTCAAGTTACATTTATTCAATAGAGCATACTAAAAAAAATATTTTTATATAAAATTATTCTAAATTTATCATAAAATTAAAAAACTTAAGCGATCCTAAAAATTATATTAATTTTAATATAAAAATTATCTTAAATTCTCCAAAAAAAAATATTATGCTTGAGCTACACTCATTCACAATATATATATATAAATATATTATTTTTTATATAAAATTATCCTAGATTCATTATAAAACTAAAATACTTCGAGTTATTCTCAAAAACATATTAATTTTATATAAAATTATTGTAAGTTTTTTTATAAAAAATCATTATATTCAAGTTATATTCATTCAAAAAATAAATAAATATATATTAATATATATAATTATCTTAACTTTATTAAAAAAACTAATCACAAAATTCTACATTTCTTATTTCATAATTATCTTATTGACTTAGTTACAATTGAAGTTAAAATCAATTAAACTCAATTACCTGGCCTATTTTAAAATTTTTATTTTTATGATAATTAATTATCGATAGAATAGGATTGTAACAAAAATTATACTAATTTTTTAACTCATGATGAATTTAAAATAAATTTATATAAAAATTAATATATTTTTAAAAAGTTATGTAAAAAAGTGTAACTTGATTTTAACCCAATGTAACTTGAATATAAGTGATCCAATAATCAATCTGACCCATGTTAAACCAACCTGTGGATTGGTTAGGTTTAAAATAGTCCAATTCAAAAGTATTATCAAATTATTTTAGAAAAATACACCATAGTAAAAATCAAATATGAAAACGCCATTTGATAAAACCTAATTATTTTTATAAATTACTTAGTAAATAATATTAAATCCATATAAATTTATCCAATTTTTTTCTCACTTTCAATATAAAATTAACGGAATATTATAAATATCATCACTAAAAATTTAATATTTTTTTTTCTTTTACGTTTAACAAATTAAAAATTATTAGCCTCCAAATACTTGCAAATCCAGATTGTTCCCCGGTACATGTAGCAAGTGATTGGTGATTCACATGCTAGGCAAACGGCTTCTCTCTCCCCCTCTCAATCTCTCGCTATATATATATATATATATATATATATATATATACACACACAGACACCGTAAGGTCAATCAACAAGATATTGCGATAGGAAACGGGACCCACAGAGCATGACAATGTGGTGCGTTCTTATTGGTCCAGTACAGAGCTAAAACAGCATGACAGATTCGGTCTGCAAAAGAAAATTTCCACGTCACAGATTCAAGTAAAAATAATAATGTAAAAGATACAACGAAACAGCTACGCGCAGAACCACAAGGCTGCTCCCTATCAGAAAGCCAGAGCTTCCTCCATCCACCTCACCCTCTTGTATCAGCTAACATGGATGCTTAGTCTTCACATCTCTTGTCATAACGTGCCATCTCTTCATTAAATTATAATCAGTAGCACCGGCAGTAGAACCAATAATTGTCACGCTTGCAACAGTTGACGGCAATTTTGTGAGGGAGGGGAGGAAGTGTAACACTGGTTGCATGATATGGTGGCACTAAAAACTTGCACCGTCAAAGTAATCTCCCGAACCATCGCTTTAACTCACGCTTCTGGCCTCACTGCCATGACATGGTGGCAATGATGCAACTTCCGGCGCCTGCGGTGGTGACGACGACAACACAGGATGATTTGTGTTGTCCAGCAAACTGCTGATCGATCGAGCTTTCACCATTCCTGTCTTCTTCCTTTTCGTCCTTGCCTTCTCCTCCTCCTCCTCCTCTTCCTTTATGTTGTCCACCCCAGTGTCAAAAGCAATGACAGGTTGCTTCCCTGGCTTTCTCTCTTCTTCCTCCAGCTTCTGCGGTGAAGTTAGCGGCACAACACTATTATTCCTGATATCGATACTCCATTTGGGCTTGCTGGTACCCAACTGCCCCCTGACACTGCTCATGCTCCTGAGCCTTCCTTTCCCGAGGTGGTGCTCGCAAAGGGAGTACCCGACGAGGGTCTGCTGGCAGCACCGCCACCCCCTTCCATTGACGCGGCTGCACCGTGATCCCTCCATCAGCACCGCCGGGCTCCTCCGCCTCTTCCCGTTAACATTTGTCCCATTCCCAGCTCTCACCACTGCTGCCCCACCATCGCATCCTTCCTTATCACTATCCTTAACACTGGTGCAATTATTGTTCGCTGAAGCAGGACCAGAGCTTGCTCTTGCCTTCGCCTTGACCTTTTTCTCTTTCTCCCTCAGCTTGCCTTCAAATCCTCCGTCCCCATTTCCGTTTTCGTCCCCTCCTCTCGTGTTCTTCTGTGGCGATACCGTCTCCCCAAGCTGCGCCGCTTCTGATGCTACTGCACCTGTGCTGACACTTGTCCTAGGGAGGCAAAGAGATGCCAGAATGGAAGAAATTGCATCACACCCCAGATCTCATCCGTGGATTAGTATCGCACCACAGTGCACCCACACTTAACTCTTCACTCGTGTAATGAGCTTCCACAAGTTTGGGATGAGCTAATTAAACTACCCACAACTAAAAGAGGAGGAGATGTGTGCGTGTGTGTGTGGGATGCACTCGTAGAATGGGAATGAGGGTGGGCTGTTATTATGGGTCAGGCTGTCATGCATCGTACATATATATATATATATATATATATATATATATATATATATATATATAAGCAGCAATTAAATACATGGATGCTTTTTATTTTATTTTTATGTTATTTGTTTTTATGCCCGCAGGCAATGCTGATGATACAGAGGGAAGAAGGCATTTCCTAAAGGAAGAAAGGGAGCAAGTTTACATACCTATTGCTGCCATTGGCCTGGGCAAACCACCACTCGCTGGAATCCACCATCACCTCCTCCTCTTCCTCTACCTCCTTGGGCACCTGCAACGAGTCCCAAATCCTCATCCCCCACAAGGGCGTGCACCAATCACCACATTGCACCAAGAAGCGAAGAGATAGAGCAGCCACGCAGCTGAGAAGCCCAAGAATTGAAGCAAAGGTGGAAGTAACCGAGTACCTGCACACTGGCGCTGCTGCTTGGGGCCTTAGCATCTGGATATGGATCTGAATGGGAAGGATCCACAACAGATCTTCCACGGTTTGGATTCTCCCCCAACTCATGGGGGTCTAGTGGCAGATCCGCAACCGGGTGCAACCTTTCTGCCACAGGTCCTCCTGCACTACTATTCGGTGGGTGGTCTTGGAGGGATGGATCTTGGGAGACACGAAGAGGGGCGAGAGAAGGGAAGGAGAAGCAGGTGGAGGAGGAAGAGGAGGAGGGTCTTTTACGGATCCTCATGGTGCACGAGATTGGGAGAGAAAGGGAGACGGATGGATGAGGAGTGAGAAGGGGGTGCGAAATTAGAAGCCTTCAGCGACACCGCACTCAAAAAGACCAAATAATAAAGAGGAGCTCTTTTTGTTTCCCTTTTTCTCTTTTAATTATTGGATAAACGGACGGAAGGATGCAAGAAAACAAGAGAAATAAACGAAAAAAAAATTCACAATATCGACCTTAACAATGATGATAATAACAACAGCTCACAATAAAGACGCAGTCCGGGGAGGGTGGCCCCCGGCACGTGCGGTCGGGCGCGCGGATCCTCCACCGGCAAAACCGGTTGGCGGCGGTTTACGTTGCCACGGACTAGATTTCCATATAAATCTAATCCGGGCGGACGTCGAGACAGGATCCAGGAAACAGTGGGCCCCTCTCTATCCGCCAACGGGAGCTTGGAATTCCGATCCTTCTGATCCCGAACGCTGGCTCTGCTATGATAGGCGAGCCGTGCATGGGTCTGAGCGCAGACAGCAACAGGAAGTGGAATCCAACCTTCTTCCCCCATCTGACTGCCTTGAGGGTTGATGGCGACCCTCACAACATTAATCTTTGCTTTCGTTGTTGTTGTCGTTGTTATGTGGACACGTACAAACAATCTCTCATCTTTAAAGGCGACACCTTTCCCTCTTTCTCTCTCTCTCAAGATCCTGCTTAGAGATGGAAGGACTAAGATTATTTTCTGTAGCAATGTCACGCCCATTTGGTGCGATGGTCGGGCCCAAACATTAAAGGCTAATCCTAATTCTAGCTTTTCGACCCAAGACCAGGAGTAACAATGGGCCCCGATTATTTGACCCGATTCTTATATTTTGATTTAAATATTAACAGTTCCATATTCGATGTTATTATTATTATTCCAATTTGTGTCGATTCAAATAAGTTTATCCCTTACAGCGTGTGGTCTATGTTTATCGACCGTCTCATTTAATCCTATTTTAGTCATTTTTAATTACAGATTTTGATATCAATTCACTGTTTTATCATATTTGGATAGGATATGCTCACGAAATTGATTTGATAGAATCCTGTTAAATTGGCACAATCATATTCTAGCGATGTTCTAACAATTCGATGACCGTTATATCTTTGTAAGTTCGACTTTAATATCAATCATCACAATCCGATCTTTAACATGAAGATTTAGTGTCAATCGTAATATAATTTAATAAATTAATGAAATTAAATGGGAAAATTGGATAACTTGCACCAAGATTCACACAATTTTAAGATGATGATGATGATGATGGCTTAAAAGGCTGGAGTAGCAGATCAATGGAGGTTGGCTTGTTCCCACATATAAGCCTATAGTCTCCTATTGTTTCATGAGCAACAGCAGCATGTGAACCCAGCAAATAGATGAGAGAGGGACTGCCAATGCAAAGTTCACATGGGGAAGTCACTTGTTTCCGTCCTATCAGCACCACGCCAAGTATAGTTAAGTGGTCCTGTGGGGTCCAACACCACATGCAAAGACATCGAGGCCAACACCATCCTCTGCCATTTCATTTAGTTCTCGACATGCAACAGCGACACTGTACGACAGCAACTCCTCAACCGAGATTCCAACATTGAAGAAAGAGAGAGAGAAGAGAAGAGAGACTGTTTGTCATAATAATCGACTCGTTTATTACATCGAAATGTTATCCAAATTGAGTTTAAGATTACATACAATTTCTTTGTACTTGTAAAGAAAGAGAGTGGTTTAGATGGGGTTTCCACGCGAGAGTAGGAATCTCTCAGGCGACGGATTGCAATGCCGCACGCTTTGCTGCCACCTGCACACGGACACATGTTGCTCCAACTCTCTCAGAGGACGACAGCTTCCACGAGTACATTTTGCAGTGGGCATTTCAACAAACATTAAGGCTTCAACAAGTACAGAAACGTTCACAAAAGAAATATAGGATCTACAGATATGTTTCCGCGAACATTGGATTCGGCTATATATATGCCGCGGCTAACGTTGCAAGAATAAAAGTAGAAACAAGAACGACAACATAAGTAGTTGTGTTACACACCGACTATTCTCCATTGTCAATGACGGGTGTAATACACTGCACCGTGCAACATTACTTGTGCGGATCCACCACTTTCATTTACGCAGGATGAAGTGTGTTTTTGGGGGCACTTATCCAGGGAGTGCCAGCAATGGCAAACCTCCACGGTGCCGTGATGTGCTCCGGCAATGCGTACTGGATTCCCACGCGTGGCCCCACCAAGATCTTCTCTGGTGCCGGCCCATCTAACACTTCCAAGCCTCCTGAGGATATGAGAATTGTTAGCCAAAAGAACCATTAATAGGTCCTAATTCTGTTCAACATGTCATACCGGGGGTGTATAGTGGATGGTTTGACCAAGCAGTTGTAATCCCTAATGCTTGACCAACCTATCGACAAAAACAATTAAGAGAATTCCACCAGAGATTATGATGACAAGAGAAAACATATGCTTATCAAAGTTCCGGAAAAAAAAAAAAAAAAAAGTAGGATAGATACTTCAAGAGGAAACTCTTGTCGGTTTATTTGTTCGTACTTATAACAACATCTTTGAGGTTGTGACTGAAATAACCAAGCCTTCATGCTTATTTTTGTCACCAAAAAAAAAAGTTTTTGGATTGCCGAAATTAATACGACCAAATAACGTATATGAAGATTGCTATTTTGCAAGAACATTACATCTTACAAAAAGAACAACAACATTTAATCTAGTCTTCCTGTCTGCAACATGTAAAGTATTTAAATCATGTATGCAAGAAACCAAAGAATATATTATGGAGGACAAGCTGACCTTTCCAGGTCCCGTTAGCAGGACAGGCTTCTCAGCCTTCTGACCTCGACGTTCTTCGATAGTCCCAAGTCCTGTAATTAGTCATAAAAATTTCACAATTCTTCCTCTAGCAATAGTAAATCTTTTTTTGTTCTTTTCAATAAAGTGAAATATTGATAGTGAATCACAGAGGAAATGCAGCAATGGATCACCTAGGATATCAACAAAACCATAATTATGAGGCACTGACAGAAAGACTGGATTCTCACAAACTGAATGCCCAAAACCGGTAGTAACGAGTCAAGAGCTAGATGCTTAAAAAAAAGAGTACATTGAATAGTCATATATAAACTTATATAAAGTAAAAGGTCCTGAGCTTATCATTTCTTTCTTCCAAGAGAAAAATAATATTACAATGCACTAAAGTGCTTCATGCTTTAAAAATGGCATATACTTGATAGATACTTGCAACTGATGTGCAGAAGAATTTACATGCAGATAACATTGAGGCTTATGTATTAGATTACCCCACCGAGAAGATCAAAAAGCCTCTTGAAATCAGAGAAAAAGAAACATATAAAGGCGCAACGGGAGGAAAAAACCATTTTGGGAGAAGAACTCACAGGAACAAATTAAATAAGTTCAATATGTCTATGAGACAAGACTAAGTGGGGAAAAAAAAAAGAATCACAATATGGACTGTGGTAAAAGGACTAATACGGAGATATCTTCTTAAGGAGTGAGCGAAAATAATTGGCAAATGAACAAAACAAAAAAATGAATATGCCATTAATTTTATTTTTCTGAACATCTTCATGTTAAGCGTTCAGTTTAAGCAGAACACTTCGGCAATCAGGGATAACTGGTAAAGGCACTCTGTAATGGTTATTCTGGCAACCAACCGTACGGTTTCTCACGGAAGATTTATTTCGCCTAAAGGTCATAAGTCGCAGAAGCATCTAAAATAATCTTATGCAAGGAGACAAAACAGAGATATGCATTTACAGAACCATCCAGCTCCTTGAGAACCTACATTCTCAAGTCCATTAATTTCACAAAAACATATGTGCATCTCAGCCTCCTTTTGCCACACAAAAGATATAGATGTGGTCCATTAATGAGCCAATGGAAGTTTCTTATTATCTTTTCCACAGTAACGAAATGAGGTGGATGATAGACTAAACATGTCAGCTCACGACATAATTTCCATATCCAATAAAAATGGTGGCATAATTTCAAAGATAAGCAAAGGACTGCAGCACTGTGGAGCAATAGAATGAGGAACTAATTGTGCTTTTGGTTTTAAATTGCAAAGAGAAGTTAATGTAGCCTTGAGAAAGTTAATCCATATCCACCGGAGCATGTGATGAATCTTGAAAGAAGTGGAACCCTGCCAATTATGCTGAGATTATACACCAAAAGGTGTTCATCAACCAAACTGCGGTCGATGCTCTGTGCACCGGAGTCCATGTTGTTAAGCTGAAAAGTGATCAATATCGGTACCATTTCAATTAAGGCCTCAAAGCATACAAATTGAATTATCATTAGTGAGCTCACCAAATCTTGACACACAGAGATGTATGGAGAAAATTTTATGATCGTTTTAAATAAGATGTTCATGAGACAGAATGCGCTACAAAGAATTTCCAAGTATTATATACAATTTTAAACTAACTTGAGCATGCATAAAGCAAATAAAACAAGATGTACCACTAATGGGCGCACAAGAGCGTATCAAGACGGCTGCACCAACTCCCTCTTTATCTGCTACAACATTGAGCATTGTATGGAGTCCATAGCAAAGATACACATATGCATGCCCTCCTGGTCCAAACTATCACAAAAGAACTCAAAACTTTGATCAAAATCTAAACTTGGAATCAAAAAAATATATCTATCTTTACTAGATTACATGGCTTAAATCTAGCAGATGCGACTCGATTATCCTATCTAAGAATGAAATCACACTGGTCAAATGGTAAAAACGAAAGAGAGAAGAAAGAAATTAGGGAACAGATCGGAACTTACTACT
Source organism: Musa balbisiana (assembly GCA_004837865.1). Lineage (NCBI taxonomy): Eukaryota > Viridiplantae > Streptophyta > Magnoliopsida > Zingiberales > Musaceae > Musa > Musa balbisiana. Next base: position 7,209,948 of record CM017194.1, read on the forward strand.
GGTGCCGTTCGTGAAGTGATGCCGAATCGACCATGGCATGCCGAATCATTCGGTCTATAAGCCTCGACCTGCAACAGTCGAAGCATTCAAAACCTAATTTTCACCTACGAGAGAGAGAGAGAGAGAGAGAGAGAGAGAGAGAGAGAGAGAGAGAGAGAGAGAGAGAGAGAGAGAGAGACCTCGGTGATCTGGAGAACGACCTCATCGCGTCGAAGGAACTTGCCCAGCAAGCGAGGAGCAAGTTCGAGGGAATCAACCAGGAAGAAATCCTTGGGCAAGATCGCAGCCGGCTCCGAGGGGAGACGAAGTCCGTCCACCGAACATCCCTCCGACGCGGCAGGCGGAGGCCTCGGGATGCTGTCCCCATTCCTTCGGTTTCTCCGCGCGGTTCTCTTGAACCGGGCCGGAGATCTGCCGACCGTCATCGCCGCTGCCGTAGCCGCCTGCTTTCCTTGTCCCTCCAGCGAGCTTGTAGATTCGTGTTGCGACGACTTTACTCGGGGCAACACGAAGCTGGACGGTTAAGATCATCCGACGCATCCTCTCCCGCGCGAGTCGAGATCACAAACCCCGACATAAAATATATTATCACCACGTTGCGATGACTTAAGTCCTTAATTACCATTGTCTTTGCTTTAATCAAAATTTTGAAGGATAAATGATGAAAACGAAAATGCTTACGATCTAATAATAAACTGTGAATGTATTTATCAGCTAAGATGATTAATACCTTCAAATGAAAATGTAGTCAACTCATGTATTATGTTAAATAGTTTTGATTATTCTTATATAGATGACCATTCTTTTCTTCTTATATAATTATGAATAATAATCGGCACCAAAATCAAAGTCAACAGTGAGGGTGAAAGGGACTGTACAATAAATTTGGAGAGACTTCCAAAGTCAAGATCGAGGTCCTTCTTTGAGATTTTACCATCCTCACATTCACTTCAGATGTAATCAACATGTCATTGCTGAAAAATGTTGCCTCAGTTTGTCTTGGGGAAGAAGGAACGAATATGTGTTGGCCAATGTAATTCAAGTTTGAACCGAGCTCTCTCGTTGGTCAATTTTCAATTTGGTGGCTGCTATTAAAGACGATCTTATATTCGCTCCCAAGGATTTGTCTTTCGTCAAACACTTGGAAGAGGCGGCTACCAAGAAAACCAGGTGGAAGTTGGACGCAAAAAGCTGCGTGTGTTGACCTGAAACCTCGCACGAGTCCACGCCGTCGCCGTTTTGCGTGGCAAATAAGAAGAGTTCTCGTTATACAATATTAAACAAAAAAAAATAGATTAAAACTTATTCTAAACTAAAGAAAAAGAAATCGACAAATCTATCCTTGCAATGTTTGATTTATAAGGTTAAATACTTTAAAGCGATATATATATATATAATAAATTTTAATATATATCCTATATATATATTTTAAATTAGTACTTCTAATTTTAAAATATCTATAATAATATTTTGACTATTACAACAAAAATACTATAAAGCATTCTTGAAAACACGTTGTAGGTAGATTTTTAACCTCAATCAAATTAATTAATTATAAATCAAAATTATATAATATTATAATAAGATATAAACAATGACATCTAGAAAGATATGATATGATGTCACTTATAATTTTTTTCAATAGTATTTATAATGTCTTCAGTACATCAATAAAATATTATAAATATTATGAAATTAATAAAAAAGATAAACAAAATTTGAAGGATATTTTTTATATTAAAAGTATTATTCAAAAAAATAAAAGAGGATATGCCTTTTGATAAATACTTAAAATATGAATTTATTTAAAAAATAACCTATATATATATACTTTTTAAAATAATAATAATAATATCTAAGGATTTGAGTGGGCACGGCACCAAATACGTCCTTCTAGAAGGCCCATACGGGCCCAACCCTTTGTCATGGCCCACAGCTGGTCAAACCATGTCGAGTCAATCCCATATCCTCTTCACAAGCCAACTCCATCGGACCACTGAAGAAGTTTCAAGGATCCAACAAATTCATGGAACCATCTAGAGTTCCAGCTCACTTGTTCCACTTTAAAACCACCCAAAACCTTCCCACCATTCTTGCTTTCCTCGTAACAAGGTAGCTTACTCCCAACCCCAAGGATGATCCCATAACTTCTCTTTCCTCCCTAGCTCAAGGAGTCTCCTCTCATACCATATACATCCAGAGCCGGTGTTGTTCCTCTCCAATTTATCCGGCAAAATCCTGCAGAGCCTGAGAAAGCATGGGCACTTTGGTGGGTCACGTGGCACCAGGGTTTGGGTTCCTGGTGATTGGGCTGTGGCACCTCTTCAACCACATCAAGCTGCACTCCATGCACCCCAACTCCTACTGTTCCCCTCCATGGTTCCCCACCTCTAGGCTCAGGCACCTTGAACTCTACCTCATCATCTTTGGCAGCCTGGCTTCCATCTCAATGGAGCTGGTCATCGGACCGGAGAAGCACAACCCCTTCGACGACGACGGCACCATCCCCTCCAACCACCTGCACAACTTCGAGCACGCCTCCATCTCCCTCGCCCTCCTCATCTACGCCTCCTTCGCCATCGTCTTTGACCGCGTCAAGCCGAGGCTCCGCGACGAGATGACCATGCTCCTCGCCGCCGCCGCCTTCGGGCAGCAGCTGCTCATGTTCCACCTCCACTCCGCCGACCACATGGGCATGGAGGGGCAGTACCACTGGCTGCTGCAGACCGTCATCGTGGTGTCGCTCGCCACCGCCCTCCTCGGCGTCGCCCTGCCGCGGAGCTTCCTGGTGAGCTTCGTCCGGTCGGTGAGCATCGCCTTCCAAGGTGTGTGGTTCGTCGTCATGGGCTTCATGCTGTGGACGCCCAGCCTCATCCCCAAGGGCTGCTTCATGAACCTGGAGGAGGGGCACATGGTCGTCCGCTGCCACACCGACGCGGCGCTCCACCGCGCCAAGTCCCTCGTCAACCTCCAGTTCAGCTGGTACATGGCGGCCACGGCCGTGTTCTCCATGCTGCTCTTGTTGTTCCTGTCCAAGGTCTACCCCGAGGAGCCGCAATACCTGCCTCTTCTCAAGGAGGAGGAAGAAGAGGACTTGGAGTCACAGAAGAAGCTGATGGAGTCTGGGAGCTTCGGTCATATGGGTAAAAGGCTGAGATCCATTGAGCTCGAGAGGTAAAAGGCAAAAGACCTAGGAACTCTTGCATCAGTTAATTGTGTGTCCCACCTTGTTAATGGCCTACAAGAACCACTTGGCTTCTCTTTTCTCATTTCCTTTTTACTTTCTTTCTTCTTTTGCTCTTTTATTTTTTTTTTTTTTTTGTATAATCCAGCTCTCATCAAAAGGTGTCTTAGGTGTGTAAGTTGTGGCTAGTGGGATTATTTGGGGAATTCTTTGGCTGTCAGTGGTGTGTGGCTCTTCCTGAAGGAGGAGTTACTATTGTGATTTGGATGTGTAAAGAGAGTGGGGGCTAAGATTGGTCTCTGTTGGTGTCACCAAATAGTACAACTTTGTGTGTTTATTCTCATCATCCATCTTTTTTATCTGAAGAGAATTTGTTGGTGTGGTTTTCTGGCTTCTTTTCGGTCAAAAGTTTCCTGCCCTATATGAATGCTCGAAAAAACTTGGCCAGAAGCAGTTCAAGCAGCAATGAAGATGTACTACGAGATTTCAACCAAAAAGGGTTGGAATATTTTTACGATTAAATAAAGAGTTTAGGATATTTCTATCCTTGTAACATTCAGACAGTACGATCAATGATTCAAACAGATCAAGATCCAAATTCCTGATTATTCGATTGGCAAACCAGGAGTTCAATTTGAAATTTGCCATCTAAGAGACGTGTCTCTCTCACACATCTTTGTCATTTGAGATGGGTTCTTTTGTGACCCACCTTTATCCATCCACGTGGATAAAAAAGGGATCTCTTAGAAACTAGAGAGATCGAAGCATTGATGATTGAGAATAGTGCATTAGTTGTGCATCGTATTCACAGAACTAACGCTGCTTGGAATTATACTTGTGAATCAGATCATGAAAACCCAAAAGATAAGGCTCATTTGACCAATAAAAAATGGTCAGATCAGATGAAACAAGGACACAGGAGACAATACAATAGAATAATGATCTCTTGGCATTGAAGTGTTCGTGCCTTCAAAGCAACTAAAACCCAAAAATAGTCCATTTGCCATGAAACCATATTGAGCCATCAAAGCGTTAGGAAACCTATGGCTGCTCTAACTTTCCACATCATTTCACGCACCCAAGGCTCAGAAAATTCTACTGACTAGCAAACAAATTACAAACAAGCTGGACAGAGAAGACGACGAAGTTACATCGGCCAGCCACACATGTTATCTCATAATGCTGTGGCTGACCTGAGCTTGATTGACATTGTAGCAAAAACTAGTTGCTTAATCACTAAGATCCCACTCTCAACAACTGTCATCAGAGGTTCGTAAGACCCCTTGCGAGCAATCGTTCTGAAGTACTCATTACCTCGACCATCTACAGTTCACTTATTACTATAGGTTGGGTATGCTTGACATAAAACAGGATGAGTCAGTGGTACTCTAACATGAACCGAGTCCCCCATCTACTCTTTGTAGGACTCTGATTGGTATCGGGATAAATGATTTAACCCATATGCAGTTTGGCGAAGACTTTGGGGATTCAACAAAGCTATTTCCATTTACAAATTAGAAATTTCTATGACAATTGAACAGAACACCATTCCATATTTATCCAAAAAATAGCTTCAGATTAACTGCAATTTGCTTCTATACCAACCCAAACTAGTGTGTGGAACTAATACAATGAAACTTAGAACAACTATGTTGAAGTCAGTCCATTTTTCCTCCAAATAAATAATTCCAAATCATTTTCTAGCCCAATGAAACAGAAACAAAAGGGAAGGTGCAATTCAACCATTACAAATAATATTAATCTGGAAGATACCATCATAAAGCGAGTTTGGACACTGAAAAATAGACCTAAGTTGATTAACTCTTTTTTAAAGGAAAACAAGGAAATTCAACTCAGCAACACCCCCCCCCCCCCCCCCATTGAGGTCATACGGCGGCAATCTCTGGAGCCACTGGTGGTGCTGGCCTAACGTATTCTTCTTCATCCTTTGGTGGATGAATGGTGACGAGATCCGGAAGAGGGGTAGTAGGACCTTGCTTTCCCTTTGGATCCCAATCCAACATAATTTTTACCTTGATTCCAAGAACACCCTAAGCACGTAAACAGACGGTTAATCTCCAAAAAAACATCATGACATCCAGCTAGTTGCATTGGAAACATATCCTTGCTAAAGGCAAGCAAAACCCACCGATGATTTGAAAAGGCAAAAGGAACACTAAATCAACGACAATAAACTAGCACAGTAAAATATTAGCACGGAGTGAAAACATATCATCGACAAAAGATGAACTTTCAGTATGGAAGCCAACTTGTTCATTCAAAGTTAAATCAGAAATTTTAGACACTAACCTGTCTTAGGAGCACATGCCTCACTGCTGAGTCAATATATTCATTGACCGGCTGACCAGAAGAAATCATGTAACCATCCTTGAATTTCATCGACTTAGCTCGCTGAGCCCTAAGTTTTCCACTTACAATTACCTATGATAAATCATGAAATAAACCTCCAATCTCCACAGAAAAGTTAATTCAGGCTTAGTTCCAGAATATACCTCACACCCCTTTGCACCACTCTCCATGACAAACCTCAGGACACCATAACATGCCCTGGAACAAAACACATGCAAATAAGACACCCTTGAATAGATAACTCCAACAAACAACAAGAGATGCCAACATGTTTGGAAATAAACATCAGTCTGTTCAAAAAAAATTCAAAGCAAAGCCATCAATCAGCAGCCTAAGATAAAAAATAAGAACAAAATGTTGGAGAATATTCCAAACCCCAAGCATACCAGATACAAGAAGCCTGACAAACTCCATAACTCATTGTATGAGCATTAAAAAAAAAACACCATCAGAGCATCATATATAACCCAGCCACAGAATAAAAAACCACAAATGTTCAAATTGTTAGTAAGATAGTAAAATGCAAAAAATGTACAACCAAAAAAGTAGAGAAAACAGGCAACACTCGTATTTAGAAACATAAAACAAAGACAAAAACACAAAGTCATGCAGACATACATATACACATTTCATTAGCTCAGCACTAAATTAGGACATATGTTACAATAACTCCAATACTAATTTTGAAAGAATAAGCCAACTCAATAGAGCCACATATTCCAGATGTAAGTCAACACCAGCCTAACCCAAGTGACATTGCAAACCGATGAAAATAACATTTTTAATCAGAAACTATCATACAAATCCCTGCACGAAAATTATCAAATCTGCAAACATGTTGCCAGGAGAATTGTCATGAGATCAAGAGATACCATGAACCTAATTGCATCCATGGCAATCTTAATATTGTCACCTTCCGACACAAAGTTGGTACTGAGCAACCTATTTGCTTTATAGATGACAATAATCACACACGATAACTAAAAAATGACAACCAGGTGACAGTGTGACCAAGACATCAGCCCGTACAAGATTCAAGGAAGGCCAATATATGCAAGCCTTACACAAGCCTCAAGTCATAGTCACCCAGATTCTGTATGAGAAAAATTATCAGGTTGTCAAGATATCTAATGATGCCAAAAAAACATTAGCTTCTGATGGCCACTGAAAAATTGTAGAAAAATAGCTGATGAGCCACACTACATACAAGATATGGCACACAAGTGTAACCTAAACCACCAAGGAAACAAACAGGCATAAAATAAGTTTAACACAGAACAGTAAAGCCAAAATTTATTGATTGCCTACAATACTTCTCCTCTCACATATGCAAAAACCTACATCTTTATGTCCTAAAAGAACAAAACGTCGTACTTTTCACTGCTCAATAAGATGTGAATACAATAATGAATAAATGTGTTGCCAGGGGCCTTATGTCATGAAAATAAGAAGCATCATGACCCTAAATGCATCCATGGCTATCCTGATATTGTCACCTTCCGACACAAAGTTTGGTACTGAGTAACCTATTTGCTTTATAGATGACAGACATCACAAATTACATGCCCAAAATAACTTTCTTCTGACGTACCAACCTACATCACCACGTCCTAGTCTAATAATGGGATATTCTTCAATCGGACACAAGTGAAAAACAACTCGCGTTATCAATTTCAGCTACTGGTAGATAACACAAAGTCAACCATCCATCTTGACAAAAATCATAAGCGTTAAGTGACTTATAACAACCATATGGAAACAAGCATCTTACGAGAGAAATACGAGCATAACTACACAGTTAGAATCAAAACAGTAAACACCAAACTAAAAAAAGGGTGAATATATCCCAACCTCCTAACAGCAAGGCCGCCAAGAAGCTTGTAACGGAGAGATTCAGCCTGAGCAATGGCACAGAGACCCCTATTGTTCACCTTCTCGGCGTACAGCTCGACGCCATTCTCCGGAAAGTTGAATCTTTTCTGCACCACTGATGTCAGTTCCCTAATTCTCCTTCCCTTCTCGCCTAAACCATCAGATAAAAGCATCAAAACACCGAACAACACCCCTTTATAACCCAAAAAACCGAACTACAACATCGAAACATGCGTCAAATCACCAAGAACGTTCTGGGTGCGCGTCGCCCGTATAATGATCTCAGTACGCATGGGCGTGACCCTAACTTCCACACCCGAATAGCCATCCTCCGCAAGCTCCCTCGTCAGGACCTCGTTCAGCTCCGCAAAGAACACCCCATCCGCCACAAACTGAGAGAAGGGATAGAAATGAATGAAATTCAGCGAACTCAAGAAAGAAGAAATATCGAGGGAAAGAGAATATTTGGAAGGGAAGAGAGAAGACCTTTCGCTTCTTACTCATCTGGGTCGCCATTTGCGCAGGGATTAAGGAGAAACGAATTCGCCGCTGCTCTGAGTTCGGGTCTGTGGTCCTAGCTCACAAAGAAACCCTAGAAGAGATGTTGCTGCGCCGCAAGACTATTCTTAAATAGCGGTTTGGGGGAACGATCGGACGGTCCGAAGAGGTTGATGATAAATAGAAGGTTTAGATGGATGTAGCCCAGAGTACTGTTCTGTTCGAATCGAAATCGGGTCTGAACCGAACCGAACCGGTCCGAGAGTTCGTCGATTTCAAATCGAATTAGAATCAAATGATTTGATTGAAATTCTTGATTTTTTTAAGAATCGAAACCGATGATTCCTCACTCAATGATTTTGGTTCTGATTCGAACCAACGGTTCAGAATTTTTAACAAAATTATGATTTTTATTTTAAAATTAATTTTAATTAAAAATTAACTATTCGAATAGAAATCAAAATAGTCCAAAATAAACCCTATATTATTATTTGGTTTTGATTTTTAAAATTAAAAATCAAAATCGTTGATTCTCGAACCGAACAGATTATTATAGTTTTCGCATAATTTTTAATCTCGATATGGTTCTGACCTTTTTCCTTAAGATTTTTATTCCTAATTCTTATAATATTATCTTTTAAGGTATATTAATAATAACAAACAAAGAATTTTAGAACAAATAAATAATAATTTTGTCATGTAAAACACGTTTGGTGGATTGGCCATTGGTGTGACTTGGGCAACGAGCAATAAATATACCTACATGATTTTGTTTTTTCGGATTTGAGGGTAAGGGAGACTTAGTGAATATATAAGCCTTCCTTCTAATATAATAAGAGATCATTTAATCGATCAATCATTAGTGTGGTCCGTAGGTTTGATATGAGCCCTTCTTATAAGGGACCATTTGATCGATCGATCATTAATGCGATCTGTAGGCTTATAAAGAATTATTCGTTTTGAATAATGAATATACCCATACAATTTTATTCTTTCATGTGAGCTCTAAAAAAACACCTCTAAGAATAAAGAAAACATAATAAACTTATGAACTCTTTATTTCCATACTCCTTAAGTGGGATTAAATAGCCTTATCAGATTTAATTTACAATGAAAATATGGAAGAAAAACTACTTTAATCGAAACGACAAACTCACCCTCTGATTTTTGACATTTTTGTCTTTTACATCATACACGATTCACTTCTAAAAAACATTTATAATCTCTTAGATCAGTTCTAGCACGAATCTTCTGTAGGAGAACCTCTCTCTCTCTCTCTCTCTCTCTCTCTCTCTCTCTCTCTCTCTCTTGATGCATGTTTGCCTTCATGTTTAAGCCCCTCGATCTAATGATCATTGTTAAGGCAAGCATTGTATCTGTGTTCGTTGCGTCACAATCACCTCTCGATTCCAGGAACACTACAGACAACATCAGCTGCTCGTTTCTGCTGACATATAACTTTAGATTCATACTAATCAATTTGTATCACCTTAGTAAGAATATAAACCCCACAATTGATTAACCTGTGAGCCTCAAAACTGCTGCACTTTTTCTCGAGTAACCAAAGTAGGTAGTTCAGCAATCCAAGTTGCCCAACTGAGGTCCCATTTTGAGGGTGAAATGTATCATACATAATATGCTGCCATTTGGTGTTCCCCCACTACACATCCAGTCTGCAATCGAAGGACCAGACGTATAAGATCTGTATGTTTCTTATTCTACATGCAAACTAATTGTTTAGAGGACCAATTCACATATGACTACTTCGTTGTTTGTCATGTACAAGTAAACTTGCAGTATGTTTCCATTCAACTTTCATGACACAAACACACTCCATACCAAATTTCATAGCCAATGCATTAACATGACAATATAAGTTAATGAAGCATTTTGACGTAATAGCCATAGAACTACAAAAAATTTCCATTATTTTCCATCAGTACTACTGTTTTAAGTTCCTTAAGAATAAAATAGGTAGATTTGAATTTTGCAAAGGATTTAAGGTTGCTCATTGCACATCTACTATGCATACAGCAAATTAAAGTCCATGTAGGTAAATGAGCAACCTTAAATCCTTTGCATAAAAAAGAGCGATTTTCTTATAATATATCTATCTTTTAGGTATTTCTCAAAAGGAACCCTTCTATTACTTTTTCTCAAACAATACATTTGAATTTAGGGAAAAAAAAAAACTCAAAATATCCTTAAATGTTTTTCCACCAAAATTTCTCTGCTCATTTTTTTAGCCCGTTTTTAACTGTTTTCATTTGATTTGTTTATAATATTATTTTAATAATATTTATAGTGTTTTATTGATATATCAAAAATATTGTAAGTGGCATCATATCTTTCCTCTTCAATTATTATTCTTTTAGACCATTGGAATATCATATTTTTAGGTCTATAGTTAATTTGATTGAGATTAGGAGTGTATTCATATCACTTATAAGATTTTTAAGTAAACTTTATAATATTTATATTATGATGGTTAAAAAAAATGTAATAAGTCAAAAACAGTATGATGAAATTTTTTTTAGACATTTCCAAAATTAAAAGTATTATTTTTAAAAAAAAAAGATACTTAAAATTGGAGTATTTTATAGGAAAATATCCCTAAAAATACCATACAAAATAGTAATATCGAAGTGCATCAATGAAATTCTACAGCGATAATTTTCTCATGCAGACTGTGAAAGTAAAAGCAAGACAAAAAATATATATATAGTCTCCCCCTTTGCTCATTCCCTCAAGAGTCATATAAACAACCATCAAAGGTAAAACCTGCACTCCCAGAAGACCACATCCCACCAGAAACATGGCCATATCCAAATCGTTCGGTTTAGCCCTTACTAGATAAATAGTTCATGATGACAAAAAAGCATGCAGCGGAGGTATCTAGTCAATTCAAAACTCGATAAAATCGACACCCAAAAGGTGAGTTTTTTTTCTTCCAGGAGAAAAAGAGCAAAAGCAAAAGCGAATGAAACAGTGAGGACTGAGAGGCACTCACTTTGTAGCTTCTTTTCCATATATTCTGAAGGAAAAATAAGGCGTCCAAAGGGAACACAAATCAAGAAAGAAAGTCTGAGAAGAAAGAAGATGATAAAGACGTGCAAAGACACAAAGTTTGCGGAAGAGACAATGAGACGATTCGCTTCTTGAGATCCGGGGGTTGACCCCATGGCTCATGGCGAGGAGAGAGAATGGACCAACGAGTCCCTTAATATTGGCTCTATTTTGCTCGAAAATTTTATTGGTGTTGAAAATATGTGTGAGATAAAAAAAAAAAGAGGATAGCCTAATATAGTTGAAGATTAAAAGAATATTAGTGAATGATTGTGTTTGGATCATACAGTAAATGATTGTGTACTAATATTCTTTTAAGAGAATGATTGTGTTTGGAATGGATAAGTGTACTAATGGTTGTCACAAACTTTTAGAGAAATTTGCAAAAGGATCTATAGAATTATTTTCACATTTTAATTTTCTTTTATTTTCCATGCATCTAAAATATAAATTATTAAAACCTTACAAAAACCTGATGGCATTCACAAATTAGTATTCAGCCCTAATATCAAGGGGATGAACTATTGGACTCAGATGAAAATAAAGAAAGAAATTCTATCCATTTTGAAGATATTAATGAATACTAACCTACTGTTCTTAATATGTGGATATATCTTCCCATGTATATATCCTAATTATATAATTTTTTTTCTATGTAAATCAATTATTTGACAAAGTGGGTGGATAAAGAAGAAACATTTTTTTATAGCATGATAAATCCTATCTTCCCAAATATATATAATGATTAATATTTTCGATCAATAGAGACTCAATATATGAAGTTCAGTCAATAGAGACTCATCACATCGGTATAAGAGATTGTGATTTAAAATATTATTGATGTGGGAATATTTTCTTTATAATTCTCTATAAATAAGAGTTTTTCAAATTCGATTAGGGATTCGAAATCTTTTTTATTATTATATTTTAAACCCTTCGCTGGTATCGAGTATAGTCTTGATGTTAGTTTTGTATGTGATACTTGTGAAGTGAGTGACTCTCCTTGACTAAATCTCTTGATGAATTATCTAATCCACTTGGAGATATGGTGTGTGTAATGTCAAAAGAATAAGTCATGTTGACCCATGAATTCATGATACACTAAAAGAGATGGTTTTGGATGACTAATTAGATTTCGGAATTGATAAGATAAAATTGATTGACACCATTAATTAGATTTTTAGGTATATTTATCTCTATCTAACTTGCATAAATCATACATATACTTAGCAGTTAGGAGTGTCAAAGAAAGAGAAGATTGAAACATGCATGCAAAAGTACTGAACACTTTTATCATCATTTATTATAATCTCATTTAACGAAACTGCAATGAGTACGTTAATATTCCAAGAAGAAATGAGAACAAAGTGGTCCAACAAAAAGTATCACATCATAGGGTTCAAGAAAACTCTAAAACGAGCAAAACAAAAGCAATTGGCTTGGCAAGGTCTCCTATGTGTGTGTGTGTGTGTGTGTGTGTGTGTGAGAGAGAGAGAGAGAGAGAGAGAGAGAGAGAGAGAGTGAGGTTGAAGTACTATCAGACACCTTTCTACTACAACGTGGGTCAGCCAGATCTACATGCAGATGACCCCCACCTTTGCTTCAATCCGCTGGGGATCTAAGCTAACAAATTTTCTCAGACTGTGTTGAAAGGATCAGTGGTGATCCCTCTTCTTTTTCTCAATCTGCTCTCGGGGAACACAGTTGAATCATTCTGCATGGCCTCCTTGCGCTTGTCTTCTAGTGCAGTGTCTCAGAATCAAAATTCTACAAGAACACATGCATGCTGGAGTCATGCTCAGATAGAGAGGGACTTCTGATAGTGATGTTTCATCAGTTTCTTTCCTAAATTACTCTTATAAGTTGTGTTGCTTGTTCAAGTAAACCAAGTGAAACTGATGAGCTATGCAGTTGAAATTGAAGCTAGCAATAACTACAAGTATGATTGTGAAACCCTAAAACATATCATGATTTATAGTATTGGTGTCAGGATATCTAACATATAATTTATGGATTAGTTAAATTAAGTGGAAAAGGATTGACTGGGTGGTTGAGTGATGAACATATTGTTTATTCTATATTTAGGAACTTAGCTCCATGAAATAATTAAAACATAGAAGAATTGAAATCTTAAATCAAAAAATATGTATATATATAATATGATTTGCCTAAATAAGACTTTTTGAATGATGATCAGCCAGAGTTTATTACTCACTACATGCATCAAATAATTTTTATTAATGAAACCATGAAAAGCTATCAAAAAAATCCATAAAACGTATGTCTAATAAAATGCTTATTTCTATCTACTGTAATAATGAATAATTGATTTAACTGAATAGCTAAAGAAAATAAATAGATTTTTCTCTTCATCTTAGGTTGATAGATGTTTTCAATTCAAAGATCTCCTATATGGATAACACATATTCGATCAAGTCTAATTTTGATTATTTTATTCTAAAACAAAGATATTCACTGAGGTATTGGATTCTCTTTTAAATAGATCTTAAAAGGAGAATGAAGATTAGAATTCTAATAAACATACATCTATTCTCTAATTTACTCGATTTAATTTATCTTGAGAACATCTAGTGCCAAGATCATTGATGGGTAAGTCGCTAATCCTTAAAACATATTATGTAGCGTACTTTATCTACTAGGTTATGGGTACTTATGAGTGTTTTATCATAAATTTTCATCAATTTACTCTTGTGTGATTTCTCTTAAATTATATACTTGAGGGATGAGTGCAGGGTGGACAATTTTCAAATGGACTTCTTATTCATTAGATAGTATTGATATTAATATGTTGGTATTTTTTTTAATATTAGAAGTAATTTAGGAAATAAATTAAGTTTTAGTTAGGATTTTAAAATAGTAGAATTACAGAAAAAAATAATGAGAAGGCTACTATAATTTTCAATTTAATGAGAATAATTATATAATCATGTGTCTCCTTTCTCCTCTACTTTTAAAAATCAAACGTAATATATTAGCCCTCCAAATCTAATATTTTTCATCATCTAGTATCAGAGCCAAAGCCCACTTTTAATCATTCTTCAAGACTTAAATTACAAGGAAGAAAAAGATTCAACTATGACAAATGGTAACAACTCAATTCTCAACCTACAACATGTAAGTGTTTCAATTTTCAATAGTAAAGTACAATTTTTGATTTGTGAAAATGAGAATCATGTTTATTTGTGACATTTGGTTAAGAATGATCATAATGATTCTGATAAATATAGAAACCATGACAAGAGATCAAATAATTAAATTAAAAATAATAATAAAGAGATGTAATGGTTCTTGGAAAGATTTAATAAAGTGTTTCAGATGTAATCTTCGAAGGCTGCAAAAGTAAGGGATGCATGAAACCTTTTACAAAAATAATTTGAAAGAGATATAAAAATTAGGATTGTCAAACTTTAAACCCTAAAAAGAGAGTTTAGAGAATATAAAAATAAAAAAAAGTGTGACCTTGAATGACTTCTATGTAAATTTCATAAAGTTGGTCAATCAAATAAAGACTTATGACAAAGAGGTTGATAAGTGAATTGTATGGAAGATCCTGATTAGTATGCCAGAAAAGCTTGATCTTATTGTGGCTATGATTGAAGAAATAAAAGATTTTTATATATTTTGTGTTGAAAAACTTATGGGTTGGCTGATTCAATATTTATAGAAAATTATGAAAAATGTATTTCAATCAAAACTTTGCTTCCAAAAATGATGAGGATAAATCAAATAATCAATCACAAAGTAAGGGGGAGCAACCTAAATGTAAAAACTAAGAAAAAGGATGAGGAAGAGGTAGAAGTTCATCAAATGTTACAATAAATTATGATATAAATTTCAACAAATAATGACCACAAAAAGGATGCAAAATATGCAACAAAAATAATCATGAAGAGAATGATTGTTATTATAGAGAAAGGTGCAAGAAGTATGATCACAAGCAAAAAATTATTATTATTTCACTACAATTTAGCAAGCAAGTTTTTCATAATAAAACAAAAGTGAGGTGAATTTATTTTTTGCATATCAAAGTATTCAAAAATAAAAAGATAAAAAAATGATATATTGATAGTGCTTATAGCAATCATATGATAGCGAATGAATATATTTTTCTTAATATGAATACCTCATTTCAATATAAAATTAGTATGGGCAATGATGAACTTGTAGAGGTGAAAGAAAATTAGGATGGACAATTAGTGTTCAAACAAAAAGAGAAGTTAAAAAATTTTATAATGTGTTATTTGTAGAATCTCTTAGCATTGGGCAACTTATGGAGCTAAGTATTGTCTGTATTTTGAAGATGATAAATGCACTATCTATAATAAAAAATAGAAGATAAATATTAATACAAGTAAGAATAACAATAATGAGTATTTCACTTTCTCTTAGATATATAAATAATATTGCTAGAAGAGCCAATATGATAGATGATTCATAATTGTGGCACAAGAGACTTGGTCACTTGAATTTTGGTAACCTCATGTTTATATCCCAAAGATTAATGATGAAAGATTATCTTTTATTAAATAAAAGCAAGAAATTTGTGAGAGATATGCACTTAGAAAGCATCACAAACTATCATTTTTATTATGTTTTTCTTTTGGTACATGTATATTTTCTTGGAGCTTATTTTGTAATAGTGATTGAGGTGGATATACAAATGACATGAATAGTATTTTTTGTTATATTTTTTTTAGTGTATTTTCTTGGAGCTTATTTTGTAATAGTGATTGATGTGGATATACAGATGATATGAATAGTATTTTTTTTTATATTTTTCTTTTGGTACATGTGTATTTTCTTGGAGCTTATTTTGTAATAGTGATTGATGTGGATATACAGATGATATGAATAGTATTTTTTTTTTTATGTTTATCTTTTGGTACATGTGTATTTTCTTGGAGCTTATTTTGTAATAATGATTGAGGTGGATATATAGATGATATGAATAGTATTTTTTTGTTATGTTTTTCTTTTGATACATGTATATTTTCTTGGAGCTTATTTTGTAATAGTGATTGATGTGGATATACAGATGATATGAATAGTATTTTTTTATTATGTTTTTCTTTTGGTACATGTGTATTTTCTTGGAGCTTATTTTGTAATAGTGATTGATGTGGATATACAGATGATATGAATAGTATTTTTTTATTATGTTTTTCTTTTGGTACATGTGTATTTTCTTGTAGCTTAAAAAAATATTAGTCAGTGACTCAATTCTTTACAAAAGTTGAATATGTTTCGGTACGTATGATTGCTTCTCGAGCAATATGAATAAGAAGACTTCTTAAAAATCTTAGAAAAAGTAAATTGAATGAATAAAAAAATTCTGGCAACAAATTTACAATAACACATATTGCACTCACTTGTTCAAGAAAGCAATTAGAGAAGGTGAAATTCAAATAAAGTAACTATATACATCAAGATATAATTAAGGGATAAGTTTGAGCATCTCCGAGAAGTTATGAATGTCATCGAACAACACGTAAAGGAAAAAAAAATTATTGATATTAATTTATTAATATTTTATGAAATATTATGGGTGGTTTAGAAAATAAATTAAGTATTAGTTAAGGTTTTAAGATAGTAAAATAATGAAAGAAAAAAAAGTTATTATATTTTTAGATTCCTTCTTTTGTCTTAGAAATCAAATGCAATATATTAATTCTATAAATCTAATAAGATCGCTAAGATTTAATGATTCTCTACCTAACATATATTCCAATTATTAGAATAAATTTTGGTGTCATGATATCCACGGAGGGACGAGTTGGGTTTTGTTCCTCCTCACGTATCTTGTTGTTTAATGAAGTAGATAAAGGTCGTGTAAGGTCACTGGTACTGTTGAGAATTAGGTAAAAGCTTAGAAGCGCACAAAAGCTGCGCCGGTGCGTTCTTCAAGGCAGCACTAGAAATAACCTTTCCACATACCAACCTGAGTTTGCGAAGTCCAGTGACAAAAATAATGATGAGTGTAAAGAGTTTTTGGAGGACTGTCAACCGGCGGAGTGGACGGTGTCTTGAAACTTATAAACCCATTCTTCAACGTATAGATAAATCCATGTACTTGGGATGAACTTTAAGGATGATGACACGATGCATGATTCATCAGAAAAAAGCTTCCAAAGCTATATTTTGATACATCTCATCAAAAGATTGATTCCCCACCGGATGCAGAGACCGGATTTCTTGTTTGAGCTCATCATACGGACGTGATGTCATGCAGCAAAGTAAAATGGCTTCGGGAACTCCAGCAAGCCTTACTGTATGATCCGATGCTTGTAAGCTTTTTCTTTCTTGCTTTTTTACTTCTTTTGAGAATATACAAGTGGCGAGAGACAGCATCCAATCCTACTACAGTGGTCGTTACACAGATAGATGCGATGCATATTTTGGTTGAGAGTGGTCAGATGCATTCATGGTGTATAAATAAATAATGTCACCGTTCTTATCACTGGAAAGTGTCCTATTTTCCCTTTTTCTTTTTTTTTTCGCTTTGGGTTTGATTGGATTTGTTGGTTGACAAAATGACTTTTTCCTACGACTGTAAAGGATGCCATCAAGTCAAAATAATGTAAAAGAGAACAAAAGAAGATATGCAATTCTGTTTCACAATCATTAGTTCCGATTTATTAAATTTGAGATTAAAATCCAATTCATTTCAATCGTTTTTTTGTTCTCATTTTTATTCGATTGATAAAAAAAATTTAAAATACTTTATCAAGATTTTAGCTTATGCTACGTTGTTATGTTAGGATTGATAAATATTTTAGAATTTCTAGATTCGGCATCCCAATATGATAAAAGAATCCTATCCATTCCCCAATATGATAAAGAATCCTAATACGAGAAAAGAAAAATTTATGAAAAAATATCATGATAATTAAAGTTTAATTCTTCTACAAGTATCTCATGTATTTTTCAGATTTTGATGAGGATAAAACAAAATACGAGGAATACTCTTAGTGCTATTGATTTTGATTTCTCTATGGAGAAGACGTTTTTTTAGGATTTCAAAAAAAATGATGAGAAAAAAATATAAATTCTTTGGGTTTATGTGACATGATATGTAAAGTAAGAAATATGTAATCTTACGATTGATCTATATGATGAAGAATTAATTTTTTTCATGGACATAGACGTAGACGTAGACGTAGACCGGGAGTTATCGAACTATGTTAAATAAAATATTAAATATCAAATATTATATTTGAAACGACCATATTTTTAGTTTGATTCGGAATCATCAAAATCATTGCGATTCGAACGGGTTACCCAATCATAGTCACCCACAACTATGTTAGCCTTTCACCAAACTATAAAATAAGATACTAAAATCTTCACTCACTCGGTTGACCACCATTTTGGGATAGTAAACAGCGGCCACATTGGACCACGCCGCCCACCTAATCTCAAAGGAGCTAATGCTTGTGGATTGAGACGCAAAGGGATGCACACCAGTTGACCACGCTTTGTCCCCAATGGAAATTAGCATACGTCCCTAACTTCAAGCAGACTGTCTCCACCTTTCTGCATCTGCAGCAAGAAAAAGAGAAAAAGAGAGAGGAAAAGGAAGCGAGGAAGAAGCGCTTTTCATGCGTTATGACCGAAAAGGACCGACACACAGCAAGCGACGCTTTCCAGTTTCCACCACATAGCGTAGCGCTATCGGGATGAGGTTTGAAGGGCCAGTGGGAACGGCAGGTGTGCGTGTGTGTGTGTGTGTGTATGGGCTCCTCTTATCCACGTGGCAACTGATGGGACCCACGATACGAATCTTGTATATTTTATTCGATTCGATTCGATTAATACGAAGAGAAAACGAGATATAATATTTGTTGGTGTGGCCATTAGGTGGTCGCAGCCGCCGCTTCCGCAGGGCGCGTAGGCGTTGGTATGGCCGCGGGATCAATTATTGCATGTACCTGTACGTGATCCATCTTTATAACGAGGACTGTCCACACTGGAAAGAAGAGTATTTCACAGAGGGAAGCCCGGAGCTCCACCGTCTCCTGTCCCACAACCATGGGTAGAAGCTCATGCTGCCCCAGGGAGAAACTCAAGAAGGGGGCTTGGAGCGCCGCCGAGGACAAGGTGCTCCGTGACTACATCAGAGTTCATGGCGAGGGCAAGTGGGGAAAGGTCCCCAAGAAAGCAGGTGCAACCGTAGCGACGCATGGCCTCTTTGTTCTTGAAGCTTTTCTTTGCAACATGCGTTCTCCTTTCTTTTGGTTCTCTATCCATTTATATATTTGTTTTTAGTTGTTATAGACATCGGCTTGGTTTGTGAAGTGACAAGTGAGCTGTGTTCGTGATGCGGTTTCAGGGCTGAATCGGTGTCCCCGGAGCTGCCGGCTGCGGTGGCTGAATTATCTGCGGCCGGATATTAAGAGGGGGAACATATCCGATGAAGAGGAAGACCTCATCATCAGACTCCATAATCTCTTGGGAAACAGGTACTCGTGTTCTGCTCGCACGAGACCATGTAGAGGAACTCCTTTGCTGATCTCTCTGGGTCATGCCCACTCGCAGGTGGTCTCTGATAGCCGGAAGACTACCGGGTCGAACAGACAACGAGATCAAGAACTACTGGAACACCGTCCTGAAGAAGAAGCTTCAGGCTCAGCCGGCTGCATCGACGGCAACAACCGTCATGCACTCGGACCGGGATGGAGCCGCGACCCTCAAGAACGAGAAAGAGGCCGAGGCTTCAACGCAGTGCAGCCAGGACGGCGCCGCGAGCCGTCATCAGCAATCGGGCAGGAGTGTGCAGAATGTTCATTGCAATCGGTTCAACTCGTCGCCGCCGGCGGTCGGAGACCTCCATTCCGATGGTTCTTCCACGGCGGCCGAAGAGTGCGATCTGTTTGACATACTCAAAGGTCTCGATACCGAGGAGCTCTGCTCGAGGTGTCGTCTTCTGGAACTAGACTTCTTCCAGCTCCTTGGGAGCACTGTCCCACAGGACATGAGAGACTGGTGTGGTGGTGGTGGTGGTGGTGGTGGTGACTCCTATGTGTTCTTAGATGATAGATTGCTCCTCGAGGGTGCTATTTCTGATACTTGGATTGGTGGCGAGCACATCTGATCTTACGGTGGTCCAGCATCTGATGATTTGGTACATTCTTCCAGTCCAAATCAGAATATGAGTTTGTGGACCAAACATGTGGTTTTAGAGTGGCATGCTCCGACAATAATAGTGTGCCCTCTGTGACTCTCTATGCAAATGTTTTACTAGTGTAAGCCTTTACCTTTTTCTTTTTGGGTTCTTCAACCTTTATGCATCAGAACAATGAGTAGTGCTTTGCAGCTACTGCAATGTGGTCCCACAGTTTCAGCTTGGATATGGTAGGTCCAAAAGAAATCAAAAAGCAACCACTGGTGAAAGCTCTGCTCTGTGCACTTCCCGCTTCGATGTAAGAGACACCGATTGGAATTTAGAAGAAGAAATTGATTTATCAAAACCTTTAAAACTCCATAAGGTACATTTTTTGATTGAGGGAACATAAAAAGGTTAATTGCTTACTCTCTGAGAGATGCTAGTAAGAATGTCAGCTAACTTTCAGTAATCATTTTGGCCGAAAGTAGTGTTTGTTTCTCAGTCTGAAGGCATCAGGTGCCGATATGGATGATCGTCTTCCTTGATCATGATTGATCGGGGTTGGGTTGAAAGCATCAGCTTTTGAGCTACGATTCTGTCGAGGTATTGCCAGTCCTGTACGTCTTAGCATGATGGCATCTTGCTTTAAGGAGTGACAGAAAATGGTGCAGAAAACATTCATGACTGTAGCAGCTCAGCTTTCATCTGTAGCTCTATGATGAAGCCTTTTACCAAAACTCCAGTGTAAATAGAAAGACAATTTGATTCATTCCACCTAATAGTCCTACATCTACCTCAGCAAAGGTAGGATCGGTGGCATTAGGACTGGTGCTATCAGGCGGGGGCAGTGAATGCAACTATTTGGATAGGGATCAAAAGTACAGAAAAGGACTCGGGACATCTTTGAAACACAAAGAGCTTTCTTTCATTGCGCAGTGGAGGATGCTTAAGGCATTATTCCAGTCCGAATCAGAATGTGTGTGGAACACAGACATCCTTTATGAATGTTTTTGGCACTGCTCAAAACCCCTCTGTTTCCCTACCTAATTTGCTTAGCCTTGGTTGATTCCAACAAGAATGATCTTCCCTTAGTCATCATTGCTCGTCCTGAGTTTTGATTCCCACCTTTGACTCTTCCAACCTCATGAACAATGCACTGTGGTTAGTTCATTGTTCCAAGCTGCACATACAAGATCAAAGACAACAACAAATCTTACTGAGAGTAGGAAACTGATAGTGCGCAGCATAAGCTAACATGAAATCAGAGCAGCTTTCGTAGTTGCTAAGAGATTAGTCTGTTAAGCCATAAAGAATGTCAGCTAACCTCAAGCAACCACAATTCGATGGCGTTAGAAAATTGGAGGTCAAAGCTTGAAGCAGTGAGAATACTATTAACAACATTGCTCTGTTCCTCTACAAGGCTAGAACAACTTGGGTCCGGCTTCTGGCCTTAAGAACAGAGTGCTTTGCAGCTACCTCTAGTTGATAATGACAATTATAAACAGCTGCGGTCAGTGGTTTGGTTAAGATTAATAAGCTAATAAACCCTGAAAAATAAAGAAAAAAAGACAAAACAAAGAAATTCCAATAACAGCAGGTGCTGTGTTCATCACATCGTCTTGTCGAACACAGTGCTTGATGGTGTTGCTCAGGATTAGGGCACATTCCAAGCAAGCTTAGGTGTCCTCAGCCCTACTGGTCCCAACATTTAACGTAGCGATTCTTGGGGGGCCGGTGCGTGTTTGAGGTAGTGAGAAGCGTTTACAGTGGCCGATGAAGAAAGACAAGAATTCATATATGGTTGGTTCTTGGTGTGGGGAAGAGGTAATTTAGGGGAACTAAGCCATTGATCAAATGATAGCTACTGTGTCCGAGGAATCCCACGGTTGTTTACCGAGGTGGGACAAGACGAGGGAGCAGAACTCGGTCACTGGCGATGACCCCTTTAAGTCTTTTAACGGTGCACAGCAGCGACGTGTCTTTTTCATGCATGCAGCGGACGTGCAGGGGTGGGGGAGAAGGAAGGGGGCAAAAGTGACGCAGACGAAGAAGGTGTCTTTTGTAATTTCCTGAGGCCGCGTGGCTCGGCTCGTCCTTTCCCGTGTTTAGTCGCTTCGATTAGGTTGAAGATGTAATTATCTCTATTTTTTTTATTTAGATAAATTTGATTAACTCATTAGATAATTAACTTAAACGTATTTAATAAATTACCACATGTTAATATCCACTGGGAAAAAAGAAAGAAAGAGAAGTACGGATAAAAATTAAAGAAATATATGAACTATAAGAGAATATTAGGACCTTTATATTATTGACTTTGCCTTCACCGAGTGGAAAGAGTTAGCTAAACAAGTTTGGTACAATTCTCTAGCAAATAAGATAATATCGGCTAATGAGGACATCATTATCTTCGCACGGGTACAAATCAATCTATCACTCCAAAAATATTATTTAAAAAGAGTAATTTTTAAAATTAAATCATATATTTGATTTAATTTGATTATAATGTATCTTATTTCTATATTTTTCTCTTTTATTTTTGTGCTCGAATCTATAAAAAGAAAAAAAGCAGAACGAAAATTATCTGAAATGAATCAATAAATTGAGTTTTCATGACTGATTGATTTCGTTATCCACATGTAAAATCTACTGTTACTAATTGATTTCGTTGTTACTAGTCCTGCGTCAAGGAAAAAAAGGGGAATGAAGAGATGAAAATATATTTGATTTGAGAATTATAATCGAGTTATAAATCAGACAAAATTCATCCCAACATATGAGAGTAATAGGAAGAACTGCAAACTCGCTGTTTTCCTTCTCCGGAATCCAAGTGTTGGCCGCTGGATTTAATTTTGTCGGTACGAGCTGAGGTACCTCTTTTCGTCACGAGGCTAATAGAAACGGGATCCACGTCACGGGTGTCAGATGACGCCGTAGGTGAATGACGTGGTGGGTCCAGCACTTTGGTAGCGTCAGCGGTTCTGAGTTGGTACCTCATGTTCTTTAAACAGCAGCTCAGTATAGTGTTCTTCTTCTATCGTATCTTGTGAGGAGACTGGTAAATAATCTCTAATTCATTATCTTCCGACGTCTTTAAGTTCCAAACTGTCTTCTTATGATTCAAAAAAAAAAAAAAAAAAATCGAATCAATTTTACGAATTTAGCATTCTAGAAAAGTGGATATATACATTCAAATCAAATTGTTTCAGATTATCTGACATATTTATCGATAACATTGATAAAACATTTCTGCTCATCAAAAAGCATATCTTAATTGTATTTTATGTTCTGATAATCAACTTGAGAAACATACAGTCTTAACAAGTGAGGACAAAAAGTAGGAGGTTTTATTTGAGCAGCACAAACGTACACAAAAGGGACACAATGGTGTGCCGACATTTTAGAACACGACATTTTCTGAGAGCAGCTTACACTTCTCTAACTCAGCAGGCTCCAACACTATGATTCAGACTGGAAAGTTTATATCAAATTATTTAAGGTCCATACCGGCATATAATTAATTTGACAATGTCCCCCAAAACACATTGTTATCCGGAGATACACAAGGATCACCACCACCACAAAGTTTCATGTTCTTTTGGGAGATTGCTCTCAAAGATTTCGAAGAAGTTCAGGTCCAGAAGGTGTCTTGGACAAAGCTCCTCATGGTTGGAATCCATCAGTGGATTAAATAGGTCACAATCTTCGGGTGCTAAGAAAGAAGTTTCTGAAAAGAAATCTCCATCGACCAGCGACTCTCCGAACTTGTTTTTCCCATCCTGAGGAAAAGAGGGAGGGTCGTTGCGGCCAGTTGAATTCCCAAATTTCAAGCATCTGATCGTTTCTTGGCTTTTGCTGTTCATACGCTCGTCTTCGCCTGAATGCATGTCAACTGACTGACCTTGTACCTTCTTCTTTAGGACTGTGTTCCAATAGTTCTTGATTTCATTGTCTGTTCGACCAGGTAGTCTTCCGGCTATCAAAGACCACCTGTAAGTTGAGCATGAAAAAGCTCCATAAGAAACAATTTGCATGGTCCTAAGCAAATAGAATAAGTTACCTATTTCCCAAGAGATTATGAAGCCTGATAATAAGGTCCTCTTCTTCATGGGATATGTTCCCCCTCTTAATATCAGGACGCAGATAATTCAGCCAGCGGAGCCGGCAGCTTCTTGCACATCGACTTAGGCCTACAACAACATCAAATTTGGGTCATAAACTAATAACAAGCTAACTCAGTATGAAAAAAAAAAAAAGTCCAACAAAGCAAGTTACGTAAAAGGCTTGAAATGGTCTGTTCAATTTAATACTAATTCGAAGTAGTAAATCTTGTATCTAGAAAACCAGTGTCAATAAATGAATGCATATCAGTCTTAGAGTTTTCTGTATAAGAATAAAGATACAGAAAAGCCAAAGAAAAAGCCTTTATGATTTCAAAAATAGAAAGAACACAAGATTTAGTCCCTCAATTTGCAATCGCCAACGACAGAAAGAATAAAGAACCACTAAAGCTAGTTCATGGAACTTGAAAGAACCTGCTCCTTTGGGAACCTTCCCCCACCTCCCTTCTCCATGAGCTCTGATGTAGTCTGTCAGGATCTTGTCCTCAGTGGCACTCCAAGACCCCTTGTTAAAGCCCTCCTTGGAGGAACATGGGTTTCTACGCATGTTTAAGGGCAAATCTTACAAGCTCGAAGCTCCTCTGTGGTATCAAGCCTATCTGTGGATTCAGTCCTAAGTGGACAATCTCTCTCTCTCTCTCTCTCTCTCTCTCTCTCTCTCTCTCTCTTTCTCACACACACACACTCCTAGCAGTATCACTTTCACATACATATAATTGAGGAACCGGTGGGGAAGTTCCATAGTGGTTCAGTGGCAGGTAAGAGCCGTGTGGTCATTTGTGTGATGTGGATGTGGCTGCTATGCTAAAATAACAGCATCACTGGAGGTTATTACACCAATTGAATAGAACACTAATCATTCCCATCAACATCAGAAAGTGGACTTCAATGTGTTAGGCCACAACTATGCACCTCATAATAGCATGATGAAGGCTACTACACCAATTGAATAGAACAATAATCATTCCCGTCAATATCAGAAAGTGGACTTCAATGTGTAAGGCAACAACCATGCACCTCATAATAGTATGATGAAATTCCACATGTGAATGAATCTACTGCACCTGCCATTCTCACTAGTCCTTCAAAGCTTGTGTCACCACCGCCATTGTCCCAATGGTGGACATAGTCTGTAAGTAGTAGATTGTCTACTGTTTGTATCAATGTTATGGCTAAACATGTAGTTTATGTACTGCTCTAGATCATTTTAGCAGGATCCTGAATGCATGTTTACACAGGGCAACCTGCAGATGAAAACTATATCTTGATGAACAAGGCAAGATATAATCTTTAATGACATCACATAATTCTTAAAACAAAATAAGTGGAAGACCTATTTGAAGCTAGAACCCATAAATAATCTACATTATATAATGAAGAGATAATTACACTATTGGTCCATAAATTGTGAGTCATTGTACAATTCCATCCTTTTATATTTAGTTGTCAAATTGTGTTCTCATATATTTAGTTTGAGCTAACAATTATTCTAATGGTTTTTAGGTTAGCTGACTGTTATTCCAAGTGGAGCACTCACTTAAACACTCATCATTGAATGGCTTCTAACTTGGTCTATCACTTCTGACCTGGCCATTGATCTTAAAAAAGAAAAGGTAGTTGTGGCATCTCCGATCACATCAACTCCAATTCCACCATAAAGTAAAAAAAGAGAGGAAAGTAGCTTTTCTCCAACTAGTACACTGGAACTAAAGAAGAAAGCCCCAATAGCCTCCATCTTTATCCTCCTCTTCAGCTCTCATCTAACAATTAGATTCAGCTTTTTTTATTAAAAAAAAGAAAAAAATTGTGTCATATATAGGATTGCTAGTCACAATGGTAAGGCAGCAAGGTGTGGGGAACTGTGATAAATTCCCACTGATGTGCTACTGCAGCCCAGAAGCCCAGAGGTGGACTTCATGGAATTCTAAGAAACCAAAAAGAAGGTATTTGTTTTCTTAAGTTTAAAGATAATGACTGAAGTTTCTTCATATAACATGATGCAACAGACAAGTGATCAAACAAGAGATGCGATTAAGAATCTCAGAGGCAATAAGAGGCTTTAGCTAATAACAACCATCTGTCAACTTACAAAGGAGATTCATAATTTTTGTGAAGACAAATTGCTAAAATAGAAGATGGACAGACAATTGTAGGTAGACAGAGTCTTTTGACAATGGCAGATAAAATATATACCTTAAAAGTGTCATTTAGCTTGGAGATGTGCCAGTGGAGACAAATATTAGCTTAAGGATGGACATAATCATGATAATGTAATGATTTTGCACTGATTTGCTTTAGTAAGCAGGGGTAAGAAATGATAATGTAATGCTTTAATAATGTCTTTCGGAATGGTAATTCTTTTCCAACTGCTAATCATTTCAACAGCTAATTATTCTGTACCTTGTACTGAATTTTGTAATGCTCCATCCTTTTTAAACTCCATAAAAGTAATCATTTCAACCGAAGAATGTTGCATGTAAGATGTGTGCTACATGTGAAAGAAAATAAAATCTAAACAATGTCCAAATCTGTATTTTTCTAAAACATGAATCAGCAATCTGAAGTCTGAACCATATTCAATTAACAAATCATTGATCTTCACATCTTCCACGATACCTCATGAACTGCAATGCCACTTGCACTTACTTTTCTTATATCAGCATGCTCATGATCATTGAACCTTTAGTCGTCAACATTATCATCTTCTTTAATTATCAGAACCTCAAATGCCGCCTCCTAAATGGTCTAGCAGCATTGGTCTCAAATACCTATCCTTCGATACTCAGCAATCGAATCAGCTCACAAGGGTGCACACATGTCTTGCACATTTTATCATCAGGTATCAACATAAGTTCCGTTCTAGGTCATCTTCAAAACCCAATATACTAACAATCCTGAATTGGGATCCCAAGGACTCCTAAATAATCACAACTGTCTAATCCATGTCCTTCCACTGTGCTTCACATCCACCCTCCTCATCTTTCAACCTTGGCTTATGCACAAACTGATCTCAAACAAAGAACCTCGATGTGTGTTGGACATTCTCACACACAACTGCTCCGAAAAGTAAAGCAAGAACCCAACAGAGCTCCTTTCTACAAGATTCTGAGCGAAACCAGTTCCTAACAGCGCTGTACTATGCGTGGCCCTGCACATATGGGACCACAACCCACTCAAAACCCTTCAAATCATTACAAAAAGACCAAGAAAAAAAAGATTTGCACTAGGGAAATCCAACGCAAACAAAATCTTCTGCGGAACGTACTTGGTGTCTCTGTCGTCTTGTCGTGTACCGATTACGCTCCAAGGGATCGCCAAGAGGAAGCAGAAGTCCCTTCTTCGATTCCAGCGAAAGGGCAAAAGCAATTGAAAGATAGGGTGGCTTCTTTGATTTCGAACGAACGCCTTTCCGCTTTCTGGCTTTATGGGGAGACGGGTCAGTTGTGGTCGCAATAATTCAAAGTCAACCGTCAAAATAATAGTGACATGGCAGGTTACATTATAATCTGTGTGTCATCCTTCTGTTAAATTTAACATTAAAAACTATATATATATATATATGTTATTGTAGTTAATATTCAATAACATCATTAATATTAAAACTATAACTAACAATATAACCCTCATCTTCAAATGATGAAACTAATAAATAGTATTTTAGGTATTTAAAATGTTGTTAATTTAAAACTCAAATCAGCTGCATATGATCTAGTCATTAATCATATATTATTTATTATATAGACGTTAATGAAGTGACGATATTTAGATATTTCAAGGATCATATATGCTATATTCAGATTATTATGACCAACTTAATTATTATGATCATGTACTTCCTGCGAGACTTGATACCATGATCAACAAAGGTTTTAGTAAAATAGTAAAATCATATCATAAATAGTAAAATTATTCGAATCAATTGTTTCAAATTCCTTAGATGAATTTCTGAATGTTTAGCAAACTTTTTACAGGGTTTACAAAGCTTTCTAGAGATTCCATGTGAAATGACAAAAATTTCACTTACAAATTTTAGTTGGATTAATTACATATTATTATCTACTGTATATAGATCCTATTACCATCATAGTTTTTATACTTAAATATATATATTAAGATACTTATAATTCTGAAAAAAAATAAAAATATATTATTTATCCTAACACCATTAGTTATATCGATGAAAAACACGATACATGATATTATGTGCTGGATCGATCGTAAAAAAAATAATTTTAACTTTCATTTATTCTGTTTCTAATGATTTTATCAGCAAAAATATAATTTCAATAAGCCACGTGTTGAAAATAAAAATAAATATTAAATTTATCTTTTTATTTTGTGTATTGATCCAATGTTACGTGTTTTATTTTTCGTCAATACAACTAACGATATTAGAATAAATAAAATTATTTATTTTATTCTTAGAATTATATGTATCTCAATATAAAATTATAAAGTGTATAAATCTTAGTGTTAATTAACCCTATATTAGTTGAAATTACATTACTAACTACCTAGAGGTTTGGAATGAGGGATATTAATAAATAAAAACATCTAAGAAATAAAATATAATGGAAATATTCTTTGGACTTGATTCAAGCCAAGTATAATTTCCTTCTTCCAAGGTTTCTAAAGTTAGTTGTTAAGGTTGGTACCAGACAGCTTCAAACATCCGATATATCGAAAAGTATTATCTAGCATAATTAATAAAGACTTTTGATGATTGATTATAAACCTCACTTATTTTTCTTTATCAATAATAAAAACTACACATTTTCCATGCCTAACTTTTTCTTGTTATCAAACCGCCTGTTGTGGGCCACAATGGAGGAACGAGGGACCACAGTGGAGAGAGGGTAATCCATAAAAATATTCCTTTATTTTCTTTTCCTTCATTGAGCCTCCGCCCTCACCAAACAAAGCGGATGGGAAGGAACTAAAAGAAAAAGCAAGAAGAAGAAGAAGAAGAAGAAAAAGAAAACATTTTCGATTTTCCAGAACCGCAACCACTTCTCCATCCGCCATTCTTCTCTCTCCCTCCAAAGTATATGTGGTTCCGCAACCACCGGAATGAGGCGGAGCCGCCCGCCCTCGGCCGGAAACGCTGACCCTACCCCTTCTCCACCCCCCACCCACCTTCCATGGAGTCAAGATCTCTAATCCTCGCCGTGCTCCTGGCCGTGCTCCTTTCCCCCCACCTCGTCTCCGCCGATGTCCCCTCCTTCGGCCCCTCCCCATCTCCGTCGCCGTCGTCATCCCCATCCCCATCCCCATCCCCATCTCCGTCGCCGTCATCATCCCCATCCCCATCTCCGTCGCCGTCGTCATGCCCATCCCCGTCGCCGTCGTCATTCCCATCTCCGTTGCCGCACACTTACGCCACGCTGCAGAATCATGTGACGTCGACCGCCCGCCAGCTGCCGCTTCAGCCTCTTAGCAATGACGGCCACCAGGAGCAGCCACCGGCGCCGCCCGGAAATCTTGACCGGCTCAATCTCGGGGAGAAGGTTGGGCTGGCGTTTCTCGCCGTCGCCGTGGCGCTCCAGGTGGTGCTGGGGGGATTCCTGGTCTTCCAGAGACAGCAGTTGAGGAAAATGGAGCGCGGGGATCGACTGATGGCGGAGGAGCCTTCCTCTTCCTCTGCTTCCCCTTCTTCTTCGTGATCCTTGGGATTAGGATTGGGGCTTCCCCAAAACCGAAGTTTTTCGTCTCCCATGGATGGGAAAAAGTTGTTTCTTTCTTATCTTCCCCGAGCCACCGCTAGAAATCGGTTCATTCAGAATCCAATTTTGATTCTCGCGCTCGGGCATCGCATGCTCGGTGATCAGGTACGTCTTGTATGTAACAACGAGTCAAGATTTGAAATCTGTGTTATGTTTCATCCACACAATTGCCAATTGTCCATACCTCGCGATTAAATAGCCAGATCATAAATAATTTGAGAACACAAGCCATCTGCCTTAAAGATCCATTCTTTTCTTCGTTTCGATCAATGTTTGTTGGTTTCTACTCTTTATCTGCATCTCCGTCCTATTATTCCCCGTGCGATAGGAGCGTGCAGTAATCCCCTCTTTCTCTTTCTGCATGTTTTCCAAGAAAGATGTTCTCAGAATCTCCTTCACTTTGTACTATTTCTGACGAGCACAGTGTTACGTTGTGTTCCTGAGTTTGCTTTTGCAGTTTGCATCGTTCTTTCTTTTCTTTTTTGCAGTTGATTGGCTTGGATTTATCTGAACAAGACTTCGTGAGCCCCAAAGATGCGTGGAGGATTAAAGGGGATAAAGGAGACTGCAAGAAATGTAGCAAACGAATATGCATTGGGAAGTCGCATCATTCAACAACCATGAATCCGCATCCATCATCGATCGCCTCAACTGCGACATCGTCACTTTTCATGGAGGACTAACAGCATCTTAGGCAATAGGTTTATGGAGGACTATTATCATCCTCGTCACTTATTTTATTTTGATGGTGAGACTTCTCGTTTAAGAATTTTGAGATTCGATGCCCTTTCAATTAATCACCACTTAAACATACGAAAAATGTCGATCATATAGCTAGAAATTAATCATGAAAATGATAAAATAATAATAATAATAATTTGTTAATATTTAAAACACATGAATGGTATGAAATATTACAAAGAAGTTATGTTTCCTAAAATGTCAGAATAGAATGTAGAGCATCGAAAACCTCATTGTGCTTATGCGTTTTGGGAAGGACAGACAAGAAAGAAAATGAGGAAGAAATTGATGAAAGGGTTTGACTATTGATCTGTTGACTAAGCGCGGAAAGTATTTTGACCACAACGTAGTCAACGATTTTATTGCGATTGGAGATAACATTCTCGTGTACATGATTTGTTCGTAAGAGGAAATAAAACCACAGTAGAAACGCTTGGGGGCGAGTCCGCAAACGGTTCGTTTCCGAAGCACTCACTGAGAGAACCAAACCGCGAGACCCCAAACGCCGCGCCGAACCCTAACGGAGAGAGAACAAAGATCACCAGAAAATGGCGAGCAGCAGCGCGGCGAAGAACCCCAAGAAGACGAACCTCCTCGATCACCATTCCATCAAGCATCTCCTCGACGAATCCGTCGCCGAGGTCGAAATCCGGACCCATGTTTCGCTTCCTCTTTCGTTCTCTCGATCTCTCGAATTTCTCGTTTGCCGAGATCTCTCAGTCTCTAGGGTTTCTTAGATGGAATCTGTTTCTTTGGATTCAGGTCGTCAAGAGTCGGGCGTACGCGGAGGACTCAAGGTTGAGCAACGTGAGGTTGCTGATCGGATCCATCATCATCGCCATCGCGCTCCTTGCGCAGTTCTACCCCAAGAAGTTTCCCGAGAACAGGGATTTCCTTATTGTTTGCATCGGATTATATCCTTCTTTCCATTTTGTTGTTTAAAGTTGGAATCTTTGTTATTTTTGCTTCCCCCTAAAAAAGCTGGAACTTTTGGTTGGCTCTTTTGATGAGATTGTTTTATCTTTGACGTGGGCAAGTATGTGGTATTTAACGGGCTGTTGCAGTTCATCAGCTACACAAAGGAGAAGAACGCTATCCTTTTTACTTATCCTCCGGCTGTGAGTTCCCTTTTCTTGAATCAGTGTAGTGATTTTCGATGTTTTTACCTTGTTAATAATGGTCGTGTTGTAGATGTTGGTGTTAGTGTGAAGAGATGATATGCCACAACTTCTGTTTCTTTTCGATGTTTCTCTTCACAACTTCTGTGAAGAGATGTATGGCAAGAAATTAGTTGGTTGTCTAATGAAAACGACCAATTGAAACAAGTTAAAAGATGGTGGTTAAGAGAAGGAATATAAGGATGAGGCCTAGAAAGATGGGAATGTGAGGAGGAGGAGCCTCAATCTACGATGATCACACTAACAAGAAGCTTAAGATCCCAACCATTTTTGGGCAGCTTTATGAATCTATTGCTTTCAAGTAGCTCTATTTACTGTTACCTCACCAGTTTTGAACAATAACACGACCCTTCATATGTTAATTCTAATAAAGTATTCAACTTATGTAGCACTTTCGTTGTGTCTTCTTTCACCACTAATTTCAATGGTGACTCTGTGGTCTCCAAAGAAGTAAGAGCACAATATCATGGTCATCATATCCTTGTTGGAGATGTCAACACATGTACACATTGAACATGTGTAGAAAACATTTTGTGTCTGATGGTTCTGCAAACTGATATTTATCATGAAAGTACATTTTGAACGTCAATGTCACTTACAAGACTTTAGGTGCATTGTGATTCTAATGTTTAAAAGGTAATAAAGAAACTCTTACAGTAATTATCTATTAGCTAACTCAAAAAAGGATAAAACATCTATTAATCTCTTACAAAAATCCTGGGCTACTTCTTAGTTGCTTAGGCATTAATTTTTGTGTGAGTTAGTTGTGGATCAAATTTTTTTTATCCCCTTTCGCTTCTCCTGAAATTCCTCAGCAACAGTAATGATAACGATATTTAG
The DNA here is from genome assembly GCA_004837865.1 of Musa balbisiana. Classification (NCBI taxonomy): domain Eukaryota; kingdom Viridiplantae; phylum Streptophyta; class Magnoliopsida; order Zingiberales; family Musaceae; genus Musa; species Musa balbisiana. The sequence continues at coordinate 7,242,665 of CM017194.1, forward strand.
AGACAGTTCCTTTTTCTTCTTTTCTCATCCTTGTCATAACAACCAGAGGCACGGCTTATACTACCTGCAGAGCCATCACATCTTGAAGCATGCTTTAATAATCACTTTTTCTTTTGGATTATATACTTTTTGTCTGAATACGATCTTTTTTTTTTCTTTTGCCAAAATTTACTGGTTCTTCCATTTTTGCCTTCATGAATAGGGAGTATAATATAAAATCGAAAAATATGATGAAATCACTGATTTTGGAAGATGTTCAGATGATTGTAGTAATTAAGAACAGAAAACTGAACTTTTAATTTGTTGATAATTGGTACACACAAAAGCAACTACAGTGATAGTGTCTTACCATTTAATTCTCAAAGAATTTGAGTCAATTATAAGTTGGTTCAACCTTCATCAGATGTTTGATGAACTAATGTCATAGTGCCTAACAGAAAGAATCATTCAAATAATGAGTATGCCAAGAATTCTTTGTTGTCGAGAGATAATTGTTTGCGTCATTGTAATTGTGGTCAGATGGTAAATCATTTTGCTTCTCATTTAAAAAATATATATACATTATTATATAGCTTATTGGATTGTTTTAGGGCTGATGATTTTCAGGCATTCAAACTAAATAATTTTCACCCTCGTGATACATATTTGAGCTCATACTCATTTTTATCATGGAAACAGGGATCTTTCAATAGTACTGGATTGGTTGTGTCTTCGAAGTTGCCAAGGTTCTCTGATATGTACACTCTTACAATAGCCAGTGCAGATCCAAAGTCCATTTCTGCTAATAAGCCAGTTGTTCTGACAAAGAGCGTCACAAAATGGTTAGTTTTTTTTTTGTGCTATCGTTGTTATTTGCTACAAACATCTCTTTTCAGTGTGATTTCTTGATTCATGTTGATGAAATGTGAGTGTTAAATGAAATGACCAAGGGCTGTCAAGAAATTAAGATTTGAATCAGCAACAAAATTGAAAATTGATGTTAGCTTAATTTATTTAGCATTCTGTGATGATGTAACATGTTTTTCGTGAAAATTAAGGGATTTATGACCAAGGATTTAGAATAACTTGCTGAATTCTCGGCATAGTTTTTCCTGGATATAGTATATTTTTAAAAAACCATAATGATGAAGGGAATTATGGATATTGTTATAGTTGCATCTGTTCTAAGATTTGCTGCAGATAACTGCTGTGATAAAACAATCTTATCACAGCTTTTTGTCACCTTCATATTAAATTCATATTAAACTGCTGTCAACCAATCATTTGACTTTTATTGAACATTGTAGTCATCAATCAAGTGAGTTCTTTTTAGTAGCAAAATTGGATAACACAATTATTTATCCAAATCCACTTTGTATCCTGGTGCAGTTGTAAATGGTTTACATAAATACATGTGTATCATATAGTCATATACAAATGAGACAATGAATATAGTTCTAATTCCACCCACATCTGAATATCCGGATGTATGTTATAGTGTTTAAATAAAAAAATTATATATTATTGATTTACTATGTATGAATATTTCCTTTTTTAAAATTGTTTTACTTTTTGCATTTGTATAAGTGTAATCGTTCAAGAAATAAGTTCGGTGGATTTCAGTTACTTTTTGACTATTTGTTAGCCACATCCTCACTTCATGAAATATTCACATTTACATTTTCCTAAATTCAATTCAAAGCCATATCTGTTATATACCTGATTGTTATCGCATCAGATTAAACGTTGTTACAGAGATGGTATTCTTTAGTTGTATATGCATAACCAAAATTTTATCTGCTTATTGTAAATGGAGTTGGATATGGTTTTTCCAATATTGTATCATTAGCCCCTTC